>JAFMOC010000038.1:3592500-3617500 GCA_019802505.1 Corydoras sp. C115 | reverse complement strand
TTCTTCCAGTGTCCAAATTGTTTTCCCCTGGATGAGCCTGAGGAACTCCCCCATATAGAGCAGAAGATAATGAGATGATTACTTTTAGACCTGCAATCCATTAAGTTTTTAGAAACAAGGAAGAAAAACATTATTTACATTTTATTATTATTTCTTTAGTTGCTGTAATTACATGGTCAGTGTGGTGGTCAGACTGGGTAAGACAGTAAGATCAGCTGTACCTGTACATCAGTACGATCATGGATCCACTTGGCCAGCTGCTCTGAGGCAAAGCCAATCCTCTGCAGGTCGAAGGTGTCGGCTCGTTTGGGTTTTCCTTTAGCCGGGAAGTGCATGAAGGTCGGAGCAGAATTCATGTTAAGCTGGAGATAAGAGACAGAGGGGTATTGATTTTTTGCCCTTTCTGATATTTCAGCGTTATACTTTAGATGGAAAAAGCAGAGGGGAGGGGAGTTGATAACCCGGGTATTAACCAGATGTTTACATAATATGTTCAACTGCATCTCTCCAGAGTAGTGCATCTTAATCCTGATACTGAAGGCTCTACAGGGGACCCTCCCTCTAGCTCTCAGAGCTTTGGGTTGTGCTGTTGTGTGGTGGTGTGTTGTGGTGCGTGGTAGTGTGGTGAGTATTGGGTTGTGGTGTTGTGGTGAGTGTTGGGCTATGTCGGAGTGTGTGCTGGGGTGTTAGGTTATGTGTTGTGGTGTGTTTGGTTATGTCTGAACTGTGTATTGCGGTGGTTGGTTTTATGTGTTGGGGTGGTTTGTTTTGTGTTTTGGGGTGGTGTGTATTGGGTTGGGGTGTGTTGTGTGTTGGGGTGGTGTGTATTGGTTGGGTTATGTGTTGGGGTGGTTTATTTTGTGTGTTGGGATGTGTTGTGTGTTGGGTTATGTGTTGGGGTGGTTTTTTTTGTGAGTTGGGATGTGTTGTGTATTGGGTTGGGGTGTGTTTGTGTGTCGGGATGTGTTGTGTATTGGGTTGGGATGTGTTTGTGTGTCGGGATGTGTTGTGTGTCAGGATGCGTTGTGTATTGGGTTGTGTGTTGAGTTGTTGGATGGTGTGTACTATGTGTGCAGTAAGTGTTTTTTTGACATTAAGTTCAGTCTATTTCTTCAGCGTTAAACACCAGCCCCGGTGTCTCATGTCGCCTCTTTAGAACGTATTAGCACGGCGCTGTTACAGAGTGAACAGTAACAACACTCTTCGGTTCCACTGCGCGTCCGAGGGGTTCCACATCCTGTAGACGTGCTGTATTTCTATATTCTAGTGAGAAGACGAATGATGAGCAATGTGTCTGAAATGAAGACAGAGGGAAGTGATGAAATAAGGAAGCTGGCAGGACGGTGCGGTGGATGCAGGCTGCTAATTACGCGGGCTTTTGATAGCGGGGTGTAATGGAGCACTCAGCAATGAGCGCCTGCCAAACTGCACCCGTTTTATCAGCTCCGTTCATATCACAACGCTTTATTAGCATGCAAATGGACTGAAGAACGCTGCGCTGCGTTGCAAAACACAACATCCGCTTCCAAAAACCGGGAACTTCTTCCAAAACAACAAAGATGCCGCTTGGAACCATCGGACAACGTCAACATCCCAGTCTGGGTTAAGTTTGCATGTTCTTCCTGTGTCTGTGTGGGTTTTCTCTCGTTTCCTCCCACAGACCATGGAAAAAACCATGGATTCATGGTGAATTGGCTGCTGTAAATTGCCCCTATGTAGTCGATGTAGTGTGTGTTTGTATGAGAGCGTGTGTGTCCAGCGATGGATGGGCACCCTGTTCTGGGTGTATCTAACCCGCTACCAAAACTTTCTTCACTGGATGAGCATTGAACCCCCCACAACACCCCACAACCCTAGCAGAGGATTAAGCAGAAAATAACGAGATAGGATTGGTGACAGTTTTTAATTAAGACAACATGTATCCAAACATTATGTATTATTATTTATTCATTCATTAACATTCATTTAATCCACTACTAGGGTCGTGGCAGGGGAAGGGGGGGGTGACTCAATTGTGTGTGTGTATCTGGGACTAGCAAACTGTCCACAGAGTTTTCCCGCCTTACTCCCAGTGGGAGCTGGGATAGGCTCGAGCACTCCCCCCACAACCCTAATTGAAATGTGTACAAATAAAATCGATATGTACAGATATGTAATAAAAAAAACAATTAGTTCCCATAATCCCTTGCTGTCTGTGAAGTCACCTGCTGGAAGACGTCTGCTCCTTCATCATAGTCGACCACAGTGAAGAAGAGTTTGTTGGAGAACGCAGATGAGTAGCGCCAAGAGTTTGCCAGAACCTGATACTCCTCATTTGCCTGTCTGCAGAGAAAAAGAGAGATAACAACATCCTATCAGTTCCACCCCATCCATCCCAAAACAACAGTCTCTTACCCTAAAGCATCACCCCACCCACCCTCATTCCAGCAGCAATATTACATCATCAACGTCATCATATTACAGAATTTTCACCTCAGATGTGGTTCTCTGTTACTGGGCTAATTTATATATATATATATATATATATATATATATATATATATATATATATATATATATATATATATATATATATATATGGTCAACATTTAATAAACTTAATTTATATGAACACTAAAACATGGAGAATTATTGGTGTGTTTGGACGTAATGTGCAATAAACCAATCTGCAGAGCCTGGTGCACTCTGACTTAAGCTGGTTGCTATTTCAATGGCGTAGTGCACATTTGTGTGATGATATAGAATTCATTCATTCATTCATTCATTCATTATCTCCCACTTTATCCAATATTAGGGTCGCAGGGGCGGGGGGGGAGGAGAACGTTTCGGGCACTGGGCAGATACACCCAGGACAGGGCACCAGTCTATCGTTGGGCACACACTCACAGACCCACTCTATATTGGGCAATTTGGAGAACTCAATTGACTTGATCCATGATTTTGGACTGTGGGAGAAAACCGAGGAACCCGGAGGAAACCCACACGGACATGGGGAGAACATGGAAACTCCACCCAAATGGGGATTCGAATCGGGAATCCCTAGTACTGAGAGGCGAACGTGCTAACCACTAAACCACCGTGCCGCCCCGATATAGAATTATGTTAATTTATTTTGTATTCTGTTTATTGTTGATGTACAAGTTTGCACAACATGGAAACTCCACCCGGATTGGAATTGGAACCTGGATCCCCAGCGCTGAGAGGAGAACATGCTAACCACTAAGCCACAATCCTTATATACTTTAATGTCAGTAGCCTACTTGTATGACACACTGCGTTATAAATGTATTTGTCCCCAAATCAGATCACGTCCCTAAAGCTGACTTCAAACTTCAAAGACTTTTTACTGCAAAAACCATCTCGCTGGTCTGAGCGCTCGATGATGGATTTGTAGTCGCGTCAGCAAATCGCAGCTGTCCATCAAATCGAATACAATTTTGATTTGTGATATTGCTCTAACGAGATCCGACTGTAATACCAATCCAGTGTGCATCACTGACTGAGAGTGGAATGGACAGGAACAACCCGGCGTTAGAGCTGACAGGGGGTTACACGTGTTCCAGATGGAATTAGACAGATCAAACGTTAACGTCGGACAAACTCAGACAGGACGTTCCGTCTCCAGCACTGTGTTTACTGAGTACTGTATTTATAATTTACACTGTTGTTGTTGTCGTGGTTTATCTATTTGTATGTTGGAACACAGAGAGGCTGAGGTCAAGTGTACTCAGGGTTTGTGTTTTTAGGTGACCATGTTCCTGAGGTCATATGTACTCATGGTTCTGTGTTTTTAGGTGACCATGTTCCTGACGTCATATAAACTTTGGGTTCTGTGTTTTTAGGACCATGTTCCTGAGGTAATATGTACTCATGGTTCTGTATTTTCAAAGTATTATGTTCTAGGGGTCATATGTACTCCGGGTTCTGTGTTTTTAAGTGACTTATATGTTCTTAAGGTCATATATACTCAGGGTTCTGTGTTTTTAGGTTGACAGTGTTCCTGAGGTCACATGTACTCATGGTTCTGTGTTTTTAGGTGACCATGTTCCTGAGGTCATATGTATTCAGGGTTCTGTATTTTCAAAGTATTATGTTCCAGAGGTCATATGTACTCTTGGATCTGTGTTTTTAGGTGAACGTGTTCCTGAGGTCATATAAACTCAGGGTTCTGTGTTTTTAGGTGAACATATAAACTCAGGGTTCTGTATTTTCAAAGTATTATTCAAGGGGTCATATGTACTCAGGGTTCTGTATTCTAAAGTATTATGTTCTAGGGGTCATATGTACTCAGGGTTCTGTGTTTTTAAGTGACTATGTTCTTAAGGTCATATATACTCAGGGTTCTTTATTTTAGGTTTACTGTGTTCCTTAGGTCACATGTACTCAGGGTTTTGTGTTTTTAGGTGACCATGTTCCTGAGGTCATATGTACTCATGGTTCTGTATTTTCAAAGTATTATGTTCTAGGGGTCATATGTACTCAGGGTTCTGTACTTTGAGGTTACCGTGTTCGTAAGGTCATATGTATTCAAGATTCTATTTTTAGGGTTACTGTGTTCCTGAGGTCATGCGTACTTAGGGTTCTGTATTTTCTGATGGAATTAGACAGATCAAACATTAACATTGGACAAACTAAGACAAGACGTTCCGTCTCCATCGGTGTGTTAACTGTAAGTACTGGAGTACTGTATTTCGCATTTACACTTTGTTGTTGTGGTTCCTCTGTTTGCATGTTGGAACTCAGAGGCCAGGGGGAACCGTGTGGGTACCTGCAGACGGAGCACTGTCTCTGCGGCTGCAGTGCCGTGAACATGACGATGACAGAGTAGTTTCTGGGCGGAGCTTTAACGAAGCGCCGGAATTTCTCTCCATTCATTCTGATCACCGAGCGACGGGAACTCCATTCCATCATCTGCTCCACCTTCTCCACCAGCATGTTCTACAAACACAGACATCAGAACGTCAACGCAAGAGGTTAAGAGATTTCACAAACAACCTGAATATCAACTGTTTAAATAAGTTATCAGTTCTCGAGTTCACATCCAGTTATAGTCCTGTGCTTGTGGAGTACTATGTTCTCAGGGTTACATGTACTCACAGTGGACTATGCTAGAAAAGTTCATTTTACTCAGGGTTCTGTGTTTTGAGGTTACCGTGTTCCTGAGATCATATGTACTCAGGGTTCTGTGTCTTTAGGTAATAGTGTTCCTGAGGTCATATGTACTCAGGGTTCTGTGTTTTGAGGTTACCATGTTCCTGAGGTCATATGTACTCAGGGTTCTGTGTCTTTAGGTAATAGTGTTCCTGAGATCATATGTACTCAGGGTTCTGTGTTTTGAGGTTACCGTGTACCCAGGGTTCTGTATTTTTAGGTCATATGTACTCAGGGTTCTGTATTTTTAGGTCACGCATTCCTGAGATTATATGTACTCAAGGTTCTGTGTTTTTAGATGACCATGTTCCTAAGGTCATATATACTCATGGTTCTTTATTTTAGGGTTACTGTGTTCCTGATGTTATATGTACTCAGGGTTATGCATTTTCAAAGTATTATGTCCTAGGGGTCGTATGTTTTCAGGGTTCTGTATTTTCAAAGTATTATGTTCTAGGGGTCAAATGTTTTCAGGGTACTGTATTTTCGTTCCTGAGGTCATATGTACTCAGGGTCCAGTGTTTTGAGGTTACCATGTTCCTGAGGTCACATGTAGTCATTTCTGTGGTTCTGTGTTTAAAGGGTATTATGTTTTAGTCATATAAACTTATGGATCTTGGTTCAGAGATTCAGTGTTCCCACATAATTCCAGAACCATATGTGCCAGAGTTCCGTGTGCCAGGTGTTAAACAGCCTGACGGACGGGCACGCGGGGTTTGCAGTTTTATAGATATGCGTGTCTTACTTAACTAATTAAAACAAAAGCATTGATTGAATGACAATAAGTTGTTAATCAAATCACATTGGCTTGCGACCTGAAGGTCTCCGGTTCGATTCCCAGTCCCACCAAGTTCCAGAGCTAAAGTGCCCATGGGCAAGGCACCTAATTGCTTCACGGGCATCGTGTACAGCCCTGCTCCGGTGAATTAAATGTGGAGGGCAAATTCCTCTGGGTGTAAGCACTGTAGACAAAATGGACCACTACTAGACCTCTACTTCTCTGATACTGAGGCCACATCTAGTGTCTGCTATTTACATCAGGTCCAGCTGCTTTTGGATAATCGTGCATGAGATTTGGTTGTCTTTTTAAAGCCTCATGGATATTTCCCTCTCCCTCTGCTCTTTTTACATCCTGGGCCCAGATGGTGCCAGTGCTCACCTTGGCATATGCACTGGAGCAGGTTGCCCTTCTGTGGGTATGCAATATGTTAGCAAAGCAGCAAATAAAAAATACAAGCAGCCAGTTCAAGCCAGCTGGAATGTTTGTTGTGTGTAGAACTGTAACCGTAAGCCAAAAAGTAATTGAACATTCATTTTAGCGAGCGGACAGCTTGAATTAATGCTCCTTTGTTACGCTACATGATGTTAATCATTTAGTTTTGGGGCTGAAATTCAAAGTTTGCTGGTAGTTCACCAAAATAAGCCAGATTGAGAGAGAAACCTGATTAAATGTATGAGACATAAAAATATCCTGATAAAATTTTTTATGAGGACCAAGTGCCATGTTGTTGTTCCCAACCAAATTTGATGGATCGATGCAAACATATTCTCAGTGGAATGATCCGGATGTAATCTGGTGTTTGAGCGCTCAGTGCTGGGTCATTACTCTATATAAAACGGCTAGTTCCAGTCCTTAAATCTGATTGGCTGAGCCGTTTGTCCAGCCATGACATCATCAGCGATAACCCACACCTCTGATCGCTTCAAATTCGTACCAATGCGTGAAATAAATTATTTTAAATCATAAAGTGGCTTAGTAATTAGCATGTTCACCTCTCAGCATTGGGAATTCAGATTCGAATCACGATCTTGGTGACGTTTCCACGTTCTCCCCGTGTCCACATGGATTTCCAATGGGTTCTCTGGTTTCTTTCATGGATTTAATGTAAGGGATTTAATGTAAATTGCCCCATATAGAGTGTGTTTGTGTGTGTGTAAGTGAGTGAGTGAGTGTCCTCAAGCGATGTTCGAGACAGAGTGGTAGGTTTCGTCCTGCTCGACTTAAAGCCAGTCAACTGCGTCAGTCATGGTATTGAGGTTCTAAACATGCGACCATAACACACAGCATAATGAGCAAGAACAATAAGACTACACACTGTACAGCAGTCTCCCTCACAACAAACATAAACCTCCAGAATGAGCTAAAGGTGAGAATGACATGACTGTCACGGCAAACTTTATTTATAGAGCTTGGCAATTACGTTTATTCGGGTGGAACACAGAGGTGTTGGAAGTGAGGTACACAGCTGCCAACATAGCAGAGCGACTGGTAATATAAAAGAAAGATGGAGATTCCTGCAAAAAAAAAATAAATAAAATAAAAAAAGGTTGAGGTCGGACATGACAACGATGGTAAAATGGTATGGGGTTCTAATCTACAGGGTGATGTCCAGGGTACAGCTGTGAATAAACGTGGCTCTGAAATATGATCCCATTATTTGAACCAATGCTGCTGCCAGTCGTATTAAAGGTGAAGATCACAGCAAACGCTGAGAAACAAAATCACCAAAGAGTGGCTTCACCCAAATCCTGATTAAAGGCTGTTAGAGAACGAGTAGTTCTGGTCCTTAAATCTGATTGGCTCAGCCGTTTCCCCAGCTGTGCTATTATCGACAATAATTCACACCTCTGAGCGCTTCACATTTGTATCAATGCGTGATATACCATACAGTGGAACCTCTGTTTTCTTTAACGTCAGATATCGGATTTGGTGTTTTGGTTTTTGCCAGTTGCTTCGAATCTATTCGGCATGTTCACACATCTCATTCTCCCCGTTAAGTTTCTCTCACTACAAATATAAATGAAGTTAACGCTTTACCTTTAGCTCCATCATGGGACCAAAAAAATTTTTCAGAGCCAGCAGCCCATCAATGAAAAAGAGCAAAAATGTATTATGGCCACTAAATGGCAGTTTTTGTCATTGATTGTTAAAGAAACCGAAATCCTGTTACTCAGCGATCAGTGTTCACTTTAAAAACTGGACTAGATTACGACGACAATAAAAAAACATTTACTAATTAAATCTTGGGATGGCACAGTGGCTTAGTGGTTAACATGTTCGCCTGTCAGCATTGGGATGCAGGTTCGAATCCCAATCTGGTTGGATTTCCATGTCTCCCCATGTCTGTGTGGGTTTCCTCAAGATTCTTTCGTCCCACAGAAAAAAACAAATTCAAGGTTCAAGGGTATCTGCCCAGTGCTCGAAACGTTCTCCCCTGGATGGGCTTGGGAACCCCCCCCCGTGACCCTAGTAGAGTATTACGTGGCAGATAATGAATGAATGAGGGCGGCACGGTGGCTTAGTGGTTAGCACGTTCGCGTCTCAGCGCTAGGTTCGAATCTTCATCTGGGTGGAGTTTCCATGTTCTCCCTGTGTCTGCGTGGGTTTCCTCCGGGTTCTCCGGTTTCCTCCCACAGTCCAAAAACATGGATCAAGTCAATTGAATTCTCCAAATTGCCCCATATAGAGTGTGTGTGTGTGAGTGAGTGTGTTCCCAGCGATGGATTGGCGCCCTCTCCTGGGTGTATCTGCCCAGCTCCCGAGACGTTCTCCCCTGGATGGGCATGGGGAACCCCACCGCGACCCTAATAGAGGATTAAGCGGGAGATAATGAATGAATGAATAATGAATGAATGAATTAATTAATTAATTAAATAATTAAACATTGTTTTTTTTTTATTGGGCGGCACGGTGGCTTTGTGGTTCACATGTTCTCCTCTCAGTGCTAGGGATTCCCAGTTCGAATCCCCATCTGGGTGGAGTTTCCTGAGACTGAGAGATGTTCTCCCTGTGTCCGCGTGGGTTTCCTCCGGGTTCTCCGGTTTCCTCCCACAGTCCAAAAACATGGATTAAGGTCAATTGAATTCTCCAAATTGCCCCATATAGAGTGTGTCTGTGTGAGTGAGATTGGCGCCCTGTCCTGGGTGTATTTGCCCAGCGCCCGAGATGTTCTCCCCTAGATGGGCATGGGGAACCCCACCGCGACACTAATAGAGGACAAAGCGGAAGATAATGGATAGATGGATGTTTTTTTATTACAGTGTGTTTATAAACATTTTATGAATGCAGGTTGTGTGTAACTGTATTCCACCTCTTTCCTGTGATTTATTTAAATTAATGTCGCCCTCTCGTACCGTGTTACTTTAGTAGAACCTCAGTTAAAGGTACGATGATGGCACATTGTTCAGAACATTTCCCTGCCTTTCACCTCCGTCACACAAATCCCACTCCCACTCAGCCACGTCTCCTTGTTCTCCCGTCGCTGAGATAGAGCTGTCCAAGGTCCTCCCATCAAACCCACCACCTGTCCCCTCAACCCCGTCCCCCTCACCTCCTCCAGTAATCCTCAATCAGACACCTTATTAACTCCTCTCTCACCATCGCTATGTTTCAGACTAAGGTCACAGCCACAGTTAGAGCTCTGTGTCCCTGTTCAATTTTTCTACCTCGTCATCAGCTGCTCTGCCTCAGAATAACCTTCTAGTTTGGTCACTCCACGAGCACATCTGTTATTGTGGTTGATTCACTAAAAGCAGCATCTCTGCACCGGTCCTCATTCTGCAGGACCTATCAGAGTCTATCGACAGTGAATCAGCAGATCCCACGGTTCCCTCTATCTGACCTGAGCATCTCTGAATTGGCACTTGACCGGTTCCGTTACATTACAGAAACGCTCTTCAGGAGGTGATGTGTCCAAATCTTATCAAGTAAATACAGGAGTGCCCCAGGCCTCTGCTCATGACCTCAGTGTGTTCGGTCATTCAGGCCCATGGGTTCTCCTATCGTCGACACGCTTTTTGTTCAATGAAACCTCATTTTATTTTTGGATATCTGCCGGCTTCACTTTAAAAGGAGGCCCGTCATCTCGGGCTAAATTTGGCAAAAACAGAGCTCTTGATCATTCCAGCTAAAGCCTCATTTATCAAAACCTGACCCTCCAAACAGACAGCGCCAAAATCCTCCCGCCAGCTCTGTCCATTAGCTCGGTTTCACATTTAATATGCAGTTAAAACTATTTGAACTGGTCACTAAAATGGCTTATTCCAGCAGAATGATTCTATAAAAAGCCATTATGACCTCTTATAAACTCTTATAAACTTTCAGGAGTCCATCAGCAGCACAGGAACTCAATACAGGAGCTCACGCCTCACTGACAACACTGACAAACAGGTGTTCCTCTCTCCATATGTGAGGAATCAGAGATGGACTACTAGAAAGAGAGAGAGAGAGAGAGAGAGAGAGAGCAAGAGAAAGTGAGCAAGAGGGTTAGCTAGAGAGTGAGCACCTAAGTGAGAGTGAGCGAGAGAGAGAGAGAGAGAGCGAGAGAAAGTCAGCAAGAAGGTTAGCTAGAGAGTGAGCACCTAAGTGAGAGTGAGCGAGAGAGTGAGCGAGAGAGTGAAGGAGAGAGTGAAGGAGAGAGTGAAGGAGAGAGTGAAGGAGAGAGTGAGGGAGAGAGTGAGGGAGAGAGTGAGGGAGAGAGTGAGGGAGAGAGTGAGGGAGAGAGTGAGGGAGAGAGAGAGAAAGTGAGCAAGAGGGTTAGCTAGAGAGTGAGCACCTAAGTGAGAGTGAGCGAGAGAGTGAGCGAGAGAGTGAAGGAGAGAGTGAAGGAGAGAGTGAAGGAGAGAGGGAGAGAGTGAGGGAGAGAGTGAGAAAGTGAGCAAGAGGGTTAGCTAGAGAGTGAGCACCTAAGTGAGAGTGAGCGAGAGAGTGAGAGAGAGAGTGAGCGAGAGAGTAAGAGAGAGAGTGAGCGAGAGAAAGTGAGCAAGAGGGTTAACTAGAGAGTGAGCACCTAAGTGAGAGTGAGCGAGAGAGTGAGAGAGAGAGAGAGCGAGAGAAAGTGAGCAAGAGGGTTAGCTAGAGAGTGAGCACCTAAGTGAGAGTGAGCGAGCGAGAGTGAGAGAGAGAGCGAGAGAGCGAGAGAGCGAGCGAGAGAGCGAGAGAGTGAGCGAGAGAGTGAGCGAGAGAGTGAGCGAGAGAGTGAGCGAGAGAGTGAGAGAAAGAGTGAGCGAGAGAGTGAGCGAGAGAGTGAGCGAGAGAGTGAGCGAGAGAGTGAGCGAGAGAGTGAGCGAGCGAGAAAGAGAGTGAGCAAAAGAGTGAGAGCGAGAGAGAGTGAGCGAGAAAGTAAGAGAGAGAGCAAGTGGTGGAGAGAGTGCGCAAGAGAGCAAGACAGAGTGAGAGCGAGTGAGAGAGTGAGCACACGTAAACATGCATAAGCACATATAAAAGAGGGTGAGCAAGAGAGTAAGAGAGTGGGTGAAAGAGAGAGAGAGAGAGAGAGAGAGAGAGAGAGAGAGAGAGAGAGAGAGAGAGAGTGAGCACGCATACAAGTTGTTCTCTCTGTTCTGTATTGGTCAGCACCATCAAAGAACAGGTATCATTTGGGTGGTGGATTGTTTATCATCAGTTCTGCAGTGACACTGATGCAGTGAGGGGGTTTCAGTGCAGCAGTGCTGCTGTAGTTTCATTTAAACACCTCAGTGACACTGCTGGGATAGGAATAATGCACCAACCAAATAATACCTGCTCTGTGGTGGTGCTATTGGGGTCTTGATCATTAGAGAACAGAGTAAAGGGGACGTACAGAATATACAGTAGAACACAAACATTTGGAAAGTCCTTTCATATTTATTTCTAAATCCATGCGTCATGTTCAGTGCAGGGATTCATATTTATTTAATTTATTATTATTATTATTATTATTTTTAAGGGCAGGTTGCCCCTGTGTCTCACACCTGTAAATCTCAGCTCATTGTTGGTTCACCGGTCTGGAGGGGGTTGTAGACCACATACATTTTTCAGCTTCTAAGAACATGGTTCTAATAAAAGTCTATCCATTCATAACCTTCCACTTTATCCTATATTAGGGTCACAAGGGGGGTTCCCCATGCCCATCCAGGGGAGAACGTTTCGGGCGCTGGGCAGATACATCCAGGACAGGGTGCCAATCTATCGCTGGGTACACACTCACTTACAGACACTCTCTATTTGGGGCATTTTGGAGAACTCAATTGACTTGATCCATGTTTTTGGACTGTGGGAGGAAACCGGAGAACCCGGAGGAAACCCACGCGGACACGGGGAGAACATGGAAACTCCACCCAGATTGGGATTCGAACCGGGAATCCCTAGCGCTGAGAGGAGAACATCTAAGCCACCATGCCGCCCTGCTTATAAAAGTCATCAATGCAGAAATCCAGGTCAGTTTAAAGGGCAGACGGTGCCAGTGGCTCACCACACTGACGCCATGACACATGACATGTTACTGTTTTCCGTTTGTCCCGATCTGCATTACTGGTTTATTTTTAGCCGTTTCTCAGAGCAGTATGGTGCCGTGATTCTGGTGCGAGTGGATGCGCGTTCTGCCGTTCGCACCATGGCAGGTGAGATGAATCACATCGAAACACAACACAGAGCTTCCGCGCCAACCTGTAACGGATGTTTGTACATTTTACACTTAGGAATTTAGGCGGTTTACGTAAGTGCTGCTGACTGCGAATGTCAGAGTGACACGATGTGCGATTTTAATCCCAGTATGGAATCAAAAGCCAAATTTTAAATTCTAAAGGCTTAAGAGGGACCCACACACTTTAAAGTGAAGCAGGCAGTTTTAGGAGCTGCGGGGAATTCAGAACCGAGGATATGAGAGGTATATCTGAATTACACTCACCAGCCACATTATCAGCTTTACCTCCCAATATCCAATCAATCAGTCTCACTCATCACCACGGTTACAGACAGACAGACAGACAGCATGATACACAGACAGACAGACAGACAGACAGATAGAATGATACACAGACAGAATGATACACAGACAGACAGACAGATAGACAAGACTGATAGACTAGACTTATACAGACCGACAGACAGACTGATACACAGACAGAATGATACAGACAGACAGACAGACAGAATGATACACAGACAGACAGACAAACAGACAGAATGATACACAGACAGACAGAATGATACACAGACAGACAGACAGACAGAATGATACAGACAGACAGAATGATACAGACAGACAGACAAACAGACAGAATGATACAGACAGACAGACAAACAGACAGAATGATACAGACAGACAGACAAACAGACAGAATGATACACAGACAGACAGACAAACAGACAGAATGATACACAGACAGACAGACAAACAGACAGAATGATACACAGACAGACAGACAAACAGACAGAATGATACACAGACAGACAGACAAACAGACAGAATGATACACAGACAGACAGACAAACAGACAGAATGATACACAGACAGACAGACAAACAGACAGAATGATACACAGACAGACAGACAAACAGACAGAATGATACACAGACAGACAGACAAACAGACAGAATGATACACAGACAGACAGACAAACAGACAGAATGATACACAGACAGACAGACAAACAGACAGAATGATACACAGACAGACAGACAAACAGACAGAATGATACACAGACAGACAGAATGATACACAGACAGACAGACAGAATGATACAGACAGACAAAATGATACAGACAGACAGACAGAATGATACAGACAGACAGACAGAATGATACAGACAGACAGACAGAATGATACAGACAGACAGACAGACAGACACACAGACAGACAGAATGATACACAGACAGACAGACAGACAAGACTGATAGACTAGACTGATACAGACCGACAGACAGACTGATACACAGACAGACAGACTGTGTATCAGTCCATTTGTCTGTCTCAGTCCATTTGTCTATCAGTCTGTCTGTCTGTGTATCAGTCTGTCTGTCTGTCTGTGTATCAGTCTGTCTGTCTGTGTATCAGTCTGTCTGTCTGTGTATCAGTCTGTCTGCCGGTCTGTATCAGTCTAGTCTATCAGTCTTGTCTGTCTGTCTGTCTGTGTATGATTCTGTCTGTGTGTCTGTCTGTCTGTCTGTATCATTCTGTCTGTCTGTCTGTCTGTCTGTCTGTGTATCATTCTGTCTGTCTGTGTATCAGTCCATTTGTCTGTCTCAGTCCATTTGTCTATTATTCTGTCTGTCTATGTATCAGACAGACAGATAGACAGACTGACTGATAAACAAGACTGATCGACAAACAGACAGACAGACAAATGGACTGATGGACAGACCGACTGATAGACAGACAAGACTGATAGATAAACAGACAGACAGATAGACAGACAGACTGAGAGACAGGCTGACAAACAAGACTGATAGACAGACAGACAAACAAGACAGATTGACAGACAGACAGACAGACAGGGTCATTTAGGGCAACTAAAAATTATATTGCACAATTAAAACAACAACTTAAAATTGGAAATATAATAAATGAATACAGTAAATTAATGGTTAGCACAATCTCCTCTCAGTGCTGGGGATCCAGATTCGAATCCCAATCTGGGTGGAATTTCAATGTTCTCCCCGTGTCTGTGTGGGTTTCCTCCCACAGTCCAAAAAACATAGATCATTCAATTTACCATGAATCCAAATTGCCCCATATAGTGTGTGTGTGTGTGAGTTAGTGAGTGTGTCTGCCCAGCGCTGGAAACCCTCTCCCCGGATAGGCATGGGGAACCCCCCCTCCCTGACTTTATTCATTTTTTGTTTCTCTGTAGTTTCTTTCGGACAACTATGAGATCAAACGGAAAGACAAAGGTCACTTAACATACGTCTCAGATTTGCTTGTGAGATGAAGATCAAGGTGAAATGAAGGTTGAAGTGGACTCACGGATCATCGGATCATCAGGATCATCAGGGATTGATGCCGTGTGAATTATTTCAGCTCCGAGTTATTGAAACCGAGTCGTCTCTCTCGCGTTAAGAATCAATTATTGATGGATTTACAGTGGATTCATGAGCAAATCCTGCTACGTCCAAGGACATGGTCGAAAAGCAGGGCAAAATCCATCAAAAGCCCAGAATTCTGAGTCACGGATGTATTGACCACTCATTCATTAAGCTTTAAACAAAACTGCATGAAAAAGTCATGATCTGCTGGAAGCTGCCTTTAACCTGACCTCAGCCAGAGATTTAAAAGTGACTTGATCTAGAGTTTTGTAAACAGAGAGAAATCAGATCACAGCCTTTTTCACCCAACGCCAGCGTCTGGTGCGGGAATGAGAAGAGTACAGATATTGATGGTACGATTATTATCTAAGAAGTAATCATGATTTTAAAAGAAGTAGTTCCATTCCTTAAATCTGATTGGCTGAGGCGTTTGACCAGCCGTGACATTATTCACAATAACACACACCTCTGAGCGCTTCACAATCGTATCAATGCGTGATATACAATGCAATCTTGTTTTTTTTATAAACTGTGTTTGTAATTTGGCCACTAGAAGGCAGTATTTGATTATTAGAGAAACTGGAATCCTGTTACTCAGCGATCAACATTTTAAAAACCGGACTAGATGACAAAAAGAAGACCATCTTATTAACAATTATGCTTTGAATAAACGCTTTTATGAATAAACCCTTGGTTTTTTTTTTTATTATAAAGCAATAATGCACTCAAGGTTGTATATTATTGTGAATAAATTAAGAGAAAGAAGTGTAACTGTACTCACAAAATATTCATGTGAATATATATTCACAATAATGCACAGTCTCTCATACCTTATTGCTTTATTATACAATTATCATGCAAAAGGTAACTTTACCAAAGCGTCACGGTGGCTTAGTGGTTAGCATGTTCGCCTCAACCCTTGGGATTCCCGATCCGTATCCCGAACTAGGTGGAGTTTCCATATCCTCCCCGTGTTCTTGTGGGTTTTCTCTAGTTTCCTCCAACAAAACCATGGATTCAAGGTAAATCAGCCACTCTAAATTGCCCCATAAAGTGTGTTTTTGTGTGAGTGTGTACCCATCGATGGATTGGCGCGCTGTCCTGGGTGTATATGCCCAGCGCCCAGGACGTTCTCCCCTGGATGGGCATGGGGAACCCCCCGCGACCCTAATGTAGGATAAAGCAGAAGATAATGAATGAATGAATGAATGAATGTATGAGACCAACGTGGTGGACGTCAACAAGACCATCACAGAGCGGAGATTTGGGGGATTTGAGATTTCAAGGAGGAGATTTGAGATTTCAAGGTCAATTGAGTCCTCCAAATTGCCCCATATAGTGTGTGTCTGTGTGTGTGAGTGTGTGCCCAGCGATAGATTGGTGTCCTGTCCTGTCCTGGGTTCATCTGCCCAGCACCCGAGACGTTCTCCCCTGGATGGGCATGGGGAACCCCGACCCTAATAGAGGATAAAGTGGGAGATAATGAATGAATGAATGAAGTTTGTTAAGCTACAACTGTATTTTCATACAAAAACCTTTAATACTTCCTTATTGACAATAGTTACTTCATCTCAAACTTAAGACACACTCTATAATGTGTAATCCAGCCTGCAACAAATCAATGCTGCCTTATTTAGGTTCTGGTGTTTAAGTGTGTGTGTGTGTGTGTGTGCAGCAGCAAGCCCAGCACTTTAGTCCAAGTGTGAGATTTACATTTACAGCATTTAGCTGATGCCTTTATTCAGAGATATTCACTCAAGTGAAGCAATTACACACAAGAAGAAGAAAAAAGATCAGGTTTAGAGACGTTGAGGCTCAGGGGAGCAGCAGTGGATGGTAAGCAGTATTGGAATCTGTTAACTGGAAGAGCTGCGTAGTTTAAAAGATATACTGAATCTTAACAAATAAAAATCTCTTATTGACACTTTAGATGTTTCTGAGGTTCATCTCATCTTATTATCTTCATCTTTATCCTCTACTAAGGTTGGGGGGTTCCTTATGCATATAAAGGGGTAAACGTTTGGGGTGCTGGAAAGATACACCCAAGACACACACACACACAGAAAGACATACAGACACACACATGCATGAACGCGCATACACAAACGCAGGCACAGACAGAGAGACACTTCATTTATTTACTCAATTAGCAGATGCTTTTATCCAAAACGCAGACACAGACACACCGACAGACAGACACACAATGACAGACATTCACACACACACAAGCATGAACACACACATATACAAACGTGTGCACTGACAGACAGACAGACACACACACACACACACACACAATGACAGACACACTCACATACAAACACACACAAGCATGAACACACACATATACAAACGCGTGCACAGACAGACAGACATGCGCGCACACACACACACACACACACACACTGTAAAGACATACAGACACACTTTAGTCATGTAGCAGACGCTTTTATCCAAAACGCAGACACAGACAGACACACACACACACACACACACACACACACACTGTAAAGACATACAGACAGACACACTTTATTTAATTAGTCATGTAGCAGACGCTTTTATCCAAAACGCACAGACAGACACACACTCACATGCACACATACAAACACACACAAGCATGAACACACACATATACAAACGCGTGCACAGACAGACAGACATGCACACACACACACACACACACACTGTAAGGACATACAGACACACTTTAGTCATGTAGCAGACGCTTTTATCCAAAACGCAGACACAGACAGACAGACAGACAGACACACACACTCACATGCACACAATTCAAACACACACAAATACGAACACGTGCACAGACAGACATGCGCACACACACACACACACACACACACACACACTGTAAAGACATAGACAGACACACTTTATTTAATTAGTCATGTAGCAGACGCTTTTATCCAAAGCAACTTACAAAAACACACACATGAACCGCATACACAAAGGCACACACAGACACAAGCACACACGAACACACATGCATGTATGCATATGCGCACACACACACACACACACACACACACACACACACACACACAGACACAGACACAGACACCCAGATGGACAGACATGAAGACAGAGACACTCACCCACAGACACAGACTGACGGACAGACAAACGGAGACACACAGATGAAGACATAGACATATAGACAGACACCTGAACATAGGGACAGTGTCTAAAACACAAACACAAACACACACACACACACACACACACACACACACACACACACACACACACACCAATAAAGTTGCCCTGGGAAGCGACCAGTGTGTTGAGACTAATAATAATGACAGATACAGAACTGTGTTGGTAATTATAACTTAAACGCCAAAACAAATCATCCCTACAGTCACAATAACACATACCCCAAACCAGAGATAGCCCACACAGTTCAAAAACAAGCTGAATCAACTGACTTATAGAGCAGCTAATGGTCGGACATGACTGAAGAAACAATATACACACAGGATCTACAACCAAAAATGTAATGAGGACTCTTCATGTGATTCATTTATATAAAAGAAATGTAATATCATATAATGTACTATTATGTGAATATGAAATTTTGCAGCTCTGTCTGTCTGAGTCCTTCACACAGCTTAAAGTGAAATATCCTTTAAGGCATCAAGAAAACAGTGAATAAAGGTGAAAATATGAAAGGAAACTACACAGCAAGAAGAAATACTAAAGCCGAGAGGAGTTTATCAGTAATGGCCACTTACTGATCCAGTCCCTAAAGGGGTATTGTGTGTTCTGTGTGTTGAAAAGCCTGCGCTGCTCATTATAGACTCAGACAGACCCACGTCGCCAAGGCGTCTAAACAGTGCATCATTCCTGCCACGTCATGACACCACTGATAATGTAACAGCGCCATGTCAGAGGGCGGCAGATTAGTTTGCTCTCAGAATGTCTCTGCTTTTATGTTTGAGGGATGGGGCATTTGGCAGATGCATTACACAAATATACAGGCTGATCAGCTGTTACAGGCAGCTTGAACTAGTTAAGATATTCGGTTGTTGACCCTTCATGTCGGGCGGCACAGTGGCTTAGTGGTTATTGTTAAGGATTCCCGGTTCTAATCCCAATCTGGGTGGACTTTCCATGTTCTCCCCGTGTCCGCGTGGGTTTCCAGGTTCTCGGGTTTCCTCCCACAGTACAAAAACATGGATCAAGGTCAACTGAATTCTCCAAATTGCCCCATATAGAGTGTGTTTGTGTGAGTGAGTTCACACATTCGTCTCTCAGCGTTAAGGATTCCTGGTTCGAATCCCAATCTAGGTGGAGTTTCCATGTTCTCCCCGTGTCCATGTGAGTTTCCTCCGGTTCTCCGGTTTCCTCCCACAGACCAAAAACATGGATCAAGGTCAACTGAATTTTCCAAATTCATTCATTCATTCATTATCTCCCGCTTTATCCTCTATTAGGGTCGCGGTGGGGTTCCCCATGCCCATCCAGGGGAGAACGTCTCGGGCGCTGGGCAGATAGACCCAGGACAGGGCGCCAATCCATCGCTGGGCACACACTCACTCACACACACACACACACTATATGGGGTAACTTTTGAGAATCCAATTGACTTGATCCATGTTTTTGGACTGTGGGAGGAAACCGGAGAACCCGGAGGAAACCCACGCAGACACAGGGAGAACATGGAAACTCCACCCAGATGTGGATTCGAACCGGGAATCCCTAACACTGAGAGGCGAACGTGCTAACCACTAAGCCACCGTGCCGAATTTTCCAAATTGCCCCATATAAAGTGTGTGAGTGAGTTAGCACGTTCGCCTCTCGGTGTTAAGGATTCCAGGTTTGAATCCTAATCTGGGTGCAGTTTCCATGTTCTCCCCGTGTCCGCGTGGACCGGTTCTCCGGTTTACTCCCACAGTCTAAAAACATAGATCAAGGTCAATTGAATTCTCCAAATTGCCCCATATAGAGTGTGTTTCTGTGTGAGTGTCTGTGTGCCCAGTGATAGATTGGCGTCCTGTCCTGGGTATATCTGCCCAGCACCCAAAACGTTTTCCTCTGAATGTGCCCCCCCCCGCAACCCTAGGAGAGGATGATGCGAAAGATGATGGATGGATGGACTCTTCGCTTTGAAAAAATGGGAGAATGGGGAACCATACGTGAAGGAACATCCCTAGTAGAGGATTAAGTGGAAGATAATGAATGAATGAATGATGTAACTGTTTTATAAAAGTCATACGGCGCTCCAGGTTGTGTATTATTGTGAAGAAATCACAGGGCAGAGTATAATAATGCATGCCCTCTCATACCTTATTGCTTTAATATCATCAGTGTACTGTTGAAAGCATAGGTCATACCTTTCCATTATGCCGGTCAGAGGAATAATAGGATGATATAAAAGCATTGGAGGCAGAATGTTGCCTTGGGGGACACCATGTTAAAGAACAACACTCTAATAGAAACGATGCCTCAGTGACAAAACGTTCACATCCAGTTAAGTATGGTTTAAAGCAGACAATAACCGAACAATAACCGAACAATAACCGGACGGCGAGGGTTGAGCCATGCTTTAAAATCTGAGAGCAGAATGTATAGTAAGCAACACTGGAGTAATAGCATGGTATGGTTTTTGTATGGTATTTCAATGAAATCATGTGACTCAAGACATACTGTACTGAACCTAAACATTGATTATGACTATCCTTTTTTTCAAATGTTTCATGGTTCTATGTGTTCTGAGTATCCTCCTCCTTCAACCCAACCGCCTGCATGTCCTTCCTCACATCCAGAAATCTCTTTGGTCTTCCTCTCCTCCTCCTGCCTGGTGAGTCCATCCTCAGCATCCTTCTGCCAGTTTAAACCTCTTTCCTCTGCAACACGTCCAAACCACATTAATTTGTCCTTCTAAAGATCCACACATCAACCTATTATCTTCTTCCTATTATCTCTGTTCTCTAATGGCCAGGGCCCCAATAGCACCACCACAGAGCAGGGGTTATTTGGTTTATTTTGGCATTATTCCTATCCCAGCAATGTCACTGAGGTGGAGAAATAAAACTACAGCAGCACTGCTGCACTGAAACCCCCTCACCACATCAGTGTCACTGCCGAACTCCATCCATTTATCCATTATCTTCCGCTTCATCCTATATCAGTGTCGGGGGGGGTTCCCCATGCCCATCCAGGGGAGAACGTTTCGTGCGCTTGGCAGATACACTCAGGACAGGGCGCCAATCCATCGCTGGGCACATACTCACTCACACAAACAATTTAGAGAACTCAATTGACTTGATCCATGTTTTTGGACTGTGGGAGGAAACCGGAGAACCCGGAGGAAACCCACGCGGACACAGGGAGAACATGGAAACTCCACTCAGATGGGGATTCGAACCGGAATCCCTAGCGCTGAGAGGCGAACGTGCTAACCACTAAGCCACCGTGCCACCCCACTGCAGAACTGACAAACAATCCACCACCCAAATGATACCCCTTCTGTGATGGTGCTGACCAATAAAGAACAGAGAACCAACAGGGGACTAACAAAAACAAAGAAACTGATATACTACAGTCTGGAAGTGGTTAACAAAGAAGCCTTGTGACCTGAAGGTCCCTGGTTCAGTTCCCGGTCCCATCAAGTGCTATGGATGAAATGCATAACCCCAAATGTTCTCTAAGCGCTGTATACAGGACTGCCCACCACTCTGGACATGTGTTCTCACGTCACTCAGTGTGTGTGTGTGTGTGTGTGTGTGTGTGTGTGTGTGTGTGTTTCACTGCATGGTTGGGTTAAACGTGGAGGATGAATTCCTCTGTGTGTAAGCACTGATCACTTCATCACATGGTCAGGTGTCCGCACACTTCTGACAGCACAGCGCAGCTCATAATGGTTCTGAAAAGTGCCGGTTCAATGACAGAGTCCACTGCTCTTTATTAGTGCAGTGATGGAGAACGCTGCATAATGAAGACAGTCGGAGGTCTCAGGTTAATCAGACTCATCTCATGAATAGCAAACCTTATATAAAGCTTCCCGACACCCGACGTCCGAGCTCCCGTCCTCCCGCCGCATGCATTCCTCTTCCTCTGGCTTCTCCTGCCGCTCCAACCATGTTCCTCCCTCACCTTTCATTCTCATCTGTCGCACGTCTTCATTTCCCGCCATCCTCCGTTTGTCCTCCCTTCTCTTCAGCTACCCTCCTCAACTTTCATCTTTAATCTCATCTCAACCGCGGACGCTTCGCTTTCTTCCCTCTCTGCGCACTTCGCATTTTAAAAATAACCACTTGGTAGTTATTTGTCGAAATGTCACTATAGGGACGGCGGGACGTCTGCGGAATACAAGCATCAGTCAAAAGGACGGGCCGCCTCGCTGCGCCATTTTCAATTATTCACCGCCACTCCGCTTAATGAAGCCCTGCTAGTGGAGAGAGAGAGAGAGAGAGAGAGACACACACACTTTCTTTCTGTAATCTATGGTTTGGCCTCCTGAGAAATCTCAAGAGGACGTCTAAAGGAAGAGGAAGCGAGACGTATGATGTCACGAGAATAAGAAAGGCTAACACAATTCATATCAAAGTCACCACTTTTATTGTGCATCTATGTGGCATTCTGTGTATTGTGCCATTCAAAGACTCCTGGGCAGCTTGTTCCCTGAAGGGGCACGGCAAAGCAATTGTCCTCAGGTGTCCACAAGAACGATGACACATTGAGGTTGCGATGATTAAAGATTGGAATGAAACCATTACAGTCCAAACCATAAAATAAACCCTTCCAAATGCATTATTATTTACGTTATTTGTTCATTATAACTAAATCTACCTTAAATCTATAAGAGGCTCACAGATGGGGTGGCGCAAAATTGGGAGAATGTTTATTTTAAACACAGGTCCCATTAATTTTTCACAAGACTGTTCATAGACAAAAACTAATTATGAAACGGCTAAATCGGATTGGCTGAGCTGTTTGGTCAGCCGTGACATTATTGACAATAACACACACCTCTGAGCGTTCTTCCCATGGTCAGCACCATACCAGAACGGGTATAATTTAGGTGGTGGATTGTTTATTGTCGGTTCTGCAGTGACGCTGATACAGTGAGGGGGTTGTAGTCTGCTGTAGTTTCATTTAAACACTTCAGTGACACTGCTGGGATAGGAATAAAGCACCAAATAACCAAATAATACCTGCTCTGTGGTGCTACTATTGGGGTCCTTACCATTAGAACAGAGTAAAGGGGACGTACACAGTATGTACTGTAGAACACAAACAGATGGACTAGAGTCTGCAATTGTAGAACTACAAAGACCATCTTTACAGGAGGTGGAACTGAGAACATGGACAATAAGTTGGACAAAAACGGGGTGTGTCCAAGCCTTTGACTAGTACTGTATGTTCTGATCAGGTTTATGATAGATTGATTTATTGATAGTTGATCATGTGCACCCAATCGTAATGGCCGGTAAGTATATTAACCCCCCCACACACAACTCTCACATGTTCTACCTACTGCTATAAGAGTAGGACATTAAACTCCTGATTATGAAATGAGTATTTCAGTACATTATTGACAATAATACACACCTCTTAGTGCACAACATGTCATACAGATGGACTTTATGGTTTTACAATTACAGACTGTAGTCCCCTGTTGGTTCTCTGTTCTCTATTGGTCAGCATCATCACAGAATAGGTATCATTTGGATGGTGGATTAACTCTCATGTTCCACCTACTGTTACGGGAGTGGGACTTCAAACTCCCTCTGTGTTAAACTGAAGTATCACGGCGCTGTTGGCTGAGCAGTCAGTTACTGTGTCCATCCTGTCTGAGACACTGAGGCTGCTGCTTTCAGACGGCATGGTGATGTATGGGTGGAACTGAAGAGGGCATGATGCGCTGTGTGCAACAAGCAGCAGTAAAATTGAGTAATAGCATCAAGAGAGAGGCAGAACAGTTCGCCCTGATGGGCTGAGGGTGGGGGTGGGGTGGATGGGGTGAGACATTATTGATAGATCTATTAGATCTGATTATTATGCAAACTCTGGAAAATCTGTAAAATGTCAAAGTCCGCCGTCTCGGGCTCACCCCCGATATTCAGCGGGCTGGTTCTGTGGGGGTTGGGTTGGTGTTGTGTGTTTGGGTCTGTAGTTTTTAACCAGCTAACAACCATGTGTTCTGTTCTGGCCCCAACCAAGTTGGGATACTGATAAGTCACTTTGGATAAAAGTGTCTGCTGGATGACCAAATGTTAATGTATTTTATGTATCTGATGATCAGACACTGAATGTAGCCTGAAGAACTGAATGTAATTCCATAAACTAATGTAATGAAGAGGGTGGCACGGTGGCTTAGTGGTTAGCATGTTCGCCTCTCAGCGCTAGGGATTCCCGGTTCGAATCCCAATCTGGGTGGAGTTTCCATGTTCTCCCCGTGTCCGTGTGGGTTTCCTTCAGGTTCTCCGGTTTCCTCCCACAATCCAAAAACATGGATCAAGTCAATTGAATTCTCCAAATTTCCCCATTTAGAGTGTGTATGTGTGAGTGAGTGTGTGTCCAGCGATGGATTGGCGCCCTGTCCTGGGTGTATCTGCCCAGTGCCCGAAACGTTCTCCCCTGGATGGGCATCCCCCTCCGCGACCCCAATAGAGGATAAAGCGGGAGATAATGGATGGATGGAGATAATCTAATGATGGCTGGTAATCTGACACCGTGCTGGATGAACCAATCAGGTGATGGAAAGAGACAGAACTCACCTCCACTTCAGTTCAATAGTGTTTAAAGTTCCTTTCCATTAAAAAGAGAGTTTCATTTTTCTGATGAAGACTTAAAGAGTTAACAGGTTTAGCTTTTAATAACCATCAGAACACAGTGACCACTGATTACAATAAACAGATATTTGCAACGCCATCTTCCTTTTCATGATGCAACACACACACACGCACGCACACACACACACACACACACTTACACATACACACACACTTACGCACGCATGCATACACATACACACACGCGCATACATACACACACGCACGCACATGCACACACACACACATGCGCGGGCACACACACACA
>JAFMOC010000038.1:3152500-3590000 GCA_019802505.1 Corydoras sp. C115 | reverse complement strand
CAATATATTATAATTATTACATTACAGCGGTAAATTATCATTTCTATATTTACTAGAAGACTTTATATTTGCGGCAATTTATTTTCTAGATGAGAGCTGAATTTAATACATTTATAATTCACTAGAATAAACCGAAGAGGAAGGCGACTGCGCTTGACTACGGCTGTATCTCATACGAGTCGAACTTTATTACGAAGTGCACTAGATATGGTTCCACGGTCTATTATCACGACGGCTGCGTAGTGTAACGACGTAACATACTGAAGGGGGTTTGGTACGCAGCCATTGTCGGACAGTGCCGGTCGGTGTTCAGTGCGCCAAATAGCGATGTCTCGTTAATTGCAAACTTGTCCTTACCTCCTTTTTCTTCTGCCCTCCACCTGGATGAAGAAATACAACCAGAATGAGAAAGAAAGCTGCAAACGGCACGTTAAAGCACATCCTTTGAAATATGACAGCCATTTTGGAAGATGCTCCAATACAAGCGGTCTGGAAGAAAGGCATTGGTTTGCATGTTGACCAATCAGAACCTGCAGTTGAACCACGGTGCATGATGGAAAATGTAGTTTTCTGAAGGGTTAGGCTTGATTTATAAGGTTAAAGGCAATATGTACATTTAAGTAGTTTAATATTGAACGCTTTACTTAAAGATGATGTTTTTTGTGTCTATAGTGAAGAAAACAAGTGTTAAAAAAGAGGGTATTGATAATTAGAACAAATTCTATTATAAATATTTTATATACAGGTTGGCGGCACGGTGGCTTAGCGGTTAGCACATTTGCCTCTCAGCGCTAGGGATTCCCGGTTCGAATCCCCATCTGGGTGGAGTTTCCATGTTCTCCCCGTGTCCATGTGGGTTTCCTCCGGGTTCTCCGGTTTCCTCCCAGAGTCCAAAAACATGGATCAAGTCAATTGAGTTCTCCAAATTGCCCCATATAGAGTGTGTGTGAGTGAGTGAGTGTGTGTCCAGTGATAGATTGGCGCCCTGTCCTGGGTGTATCTGCCCAGCGCCTGAGACGTTCTCCCCTGGATGGGCATGGGGAACCCCACCGCGACCCTAATAGAGGATAAAGCGGGAGATAATGAATGAATGAATGAATGAATGTATACAGGTTAATGTGATATATTTTTTAAATATAATATACTGTATTAGATATATTCTATTTCAGTTTTGCATTTTGTTGCTAATGATTAAGCTAATTAACCTTTAATTAATTATTGTGTTTAACATTTGAGGCGGCACGGTGGCTTAGTGGTTAGCACGTTCGCCTCTCAGCACAAGGGATTCCCGGTTCGAATCCCCATCTGGGTGGAGTTTTAATGTTCTCCCCGTGTCCGTGTGGGTTTCCTCCGGGTTCTCCGGTTTCCTCCCACAGTCCAAAAACATGGATCAAATCAATTGAGTTCTCCAAATTGCCCCATGTAGAGTGTGTCTGTGTGAGTGTGTGCCCAGAGATAGACTGTCCTGGGTCTATCTGCCCAGCGCCAAAAATGTTCTCCCCTGGATGGGCATGGGGAACCCCACCGCGTCCCTAATATAGGATAAAGCGGGAGATAATGAATGAATGAATGTTTAACATTTGGTACCATATCTCTGTTTAAAGAAAAGTCCACTCTATACTAAGTGCACTCTGCCTGATCCAACCATCCATCCATCCATTGTCTCCCGTTTTAGGGTATATTAGGGTCGTGGTGGGGTTCCCCATGCCCATCCAGGGGAGAACGTTTTGGGCGCTGGGCAGATACACCCGGGACAGGGTGCCAATCCATCGCTGGGCACACACACACTCACACAGACACACTCTATATGGGGCAATTTGGAGAATTCAATAGACTTGATCCGTGTTTTTGGACTGTGGGAGGAAACCGGAGAACCCGGAGGAAACCCACACGGACACGGGGAGAACATGGAAACTCCACCCACAGTGGCTAATCACTAAGCCACCGTGCCGCCCTGATCTAACCATCCATTAGCATTTAATTTTAGTGACATTTGACTCAGTCAAACTTTGTTTTTACTTCAGAAATATTTATAAATGTACATATATGTACAATATATGAATATACAGAATTAAAGCAAGCAAAACTGCACAGGTTGTACACGTTAATTCAAAGATAAATCATTACAACACTGCAAGTTTATAATATACATATCAACACAGGTATATAATTTGATCTCATCTTATTATCCTCCTCTTAATCCTCTACTAGGGGCATGGGGTGGTTCCTCATGCCAATCTAGGGGAGAACGTTTTGGGCGTTGGGCAGATACACCCAGGACAGGGCGCCAGATGAAAATAAAAGATGTGGCCCAAATCATTTTTATTTGTGCCCAGAGCCGTGGGCAGGCCTGTATACGAAACCATGGAGCAATTGGGGTTAGGTGCCTTGCCCAAGGGCACTTCAGCCATGGTACTCGGTGGGACCAGGAATTGTACCAGGAACATTCAGGTTGCATGCTGGCATGAATTACGATACAAAACCATGTGTCCCAGTCAGAGTTGCTAGAGCATTCTGGGTAAAATGCAGGGAAGTGTCAGGAATTTTAAATTGCTTACACATAATAAGAGTTCCAAAATGGCCGAAAGTTTGTATTCAAACAAAGGACTTTACTGTGGTCTTGCCGCCATTGGGAAGTGGGGTGGGGCAAGCTCGACTTGAATCAAAACCATGGGCTTGGATTGGCTGATTTAAAAACTAGGGTGGTAATTTGTGATTGGCTTAGGTAGTACGGGGCGGGAACTAGACTTAACGGATATATGCACAGGTAAACCCTTGGGTGAGCTCTCTCTTCTTCAGAACACGGAGGCGTTCACAGCACCTGAAAGCTGAGGGAGGCAGACCCCGCTGGCCAGCGTGAGTTACTGACGGTGTCCATGAATTGTTTTCTTTGTTCTCAATAAATAAGTTGAGACGACCATTTTGCATCTACTCGTTCTTTCTGCCTTTTCAAAAATCTAAAGATCCAACAAAAGCAACAGGTCACAGTGCAGACACATAAATATATGCTTTGACCCACATTTGCTTGCTGGGGTAATTTGCATTCCTTAGTCCATTGGATTTACATATTTTTGGACTATGGGGCAAACAAGCACCTCCCAGAAGAAAGCCATACACACTGAGGTAGGAATATGCAAACTTCGCAATGAAAAGGCCACAGCCACACACCTGGAAAATCAACCGACTACTTTCCTAGAGGCAATAGCGGTACCCAATGCTTCATACTGCGCCCTCCTTAAAATCTCATTGGCTACGTTAGCTTATACATTATGTCAGAAATTTTACATTTCTTATACATAATGAGAGTCTCAATATGGCCGAAAGACAAAGGACTTCTGAGTTTCCCGCCACTAGGAAAATACTGGGCTGGTATTGGCTGATTTAAAACCTAGGGCGGTAATTTGTGGTTGGCTTAAGCAATTAAGGGGCGGGAACTAGACGTAAAGGATATATACCCAAGTAAACACAAGGGAGGGGCACTTTCACTCAGACCCGGAGGCAGACAGCATCGGAACGCTGAGGATGGCAGACCCGCTGGCCAGCGTGAGTTACTGAAGGTGTCCATGAAGTTTTCCTTTGTCCTCAATAAATAAGTTGAGGCGACCATTTTTGTATAGGCTCGTTCTTTCTGCCTTTCCAAAAATCAAAAAGATCCTAACAGTTACGCACGCTGTCACAGGTTTTCAACCCATTTTCGTTTAGCAGTGGCTTAGTGGTTAGCACATCACCTCCCTGCGTTGAGGAGTTTCCACGTTCTCCCCGTGTGGGTTTTCTCTAGGCCTCTGGTTTCCTCCCACAGTCCAAAAACATGGATTTAAGGTAATAGAAGGCTCTAAATTCATTCATTCATTCATTCATTATCTCCCGCTTTATCCTCTATTAGGGTCGTGGTGGGGTTCCCCATGCCCATCAAGGGGAGAACGTCTCGGGCGCTGGGCAGATAGACCCAGGACAGGGCGCCAATCCATCGCTGGGCACACACTCACTCACACAGACACACTCTTTTTGGGTAATTTTGAGAATTCAATTAACTTGATCCAAGTTTTTGGACTGTGGGAGGAAACCGGAGAACCCAGAGGAAACCCACGCAGACACGGGGAGAACATGGAAACTCCACCCAGATGGGGATTCGAACCAGGAATCCCTAGAGGCTCTAAATTGTCCCATATAATAAGTGTGCCCTGTTATAGATGTGGGTGTATCTACCCAGCGCCCAAAATGTTCCCCCCTGGATGGGAACCCACACCCCCCCTCTAGAGGATTAAGCAGAAGATATTTACATTACATTTACATTCGGTCATTTATTGGACGCTTTTATCCAAAGCGACTTACAAGGTGAGCACAGGGTTCATCACAACATCCCTGGAGCAATGAGGGTTAAGGGTCTTGCTCAAGGACCCACATTGGTAACTTCAGTGGACCTGGGATTTGAACCTCCAACCTTCAGATTTACAGTCCAACGCTCTAACCACTGAGCTACCACTCCCTACTCCTAAGCGGAAGATACGAATGAATGACTTCCCTGCCTGCCATTACGGGTTAATTTGAGGTCCGTGAAGAAGGAAACAAAATTGGCAAACTGTACTGCTGAGATGCCAAAGGATGATAATTGCTTGCGGACGGAAAAACATATTGCGCGGACCACAGTCTCCAGTCCTATTAGCATGTTTTATAGCATCGCTCACACCCATAACAACCCATCACCATTCTAGAGATCCCTCTGCCGGAGCTTTATTCTCAATCTCTGTCGTTCGGCCAGCAAGAATGGCATTCGAAAGGTTGTGAGAATAACATAATGAGGTTTATTCAGCGATGATGAGGACGCGGGGCAATTTGAAGCATGGCCGGAATATTTAAAGATAAGCACCTTCAGCCATTAAACAGTCGGCATGCAAAATGTTTGAACTGCCAGTGTGTTCACAAGGTTTGATAAGTGTGTGTGTGTGTGTGTGTGTGTGTGTGTGTGTGTGTGTTTGTGTTTAATCAGACAATGAGATGCATAAGTGTATAAAAGCCAATGAGGCGTGAAGAGCAATACACACATCACGTCTGTTAGAACTCAATTTAAACTGCAGGTAAAATGCTCCAGTACTCATCATGAAACTCCAACATGCAAGAAGAGAAAACTCATTCACTCATTATCTTCCACTTAATCTTCTACTAGGGTCGCGGGGGGGGGGTGGGGGTCGGGGGTGTGGTTGGCCTATGCCCATAGAGTGGAGAAAGTTTTGGCTGGACAGAGACACCCGGGACAGGTCAATCTATCACTGGGCACTCACTCAATATATGGGGCAAATTAGAGCATTCAATTTACCTTGAATTCATGTTATTGGACTATGGGAGGAAATCGGAGAACCTGAAGAAGACCCACAAAGAAATGGGGAGAACATGGAAACTCCACCTGGAACCTAGAATGCCAGGGCTGAGAGAGGAACATGCTAACCACTAAGCTACATGCCACCCTAGTCCCTAATCTTATGACCATCCTCTTAGTTCTACACTAGGGTCGCGCGGGGTGGGGGTGGGGGTGGGTGGGGGTTGCCTAAGCCCATAGAGTGGAGAATGTTTTGGCTGGGCAGAGACACCCGGGACAGCGCCAACAGTTCTACACTAGGGTCGCGGGGGGACGGGGGACGGGGGGACATTTGCTGGGCAGATACACCATCCCATTCTGGGGGGAACATTTACTGGGCAGATACACCCAGGACAGGAAACCAATCTTTTACTGGACACACTCACTCACTCACTCACACAGACAAACACACACTATTTATGGGGCAATTAAGAGCATTCAGTTTACCTTGAATCCATGCTTTGTGTGTGTGTGTGTGTGTGTGTGTGTGTGTGTGTGGGTACCCAGCATTGAATTGGCACACTGCCCAGTGCTCAAAATGTTCTCACCTGGATGGGCCCCACCCAAAACGACCCTATATTTATTCTTTCATCCTTGATCTTCTGCTTAATCCTCTACTAGGGTCGCGCGGGGTGGGGGGGGGCGGGGGGGTTGCCTATGCCCATAGAGTGGAGAAAGTTTTCGCTCGGCAGAGACACCCGGGACAGGGCGCCAATCTATCACTGGGCACTCGCTCAATATATGGGGCAAATTAGAGCATTCAATTTACCTTGAATTCATGTTATTGGAGTATGGGAGGAAATCGGAGAACCTAGAGAAGACCCACAAAGAAATGGGGAGAACATGGAAACTCCACCTGGAACCTGGAACGCCAGCGCTGAGAGGAGAACATGCAGATACACCCAGGAAAGGGCACCAATCTATCGCTGGGCAATGGGGCAATTTCATTCATTCATTCATTCATTCATTCATTCATTATCTCCCGCTTTATCCTCTATTAGGGTCGCGGTGGGGTTCCCCATACCCATCCAGGGGAAATACATCGCTGGGCACACACTCACTCACACACACACTCTATAGGGGGCAATTTTTAGAATTCAATTGACTTGATCCATGTTTTTGGACTGTGGGAGGAAACCGGAGAACCCGGAGGAAACCCATGCGGACACGGGGAGAACATGGAAACTCCACCGAGATAGGGATTCGAACTGGGAATCCCTAGTGCTGAGAGGCGAACGTGCTAACCACTAAGCCACCGTGCCGCCCCATGGGGCAATTTATAGCATTCAATTTAAAATGAAAACTGGAGAACCCGGAGGAAACCGGGAAAGGTTTTTTAAGGTATGCAGTTGCATGGGGGCAGAACCTTGCAATAAATCTCAGCCAGCCGTCCTGATGAGGACGTTACCTAGGTGATGAGACCCAGCTACAGAAGCCATCGTCTCCTGCGGTTTGCCACAGCCCCCCCTCCTGGCCGCACACGGTTTGGTGCCAAAGAATTGATTAATTACACAGGACCAGGACGCAAGTGGAGAAAAATATTCCCAGACTTCCCCTGCTCTCTTTTCCTTAATTACTACTGGAACACACGTTCATCAGGACTGACGGAACTGAGCGCGTGCGCTAATTCATTTGGACAGAAAAAAAACAATGCAGCAGGTGTCAGAGAAACCACACATGCACAACCACACCTCTCTCTCTCTCTCTCTCTCTCTCTCTCTCTCTCTCATGTTCATCATGCCTTTCTATATATCACACTCTTCATCTTTCTCACTATATCTGTCTTATTTCCTGTGTGTGAGTGTGTGTGCCCAGCGATAAATTGGCCCCGTCCTTGGTATATCTGCACAGCACCTAAAATGCTTTCCCCTGGATGAACGTGGGTTTCCTCCAGGTTCTCCGGTTTCCTCCCACAGTTCAAAAACATGGATCAAGTCAAGTGAGTTCTCAAAATTGCCCCATATAGAATGTGTCTGTGTGAGTGAGTGTGTGCCCAGCGATGGATTGGCGCCCTGTCCTGGGTCTATCTGCCCAGCGCCCGAAACGTTCTCCCCTGGATGGGCATGGGGAACCCCCCCCCAACACCCTCTCACCCGCGACCTTAATAGAGGATAAAGCGGAAGATAATGAATGAATGAATGAATATATATATGGGGTGGGGGTGAGACATTATTGATAGATCTATTAGATCTGATTATTATGCAAACTGCTCTGGAAAATCTGGAAAATGTCAAAATATGCCGTCTCAGGCTCACCCACGATATATAGCAGGCTGGTTCTGCAGGGGTTGGGTTGGTGTTGGGGGTTGGGTTGGGATCTGTAGTTTTTAACCAGCTAACAACCATGAGATCAATGATGAAGAAGAACAACCTGCTCCAATGAGAACAGAATTCACATGGAAGGTTCCAGAAGCATCGGGCTTAGTGGTTAGCACGACTGCCTCTCAGCGCTGCGGATTCCTGGTTCGAATCCCGATCTGGGTGGAGTTTCCATGTTCTGACTGACGGAACTGAGCACGTGTGCTAATTCATTTGGACAACAAAAAAAAAATGCAGCAGGTGTCAGAGAAACCACATATGCACAACCACACCTCTCTCTCTCTCTCTCTCTTTCATGTTTATCATGTCTTTCTATATATCACACTCTTCATCTTTCTCACTATATCTGTCTTATCTCCTGTATCGTTTCCTGAATCTTCCTCATCCTCATCTCTTAACTGTATATTTGTATGTTGGTCTGGGCCTCTGTATCTCTGCATCTCTCTGTATACTGTACCGTCTGCTTTCCTGTCTCTCCATATCTATAAGTTTATCTTTTATTCTGCGGAGAACTCTATAGCTATAGTGTGTGAGTGTGTGTGTGTGTGTGTGTGTGTGTGTGCCCAGCAATAAATTGGCCCCCTGTCCTTGGTATATCTGCACAGCACCTAAAATGCTTTCCCCTGGATGAACATGGGCCACCCTAGTTCCTAGTATAGGCCTGAGCGGAGGATCATGAGATTTTTATATATATAATAAGGCAGCACAGGGGCTTAGTGGTTAGCACGTTCTCCTCTCAGCGCTAGGGATTCCCGGTTCGAATCCCCATCTGGGTGGAGTTTCCATGTTCTCCCCGTGTCTGCGTGGGTTTCCTCCGGGTTCTCTGGTTTCCTCCCACAGTCCAAAAACATGGATCAAGTCAATTGAGTTCTCCAAATTGCCCCATATAGAGTGTGTATGCGTGCGTGTCTGTGTGAGTGAGTGTGTGCCCAGTGATAGATTGGCGCCCTGTCCTGGGTGTATCTGCCCGGCGCCCAAAACGTTCTCCCCTGGATATAATAATGAATGAATGAATATATATCTAATATATATATATATATATATATATATATATATGGGGGGGGGGGGCGGCACGGTGGCTTAGTGGTTAGCACGTTCGCCTCTCAGCACTAGTGATCCCCGGTTCGAATTCCCATCTGGGTGGAGTTTCCATGTTCTCCCCGTGTCCGCGTGGGTTTCCTCCGGGTTCTCCGGTTTCCTCCCACAGTCCAAAAACATGGATCAAGTCAATTGAGTTCTCCAAATTGCCCCATATAGAGTGTGTCTGTGTGAGTGAGTGTGTGCCCAGCGATGGATTGGCGCCCTGTCCTGGGTGTATCTGCCCAGCGCCTGAGACGTTCTCCCCTGGATGGGCATGGGGAACCCCACCGCGACCCTAATAGAGGATAAAGCGGAAGATAATGAATGAATGAATAAATGAATATATATATGGGGTGGGGGTGAGACATTATTGATAGATCTATTAGATCTGATTATTATGCAAACTGCTCTGGAAAATCTGGAAAATGTCAAAATATGCCGTCTCAGGCTCACCCACGATATATAGCGGGCTGGTTCTGCAGGGGTTGGGTTGGTGTTGGGGGTTGGGTTGGGATCTGTAGTTTTTAACCAGCTAACAACCATGAGATCAATGATGAAGAAGAACAACCTGTTCCAATCAGAACAGAATTCACATGGAAGGTTCCAGAAGCATCAGGCGGCATGGTGGCTTAGTGGTTAGCACGACTGCCTCTCAGCGTTGGGGATTCCTGGTTCGAATCCCGATCTGGGTGGAGTTTCCATGTTGTTCCTGTGTCTGCATGTGTGTCCTCCAGGTTCTCCGGTTTCCCACAGTCTAAAAATATGGATTCAAGGTTAATTAAATGTTCTAAATTGCCCCACATAGTGTGTATTTGTATGTGGAGCGAATGTGTGAGTGAATGTGATTAACTGTTCTTGGTGTATCTGCCCAGCACCTGAAACGTTCTCCACTAGATGGGCATGAGGAACCCTCCTCCATCCAGCAACCCTAGTCTCTAGTATAGAACTGAGCAGATGGCAGATAATCATAAAATAATCTCAATCCCAATCTGGGTGGAGTTTCCATGTGTGTTGTGTCCATGTGGGTTTTCTCCGGGTTCTCTGGTTTCCTCCTACAGTCCAAAGTCCTGGATTCAAGGTAAATTGAATGCTATAAATTGCCCCATATAGTGTGTGTCTGAGTGAGTGTGCCCAGTGAAAAATTGGCGCACTGTCCTGGGTGTATCTACTCAGCGCCCAAATCATTCTCTCCTGGATGGGTATGGGGAACCCCCCTGCAAATAGTGATTTTGATAAAGGATGAAAGAATGAATATAGGGTCATTTGGGGTGGGGCCCATCCAGGGCAGAACATTTCGAGCGCTGGGCAGTGCGCCAATTCAATACCCCCACACACAAACTATTTATCATGGATATATATTATACAGTAGAAGCCAGTGGTCCAAAACCCATTTATCCATCCATCATCTGCTTAATTCTACACTAGAGTCGCAAGGGGGGTTCCCATGTCCATCCGGGGAGAACGTTTTGGGTGCCGGATCCCCAGCGCTGAGAGGCTTCGCACTAATGACTAAGCCACCGTAACAACACTTATTTTCTGTCCTCCTACCACGTTAATGCTGCTGGTTTAGAACCTGAGCTGAAGGATCCGTGGCTGCTTTCACAAATTATGAGCAGAAGCCGTCATTTCGGGCCACGCGCACTGATAAGCTGAAAAGTCTTCTAAATTCGCTGAAATATCTAATAACGGCCGTTTGTTCACTATAGGCCCATCGGAATCACTCCGCACATCCATTTGCTGCTGATGTAATGGCCACGTTGTGACCCAAGGGCATGAAATGGAAATAATGACTGGCTGCACAGTCACAGGTCTGCCATCCACACCGCCAGTCGCATAATGATGGCGGGATTTTCCCGTGCGATGAAGGATTTGGGATTTTTAACTGATCAAAGGCGCTGAACGCTTCCTCGATTGCTGAGAATTTGTCCTTCAGATTTGGGATGATGGATAAGACGTGTTGCGTTTAATTATTTAAACGTGGACAGTACTGGCTGAAGCTTGTATGATAAAGCCTATGGATTCCACCTGAAGCAGGAATTAGTCAAATATTTAAATGGACACGAACACACACACACACAAGAAAGTGGTGTGTACAAACTTTTGAGTTGCACTATATTCGTGTGTGTGTGTGTGTGTGTGTGTGTGTGTGTGTGTGTGTGTGTTCTCTGTACAAGTCCTGGAGCAGTTGTAGGCTTGTGGTAGCTCCGGCTACGACGATTACTGATGGGAACCTGGATTTCTATTGGACTGGCAGTCCTGTAGGACGTCCTCAATGGACTTATATAGTTTTCCAATTGTTAAATATGGTCACCTGATCACCACACAATCTGTACATGGCTGTCCTTCACTGTTGACGCTGCCCGGCGCTCAAGGAGGAAGAGTCCCTCATTGAACCTTGGTCATCTTATTGGACTGGCAGTCCAGCAGGACGTCCTCAATGGACTTATATAGTTTTCCAATTGTTACATATGGTCACCTGATCACCACACAGTCTGTACATGGCTGTCCTACACTGTTGACGCTGCCCGCCGCTCAAGGAGGATGAGACCCTCACCGAGTTTTGGTCCTCTTATTGGACTGGCAGTCCTGCAGGACGCCCTCAATAGACTTACAGTTTTTCAATTGTTAAATACGGGTCACATGATCACCACACAATCTGTACATGGCTGTCCTTCACTGTTGACGCTGCCCGCCGCTCAAGGAGGAAGAGTCCCTCATTGAACCTTGGTCATCTTATTGGACTGGCAGTCCAGCAGGACGCCCTCAATAGACTTACAGTTTTTCAATTGTTAAATATGGGTCACATGATCACCACACAATCTGTACATAGCTGTCCTACACTGTTGATGCTGTCTGCTCATTGAAGGATGATGAGTCCCCCAGTGAACTTTGGTCCTCTTATTGGACTGGCAGTCCTGCAGGACGTCCTCAATGGACTTATATAGTTTTCCAATTGTTAAATATGGTCACCGGATCACCACACAATCTGTACATGGCTGTCCTACACTGTTGATGCTGTCTGCTTGTTGAAGGAGGATGAGTCCCTCACTGAACCTTGGTCCTCTTATTGGACTGGCAGTCCTGCAGGACGTCCTCAATGGACTTATATAGTTTTCCAATTGTTAAATATGGTCACCGGATCACCACACAATCTGTACATGGCTGTCCTACACTGTTGACGCTGCCCGCCACTCAAGGAGGATGAGTCCCTCACTGAGTCTTGGGGTTTGAAGGCTTATAACACTGTGAAGATGTTTGGTGACAATGTACCATTGTAAAAAGCGCTCTATAAATAAATTACTTTAACTTGAACTTGGTCCAAGGAACCAGTATTGCGACCTGAAGGTTCCTGGTTCAATTCCCTATCCCCCCAAGTACTATGGCTAGTGTACAGTATATAGTAGGGTGTGGTAGCTCAGTGGTTTGGGTTTTGGACTATCATTCAGAAGGTTGTGGGTTTAAATCCCAGGTCAACTAAAGTTACCAGCGTGGTTTCTTGTTGCCCTTATTGCTCCGGGGCGTATCAACTGAATATTTGTAAGTGGATTTGGATAAGAGCGTCTACTAAATGCCCAATATAATATAATGATGTACGCTCGGGCAAGGCACCTAACCTCAATTGCCCCCCGGGCACTATATACAGGGGTGCCCACTGGTCCGGGTACGTGTGCTCACTTCACTCAGTGTGTGTACATGTGTGTGTTCTGCACAGATGGGTTAAAGGTAGGGCCGTCAATTGTGTCTGTTTCAAGCTGCCTAAGAAAGTATAGCCTCCGCCCCTTAGGCTGTGATCTTTGTAAGCACCTGGGGAGGGCGCCCTTGCCAGCATCACAGCGCTGATGCTTTTATTTATTTTTGTGTAAGGGTGCAAATCACAACACAGCATGATCTCACGATTGGATTTCATTTCAATTCATGTTCATTAATACCCTCAGGAAGTGCTGGGTTCCAATTGCAATCTGGGTGGAGTTTCCATGTTCTCCCCATATCCGCGTGGGTTTCCTCCGGGTTCCCCGGTTTCCTTCCACAGTCCAAAAACATGGATTTAAGCTGAATTGAATTCTCTAAATTGACCCATATAGAGTGTGTTTGTGTGAGTGAGTGTGAGTGAGTCTGCCCAGTGGCGCCCTGTCCTGGGTGTATCTGCTCAAAAACATGGATTCAAGGTAAACTGAATGCTCTAAATTGCCCCATATAGTGAGTTTGGCGGCACGGTGGCTTAGTGGTTAGCACGTTCGCCTCTCAGCGCTATGGATTCCGGTTCGAATCCCAATCTGGGTGGAGTTTCCATGTTCTCCCCGTGTCCGTGTGGGTTTCCTCCAGGTTCTTCGGTTTCCTCCCACAGTCCAAAAACATGGATCAAGGTCAATTGAATTCTCCAAATTGCCCCATATAGAGTGTGTCTGTGTGTGTGTGCCCATCGATGGATTGGCGCCCTATCCTGGGTGTATCTGCCCAGCGCCTGAAACGTTCTCCCCTTGATGGGCATGGGGAACCCCCCACAACCCTAGCAGAGGATGGATGGATGGATAGTGGGTGTGCATAGTAATCATTCATTCATTCATTATCTCCCGCTTTATCCTCTATTAGGGTCGCGGTGGGGTTCCCCATGCCCATCCAGGGGAGAACGTCTCGGGCGCTGGGCAGATACACCCAGGACAGGGCGCCAATCCATCGCTGGGCACACACTCACTCACACATACACACTCTATATGGGGCAATTTTGAGAATTCAATTGACTTGATCCATGTTTTTGGACTGTGGGAGGAAACCGGAGAACCTGGAGGAAACCCACGCAGACACAGGGAGAACATGGAAACTCCACCCAGATTGGGATTCGAACCGGGAATTCCTAGCGCTGAGAGGCGAACCTGCTAACCACTAAGCCACCGTGCCGCCTTGAATAGTAATAGTTAGAGATAATTGCCCTCTCCTGGGTGTGTCTACCTAGTGCCCAAAATGCCCTCGATGGGCCCTAGTAGAGGATCCCGCTCTCATATACTACCACTGCTCCTTTTTTTTCCCACATTCCATCCTCATCCCCTCTCACCCTTTGGTGTGTTCTCCCTCTCACCTGCCCCTCCTTTCCTTCACGTTCTCATAATGCACGTCATGGCTTATTATCTGTCTGTGCATTAACAGCCTTATGGAAGTTTGGCTCTATTGAGTGCGCTCTCTCTCACATCTCAGTGTGCATGTTCTCGCTCCCACCCCCTACCATCATCATCCTCATCATCAGCTCTCTCTCTCTCTCTCCCTCTCTCTCCCCCCCTCTCTCTCTCTATCTCTCTCTCTCTCCCCCCCCCTCTCTCTCTCTCTCCCCCCCTCTCTCTCTCTCTCCCCCCCCTCTCTCTCTATCTCTCTCTCTCTCCCCCCCCCCTCTCTCTCTATCTCTCTCCCCCTCTCTCTCCCCCCCTCTCTCTCTCTCCCTCTATCTCTCTCTCTCTCTCTCTCTCTCTCTCTCTCCCCCCCCCTCTCTCTCTCTCCCTCTCTCTGCTCCTCACATTCGTACGTATAAGCCGCGCGTGCCGCAGGAAGAGGAATGCACGAGCGAGACCGGAGCGCTCCGGTGGATTTAGTCTCCAGCCCGGCCGACTGTCGGAGGCGGAAAGCGGCGGGGGAAAGCGGCCGCTCTGCCCCGGTCTCTGTCCTCCCCCCGCACCTCTGGACGCCTGCGGCGGCGGGAATGACGCGTTAGTCCCCGATCCCCAACTTTCCAGGCTGCCCGGCCGGCGGGGTGGCGCGTGCGTGCGAGAGCGCAGAGAGAGTGCGCGTAAGTTGCATGTGTGCGCGAGAGGGCGAGGGACAGAGCGCGCGCGTGGTTCCAGCCCGGAGCCGGGTTCTGCATGGAGCGTTCTGCATCGCTGGACATCGAGGCGCTCAAGGTGAGGCGCGTGCGCGTCCGTCCGCTCGCGTTCTCATTCTGATGACGGCTGTTATTGTTGCGATCGCGCGCGTGGGCTCTCTCTCTTTCTCTCTCTCTCTCTCTCTCTCTCTCTCTCTCTCATTCTCTCTTTCTCATTCTTTTATTCTCTTGCTCTCTCTCTCTCTCTCTCTCACTCTCTCTATCGCTCTTTCTCATTCTTTTATTCTCTTGCTCTCTCTCTCTCTCTCTCACTCTCTCTATCGCTCTCTCTCATTCTCTCTCTCATTCCTTATTCTCTTGCTCTCTCTCTCACGCTCTCTCTCACTCTCTCTCTCATTCTCTCTTATTCTGTTGCTCTCTCTCACTCTCACACTTTCTCCTTCTCTCTCACATTCTCTCTTATTCTCTTGCTCTCTTTCTTTCTCTTTCTCCCTCTCTCTCCCTCTCCCTCTCTCATTCTCATTCTCTCTCTCATTCTCTCTCTCTCACTTTCTCACTCTCTCTCTCCCTCTCCCTCTCTCACTCACTCTCTCTCATTCTCTCTGATTATCTTTCTCTCTCTCTCATTCTCTCTCTCATTCTCTTATTCTCTTGCGCTCTCTCTCTCTCATTCTCTCTTTCATTCTCTCTTATTCTCTTGCTCTCTTTCTCTTTCTCCCTCTCTCTCTCATTCACTCTCTCTCATTCTCTCTCATTATCTTTCTCTCTCTCTCATTCTCTCTCTCATTCTCTTATTCTCTTGCTCTCTCTCTCATTCTCTCTTTCATTCTCTCTTATTCTTTTGCTCTCTTTCTCTTTCTCCCCCTTTCTCTGTCTCCCTCTCTCACTCACTCACGCTCTCTCATTCTCTCTTATTGTCTTTCTCTCTCTCTCTCTCTCTCTCTCTCTCTCTCTCTCTCTCGCGCCGGCTTCTGGGCGCGCGCGTGGCGTGCATTTCAATACTGCCTTTTGAGTGAGAGAGGGAGCGCATCTGTACCTGCACTCTCTCCTCTCCTCCTTTCTCCTCTCTTTCTCTCTCTCACTACTTTTTAATGATTTTATTAGTGTGTGTGTGTGTGTGTGTGTGTGTGTGTGTGTGTGTGTGTTTCTGACTGTATCGTGGCGTTTTGTGTGCTTGTCTTTTCTGTGTGTGTTTCTCTCTCACTCCACTCTCATCTTCCTCCTCCTCCCGATATCTTTCTCATTCATTCCATTATCTTCCGCTTCTCTACTGGGGGGGGGTGGGGGTGGGGGGGCCTTCCAGGAGCAGAACCCGGGAGGAAACCCACACAAAAAGGGGGAGAACATGGAAAGTCCACCCAGATTGGGATTCGAACCTGGAATCTCCAGCGCTGAGAGGCTCCTGTGTCAGCATTTCTCTGATACTTCAGATACTTTCTCCATCACTCTGAAGCTCATGTGTTGGTTCTCGTTCCGTTTCTCTCTTTATTTTGCACACAGGTTCTCCTCCTGTCATTGTTTCACGTTATTCCTGGACCTTAAGCATCCATCCGCTTTCCAGTCCATCCGGCCCTAATTGTCTTCCTTCGTCTTGTCATACAAATTTACAAAATTACAAAAATGTACATAGTATACAAATACAATGAAGTATAATATAGATATATATATATAAATATTTAAATAAAATTAGAGGTGTGTGTGTGTGTGTGTGTATGTGTGTTGGTTGGTTTGGTCACTCTCTGTCCCTCTCCTGGTGGCAGGTGTATGTATACAGTGCTGCCAGTACACAGCTCTCCCTGTGTTCCCCCAGTAGGTGGGGCAGTTTTTGGGTGGGGGTGAGGGAGGTGAAGTTGTGGATGATGTGTGTGAATTTGTTGCAGTATTTCTCTCTGATCTCGCTGTATTTGGTGCATTCGGTGAGGAAGTGCAGCTCTGTCTCGGTTTTGTTACATTCGGTCATTTATTGGTCATTTATTGGTCATTTATTGGACGCTTTTATCCAAAGCGACGTACAAGGTGAGCACAGGGTTCATCACAACATCCCTGGAGCAATGAGGCTTAAGGGTCTTGCTCAAGGACCCACATTGGTAACTTCAGTGGATCTGGGATTTGAACCCCCAACCTTCAGATTGTTCAGAGGACCTCGCTGACACACCCTCTTCTCTCGGGGCAGCCAGGTCTGCCGGTGTCGCCCCGTCTCGATGATGAACATAAACATATTTGAATAAATTAAGTGCGTGAATATGGAATCAGTCGTCCCCCTGCTCAGTCAGTTGGCTGACTTGGGTATAAATGATGTTTATCTGTGTATCAGGTCACAATTATAACTTTATAAAACATTTTCATGCGTGTTTTATCAGAATTAAAAAGTTAAACGCTATTCCTCGGGTGATGTGATGCAGTGAGATGGCATTTCAGAATCAGAACCACGGCTGTGGACAGCTCCACTATTCTGGCTTTCCTCTTCTCTTTCGATTTTTTATTCCCGATTCTCTTTTCTTTTCTTTTTACGGACTGATCTCGGACTGATTCTTGCTGGATAATGATGTTGGTTTGCAGCTTTCGGGATTCAGTCACTGTTTTAAAAATATGCTCCGTTCTACATCACTGTTTTTGATTTTTGATTCGTGTTGGTTAACGTATATCAAGCGTTTTCATTACGGAGGGCTGGTTTGAATCAGGATTTAATCTTTATATCATGTAGAGCTGTACCGTCGTCAGATGTGGGTGAGGGTGTGGGATTTTCATGTGGCTCTAAGTGCTGATCAGAAACATAATTTACTTAGCGCTGGAATATTTGCACTGTATAGTAGATAAAGCTTAAATAAATGTCAGATCATCTGTGACAGGAGGAACGTATCATATATGGCTTTGTGATGCTGTTTCAGGTAGCAAGAACATATTGTTATTCTTTTTAAACCTTGTACCGACGTGCATTTCTGTTTGAAGCAATCAGTCAGGTCTCTGTTTAATGTTTTATGCACAGAAACCCAAACTACTGCTGTGTGGGAAAATTCCCAAGATGTGCAGCTATCGAAAAAATCAAACCACCAACAATTACGGTGAAGTCGTGATGAGCAACCTTTGTCTCAGACCTGGGCACAGATTTATCAGACACAGAATTGGACTTTATTCATAGATTGTATTTAAATACAAGCTACTGGTTGGTGTAGCTGCCGTCACTCTACATTTCTGTCGCCTCGGCAAAATCTCTCCACCTTGTATGTCTCGCCCCGGCTCATATACTCACACTAAGCATCAGTGGAACCACAGGCAGGTTACCTAATCCGGCATCATTCCTTCATCCATCCATTATCTTCTGCTTAATCCTCTACTAGGGTCGAGAGGTTCCTCATGCCCATCCGAGGGAGAACGTTTTGGTCGCAAAGGGTTCCCTATTCCCATCCAGGGGAGGCGCTGGGCAGATACACAAAGAACAGGATGCCAATCTATCTCTGAGCACACTTACACAGACTCTATATGGCCAATCGAGAGCAGCCAAATTCACCTTGAATCCATGTTTTTGGTCTGGGGGAGGAAACCGGAGAACCCAGACGAAACGAAACGGAGTTTCCATGTTCTCCACGGGTCCGTGTGGGATTCGTCCGGGTTCTCCGGTTTCCTCCCACAGTCTGAAAACATGGATTCAAGGTAAATTGATTGCTCTAAATTGCCCCATATAGTGTATGTCTGTGACTGTGTGAGTGAGTGTGTGCTAAGTGATAGATTGGCGTCCTGTCCTGGGTGTATCTGCCCAGCTTCCGAAACGTTCTCCCTTGAATGCCCTCCCCCCCTATTACATATCTATCCATTCATTATCTTCAGCTTTATCCTCTATTAGGGTCGCGCGGGGGGAGGGGGGGGTTCCCCATGCGCATCCAGGGAAGAACGTTTCGGGCGCTGGGCAGATACACCCAGTACAGGGCGCCAATCTATCTCTGAGCACACTCACACAGACTCTATATGGCCAATCGAGAGCAGCCAAATTCACCTTGAATCCATGTTTTTGGTCTGGGGGAGGAAACCGGAGAACCCAGACGAAACCCAGGTGGACGTTTGGAAAACATGGTAACTCCACCAAGAGCAGGGTTCGAAGCTGGATCCCCAGCGCTGAGAGGTGAACGTTCTAACCTTGATTCCCAATCTTGGTAGAGTTTCCATGTTCTCCACGGGTCCGTGTGGGATTCGTCCGGGTTCTCTCGGTTTCCTCCCACAGTCTGAAAACATGGATTCAAGATAAATTGAATGCTCTAATTTGCCCCATATAGTGTATGTCTGTGACTTTGTGAGTGTGTGTGTGCTCAGTGATAGATTGGCGTCCTGTCCTGGGTGTATCTGCCCAGCATCCCAAACGTTCCCCCTTGAATAGCGCCGCTGTGTTCGGCTGCCGTCGACTTTTCTAGGGTCGTACAAGCATTTCACTGTGTATAACTATGCATGTGAAGAATAAACTTGACTTGAATGCCCCCCCCATTACATATCCATCCATTCATTATCTTCCGCTTTATCCTATATTAGGGTCGCGGTGGGGTTCCCCATACGCATCCAGGGAAGAACGTTTCGGGCGTTGGGCAGATACACCCAGTACAGGGCGCCAATCTATCGCTGACTACACACTCACTCACACACACCTACACCCACACACACTCTATATGGGGGAATTTGGAGAATTCAATTGACTTGATCCATGTTTTTGGATTGTGGGAGGAAACCTGGAGAACCTGGAGGAAACCCACACGGACACGGGGAGAACATGGAAACTCTACCAAGATTGGGATTCGAACCGGGAATCCCTAGTGCTGAGAGGAGAACATGCTAATCACTAAGCCACCGTGCCACCCACTATATATATACTATATACCCACTATATATATATACACATATATATATATATGTGCCCAGCGATGGATTAGCGCCCTGCCCTGGGTGTATCTGCCCAGCGCCCGAAATGTTCTCCCCTGGATGGGCATGGGGAACCCCACCGTGACCCTAATAGAGGATAAAGCGGAAGATAATGAATGAATGAATATATATAGTATATATATATGTTTTTGGCTGAAGCTGCAGTTTAAACGACGTGTTTCTAAACGTGATTCGTCGTCTGTTGTTTTTTATTTTACTTTTTGGCAACTTTTTAGAAACCTGATCATCCTTAAAGTCAGATGACTCGATGAAAGGTCAGCATTCTGCATCGTGTCATCAATCCACTATGATGAATAAAGTTTGAGCTCGGAGGTGAAGCTGGTGGAAGTGAGGATGGTGATGGTATCTGGGTCATGTTAATGTAATGCATCCCCTCTTTCACCTCTTTCTTCTCCTGACTTCCTCTCCTTTTCACTTCTCGTGGCTTTTATCCCCAATGATTAGGTGTTTGTTTGCTTTGCTCTATTCTTTCATATCTGTCTCTTTATCTCTGTAGTTGTTCTTCTCACTTTGGCCGGGTTTCTTCCTGTTTCCTGTCTAAGTATTAAAAGTAAAGCTCGGATCAGAATGTGTGTGGATGCTCATTAGGAATTGAATTACTGGAAGCCCTGGGTATTTATTTCTAATTAATGTGAGGTTTTGGCTTAAAGGCGCCGAGTTGAGAGTGTTTGAAGTCACATGCACGCACACACACACACACACACACACACACACACACACACACACACACACACACACACACACACACACACACACACACACACACACACACACAGAACTAATGCCAGCTAATGCACTCTGTTTTTCTAGTGGGTTAAAACTGAAATTCTAGCTTTAGTTTAATTAGGCCACATGGATGTTCTGACAGGTTTAGAACCACGAATCCTTCACTTTAGGTTTATAGGTATAGAACCACAACTGCAACTCTGTTCTGCCAGATTCAAATACCACGCCCTCTTTACTGGAATGACAGTTACAGCCGAAATCCTACTTTAATAGCCAAGCCTCTTTCATTGATTGACAATCCAAAACCACGCCTCCTTCACTGGATTGACAAATCTAGAAGCCTCGTCTCCTCCACTTTACAGTCCCAAAAAAGCCTCTTTCACTGTAGTGACAGATCTAGAAGCTACACCTCCTTTATTGGATTGACAGATCCAGAAGCCATACCTCCTTTACTCTACTGATAGATCCAGAAGCCACACCTACTTTATTGGATTGACAGATCCAGAAGCCACACCTCCTTTACTCTACTGATAGATCCAGAAGCCACACCTACTTTATTGGATTGACAGATCCAGAAGCCACACCTCCTTTACTCTACTGATAGATCCAGAAGCCACACCTACTTTATTGGATTGACAGATCCAGAAGCCACACCTACTTTACTCTACTGACAGATCCAGAAGCCGCACCTACTTTACTCTACTAACAGATCCAGAAGCCACACCCTCTTTATTCGATTGACAGATCCAGAAGCCACACCTTCTTTATTTGATTGACAGATCCAGAAGCCACACCTACTTTACTCTAGTGACAGATCCAGAAGCCACACCTCCTTTACTCTACTGACAGATCCAGAAGCCACACCTCCTTTATTTGATTGACAGATCCAGAAGCCACACCTCCTTTATTTGATTGACAGGTCCAGAAGCCACACCTCCTTTATTGGATTGACAGATCCAGAAGCCACACCCCCTTTACTCTACTGACAGATCCAGAAGCCACACCTTCTTTACTCTACTGATAGATCTAGAAGCCACACCTACTTTACTGACAGATCCAGAAGCCACACCTCCTTTATTTGATTGACAGATCCAGAAGCCACACCTCCTTTCCTCTACTGACAGATCCAGAAGCCACACCTCCTTTATTACATTGACAGATCCAGAAGCCACACCTCCTTTGTTTGATTGACAGATCCAGAAGCCACACCTACTTTACTGACAGATCCAGAAACCACACCTCCTCTATTACATTGACAGATCCAAAAGCCACACCTCCTTCACTCTACTGACAAATCCAGAAGCCACACCTCCTTTATTGGATTGACAGATCCAGAAGCCACACCTCCTTCACTGAACTGACGGATCCAAAGTCCATACCTCTGCCACATGACTTAAAGATTCAGAAGCCACAACTTCTCCACTGGACTGTCAGCTCTAAAAGCCACGTCTTTTTTTCTGGACTAACATACACGAGTCACGCCCCTTTATTTGACTGACAGATTTAAAATCCATGCTTCTTTTAGACATTACGGGTCTAGACGCCGTGACTCTTTTCTTTGACTGACAGATCCAACAGCCACGCCTCCTCCACTGGACTAACAGATCCAGAAGAAACACCTCCTCCTCCTCTGGACTAACAGATCCAGAAGAAACACCTCCTCCTCTGGACTAACAGATCCAGAAGTCATGTCTATTTCAGATCCAACAGCTGATTTCTCCTGACAGTTACAGGCCATTTCTCGTTTACAGTCGGCTTTAAAGAGCATAAGAGCAGAGAGGGCCTCATGGTTGAAAATCACTTAATTGGATTTGGAGAAAACAAAGAATCTCCTCATCCATCACGAGAAAAAGTTTCTGCATTATGGTTCCTTGCTGAAGGGCATCATGGTGGTAGATACATGTTTTTGTGTGTGTGTGTGTGCGTGTGTGTGTGCGTGTGTCCGTGTGTGTGTGTGTGTGTGTGTGTGTGTGCTTGTGATTTACTTGTTTACACCTAGTTCACACATGAATGACTCAATGCTAGAGCTCCAGGGACCCGAGAGTTTAGACTGAGATTCTTTAAAACGTTCTGCCTGAAAGACCGAGCATATTTTTCTTTCTTAGTTTGGGCTTCACCTGCACATTTGTGTGGGAGTGTGTTGTCGACTTAGTGGTACACTATTAAAAAAACCTTCCCTAGCATGCCTGATTTGAGTAAAACGTGAGATCGTGGTTAGAATACCTGCTCAACAAAGAGACGGGTGTGAGTTCAGGGATTCAGCACCACTGTGAACATAGGAGGTTGTCGCTTGTAATATACTTGAGATTCTGTTAATCCTATAATTCTATAATCTTAGATGATAAATTAAACTAACTGAAGAATAAAAGCATGAGTGAAATAATAATGAGGGAAGCCTGCTACCAGAATTTCCCCTATTTTTATAGAGAGATGTAGTAGTTGTGCCAACTGTTGTTTTTTAACAAAGTCAAGGGTGGGCATTATGCATATAAGAGATGTTCTTAGGGCCAACCCATAGCGAAGTATTGTTATTGTAAAGTATTATTTATTGCTTTTATAAAACAGTTACAAACACAAACACTAAAAAAACTAACTTGAATTCATAAATATGTTCATTAAAACCAAAATCGTTAATAATCAGGTCTTCTGTGATCTAATCTAGTCCGGATTTTAAAGTAAACACTGATCACTGAGTAACAGGATTCCGGTTTCTCGAACAACCATACACCGCCATCTGGTGACCAAATTATAAAACACAGTTTATAAACAACAGCAGCAACAGGCTTAGTACTTTAAAAGAATGTATTGTATATCGGGCAGTACGGTGGCTTGGTGGTTAGCACGTTTTCCGCTCAGCTCTGGAAATCCAGGTTCGATTCCCGATCTTGGTGGAGTTTCCATGTTCTCCCTGTGTCCATGTGGGTTTCCTCCCAGAGTCCAAAAACATGGATTCAAGGTGAAATGACTTCTCTAAACTGTTCCTATATTGTGTGTGTGTCTGTGTGTTGGTGCGAGAATGTGTGTCCAGCGATGGATTGGCGCCCTGTACTGGGTGTGTCTGCCCAGCACCTACTGGTGGGCATGGGACCCCCCTCCCCCACAATTTTAGTATTGGATTAAACAGGAGATAATAGATATATGGCTATTGTATATTGTGCATTGATACAAATGTAAGTATGGACATTATTGTTAGTAATGTCACAGCTAGACAAATGGGTCAGCCAATCAGATTTAAGGACCAGAAGGATGTGTTTATGAGATGGATTATAGCTTCATTATGTTGTTATTGTTGTATATGATGGGTTATAACAGTTGGCATGAAAGAAGCATAATAGGAAGCATGCAATTGTCCAAAATGCACTTGAGCGGAATGCATGAATTTAGTGATTTAAAGGTGTGTCCCAATACTTCTGACCATGTTTTGTATTTTCTAAACTACTAAGCGTTTTAGATAACACACTACATCAACAGCGGATTGTGAAGAAAATATAATTGTGGTTCTTCACCATAACGGCCACCCCTCCTTCCACAACCACATTTCCACCTCCATCCATTTTACACTTAATTAACTCTATTGGCGTAAAAGGGCACTGAGATCACAACTTCCCTCCAAGCAACTCTGCACATTATACAGTGATTAATATCAATTTGCCTGGTCGGACAAAGTGAAAATAAAGCCTTCTATTTGTGTTTTGTTGTCCACATAGCGTCGTCTAGTTGCCCCAAGAAACCAATTTGGATTTGCTGTTATTCTAAACTGCGGTGTGTCAGAAGCTCAATTAAGAGTCCAGACAATATTATTTAGTCTCCGGTCCTAAGTGTTCAAACTAGCGATGAATACCTGCAGGTGCATTTTTTCTTCCTAATCAAATGGATGGGCTGTGTTTCCTCCGCAGTTTAATTCACACCATAAATCAGCGGACCAGCTCTAATGCTGAGCACTGAATGGTTGTAATCCAGTTAAAATGCTTGGCTAATTGCTAGCTTTGGTTCAGGAAAGGTGACCATGCACGGTGCTAATCAACTCAGCGATTGCATCGCAATCAGATAAAGGAAGCTGCTTCTGATGATCAACCATCGGCTTCGTTGGGGTTATAACTCACACTGTTATACTGTACGAGCAAAAGATAATAAGTCGAGTGGACATTTTATGATTGTGGAAATTAGCCGAATAAAAACAAAAGGGGAATGGGAAATACTCTCGACCCGAGTAGAGGATTAAGCAGAAAATGATATAATGATTGGCGGCACAGTGGCTTAGTGGTTAGTAGGGCTGTATTCAACTAAGGATTTTCATAGTCGAATCTGATTCGTCAGATTTTCCCTATAGTCGACTGATAGTCGAATCAGTTAAAATTTCACCACAAGATGGCACTATAAGCGTAGTTTTTAAAAAACGATTTTTTAAAATATTTTACTTGTTTTTCTAACAAAAGAAAACCTTTTTTTTTGTTTTTCTTTTTTTTTTCTAGAAATTATCATGATTTTATTTGACAAAAGGCTATATATAACGAAAACAAAGACATTTCATGTAAAAACTAATGCTTAGCAGCAGCCATGGGCACCCCCATGTGGTTAAAATGGTACATTCGACTATGAGGTTCATAGTCGACTACGGTTCTCCGAATCGAATCGTCGAATCAGCGAATATTGCAGCTCACCCCTAGTGGTTAGCACGTTCGCCTCTCAGCGCTAGGGATTCCCGGTTCGAATCCCCATATGGGTGGAGTTTCCATGTTCTCCCCGTGTCTGCGTGGGTTTCCTCCAGGTTCTCCGGTTTCCTCCCACAGTTCAAAAACATGGATCAAGTCAATTGGATTCTCAAAAATTGCCCCATATAGAGTGTGTATGTGTGAGTGAGTGTGGGCCCAGCGATGGATTGGCGCCCTGTCCTGGGTGTATCTGCCCAGCGCCCGAGACGTTCTCCCCTTGATGGGCATGGGGAACCCCACCGCGACCCTAACAGAGGATAAAGCGAGATAATGAATGAATGAATGATATAATGAATGTATAAATGAATTAATACTGCCACCAGATCACTGCACAGTCTGTACATGGCTGTCCTGCACTGTTCATGCTGCCCCCTCTTCGAGGAGGATGGACGCCCACCGAGCATCAGTCCTAACATCAGTCAGTAACCGAGTTTTTTCTTGCCACTGTCACTTCTTGCTTTTTGGAGGTTGAGCTCGGAACATTGTAAAGCTGTACTAATGTAAAAAAAACGCTAAATAAATAAACTCGAGATTCCATATTCTCTCCGTAGCCATGTAGTTCATATCAGCATATCTATTTAAAAACAAGCAGAATATAAAAAAATCACCACTATATCGTGTTAATGACTTTATCCTAAATTAATTCTGCCTGTGAAGTAGAAAATTTAGTAGAGAATGGGCAATTTATTCAAAGAAAACTAAATTAATTACCACTAATTAGTTAATTCCATCCATCCATCCATCCATAATCTTCCGCTTTATCACTTGGGTCGCGTGGGGGTTCCCCATGCCCATCCAGAGGAGAATGTTTCGGGCGCTGGGCAGATACACCCAGGACAGGGCGCCAATCTATTGCTAGACACACTCACTCACACAGACATACTCTATATGGGGCAATTTTGAGAATTCAATTGACTTGATCCATGTTTTTGGACTGTGGAAGGAAACCGGAGAACCATGAGGAAACCCACACAGACACAGGGAGAACATGGAAACTCCACCCAGATTGGGATTTGAACCGGGAATCCTTAGTGCGGAGAGGCAAACGTGCTAACCACTAAATCACCGTGCCGCCCTAATTAGTTAATTAATTGGTACATTTTTTAATTGATTCATGTGTTGTCATCGACAATCAACAATTGTGCAAAGTTTCAGCTGAATCGGATAACGGGAAGTGGGTGAAATACACAGACACACAGATAAAGCTAATATAGGGTTGGTAATAATAATAATAATTCATTCATTCATTATCTTCTGCTTTATTCTATTAGGGTCGTGGGGGGGTTCCCCATGCCCATCCAGGGGAGAACGTCTCGGGCGCTGGGCAGATACACCCAGGACAGGGCGCCAATCTATCGCTGGGCACCCACTCACACAAACACACTCTACATGGGGGAATTTTTGGAGAACTCAATTGACTTGATCCATGTTTTTGGACTGTGGGAGGAAACCGGAGAACCCGGAGGAAACCCACACGGACACAGGGAGAACATAGAAACTCCACCCAGATGGGGATTCGAACCGGGAATCCCTAGTGCTGAGAGGCGAACGTGCTAACCACTAAGCCAACGTGCCGCCCAATAATAATAATAATAATAATAATAATAATAAAAACTCGTTTTTTTGTGTAAGAGTCGCCCCACTTAGTCTAAAGTTCCAGATATCGGCATAATACATATTATTTTGTCATGTCACGTCGTCATGACGATGTTGCATCGCTCTTTTACAATCACAATTAATTGCGAAAACAATTAATCGTCTCATCCCTAGTTACAGCATAAACAAATCCGAACTTTCTAAAGGTCTTTACAGACTATAATAGGGTCAGGTTTTCTCACATTAAAAGCAGGTTCTCTTCAAGGTTCCTATTCGTCTAATAAAAAAAAACATAAAGTCCTGGCTCTCTTTTGAATTCTTTTATTTGCACGCTTCTCTTCTGCCTTTCACGGTTGTCAAGAGCGCCTGCACCTTCTTCCACTTTAAGGCACTGACGCGAAGAGAGAATCATTTAGAAAATGAACGCTTTGATGCATAACTTGCTGCTGAAGTGAACACAGCGTGAGGTTCCGCTTGGAACCTTTTTACTGTACGACTGTACATTACACCATTAAGGCTTCCCCAGAGCATCAAACCGAACAAGACTTGGGGGGGGGGGGGGTTCACTTTAATCTGTACTGAGCCACAATGGAAAACACAGTATGAAATATTGGGACGTATTGAAGAAACAACAATTAGCAACAGGAGGGATGGACCAAAGGAACAGTTGAAGCGGGGGAATAAGGGGCAAATTCAAAAAGGAGTCAAGCACACTTATATAATACAAGGGTACTGCCTTCACTTTCTAGTGTTGTACTGTATAATGTAACGTAAAGCGATCTATTGTGCTTACTGTACTTACATATAGAGTAGAGGAATCAGTCCTCCACATTTAACCCATCCGTGCAGTGAAACACACACACACACACACACACACACACACACACACACACACACACTCAGTGAAGTGAGCACACATGCCTGGAGTAGTAGGCAGCCCTGTATTCGGCGCCCAGGGAGCAATAGGGGTTAGGAGCCTTGCTCAAGGGTACTTCAGCCATATTACTTGGTGGGACTGGGAATCAAACCGGGGACCTTCAGGTCGCAAAGCTGGGTTCTGTTACGGTTTTCCCAAGGAAACCGTGAGGAGTAGGTGGATCCGCTACTCGGAACGACAAGGTCGGGGTGGGGATTGTTGCCAACAGAGTTTATTCAGCCACACACAGGTCAACGTAACATTAACAGGTGGATACACAAGTGGCTGCGGAGCTGAGGCCTGACGTCACGGCGTCCTACGTCAGCGGGGCCGTGTTCCAATCCGCAGCGTTGAACAGGGTGGAGTGTGGCTGAATACCAGGCAAACCAAGGCGGGACGTAGTACTGAAACAGAGGCACAAACACAGGACCAACAGGAGACGAGGTGTAACAGGACGAGACGAGAACAGGACGAGGTGCAACACAAGAACAGGGCGTGGTGACCAGGACGAGGCAAGACCAGGACGAAGCGAGAACAGGGCGAGACTAGGGGTTTGGGCCAGAGTGGACGAGGCGTGGCAAGGGTAGGTGCACAAACCAAGACCATCTAGCCAGGAGTGACGGGAGTGAGCTGCTTAAATCAGGAACAGTGATCAGGAACCCAAGTGTGCATGATTACAGGGGCGTGAACACATAGACCAGCCCACACCACGTGACCAAAACAAACCGTGACCATGTGACAATAACAAAGACATAACTACGCACAAAACGGGACCCTAACATAACATGACTAAGAACAACACACAACAGGTGAGACTGACAAACATGACATACATGACACTAAACACAACACGCGAACATAAAGCATGACAATACGCTAAACATAACACGGGAACATAACACAGCATGACAAGGACGTCACACAACACGCGAACATAACTAAGAATACTCACAACAGATGACACTGACAAAGCATGACGTATTCGTGGCAAAACAGACTAAATGAGGGGCGGGGCTACCCTAGGAAGCACCACCCCTCCGTGACCGACCATAACAGGTTCTTAACCACAAGCCTACAACTGCCGATTATGCTCATGCCTGTAGATTGTAGAACATTGTAGATTGTAGAACACAACACACTAAAAATAATAACCCATGCATAGTACTTAGTAGTTAGCATGTTCGCCTCTCGGCGCTGGGGATCCAGGTTCGAATCCTGATCTGGGGGAGTGTCCATGTTTTCCCTGTGACTGGGTTCGGGTTCTCCGGTTTTCTCCCACAGTCCAAAAGCAGGGATCAAGGTCAATTGAATTCTCCAAATTGCCCCATATAGAGTGTGTCTGTTTGTGTCTGTGTGTGAGTGAGTGTGTGCCCAGTGATAGATTGGCGTTCTGTCCTGGGTGTATCTGCCCAGCGCCTGAAACATTCTCCCCTGGTTGTGTATGGGGAACCCCCCCCAACCCCCTCTCATCCACCACCCTAGTAGAGGATTAAGCGGGAGATAATGAATTAATGAATAAGTACTTAGTGGTTAGCATGTTCGCCTCTTAGTGCTGGGGCTCCAGGTTCGAATTCCGATCTGGGTGGAGTTTCCATGTGTTCTCTGGGATTATATGAGCTCTCCAGTTTCCTCCCACAATCCAAAAACATAGATTCAAGGTGAAATGGCTGCTCTAAATTGTCCCTATATTGTGTTTGTGAGTGAGTGAGTGTGTGCCCAGCAATAAATCAGCGCCCTGTTCTGGGTGTATCTGCCCAGCGCCCGATACGTTCTCCCCTGGATGGGCATGGGGAACCCCTCTCACCGTAACCCCAGTATAGGATTATGTGGCAGATAATAGATGGATGGGGCGGCACGGTGGCTTAGTGGTTAGCACGTTCGCCTCTCAGCGCTAGGGGATTCCCAGTTCGAATCCCCATCTGGGTGGAGTTTCCATGTTCTCCCCGTGTCTGCGTGGGTTTCCTCCGGGTTCTCCGGTTTCCTCCCACAGTCCAAAAACATGGATCAAGTCAATTGAATTCTCAAAATTGCCCCATGTAGAGTGTGTCTGTGTGAGTGAGTGTGTGCCCAGCAATGGATTGGCGCCCTGTCCTGGGTCTATCTGCCCAGCGCCTGAGACGTTCTCCCCTGGATGGGCATGGGGAACCCCACCGCGACCCTAATAGAGGATAAAGCGGGAGATAATGAATGAATGAATGAATAATAGATGGATGGTTGGATAGTACTTAGTATGTTTACTCATTTATTTCTGGGTTGCCATGGGTTTCAAAACAAAACATGGCTGATTTACAGTTTGAAATTCACACATAAATCACTTTGAGGGCTACAGGGAGAACATGCAAACTCCAAGCAGCAAGCCTCTTCGACCATGTGACCTCCTCGCAGTGCCATCTCCTTCACGTCTGTCACCGGAATTGAAATCAGACCGTTTCTTTGCGATATAATAACGTACTGATTAAGAAGAGAGAGGGCCGGAGAGAGCTGAGAGACAGACGAGCTGAGAGAAGGAGGACGGGGGCAGAGTCGGTCATCGTTGGCTGCCCCGCTGACAGGTCTCATTAGGAACCTCTGCCGTCGGTGTCATATCCCGTCCTTGATGAGTGTGGTCACTTCCACCTGCTCGCGCGGAAAAATCCGAGTTCTAGCAACAGGGAGAAACTTCCGGAATCGCTCGCAATTTGTTCCGTTTGGATAAGATGCCCACCTGAGGTCTGCGCCAATTAGCATCAGGCCTTCGATTGTTCTAGGGGCCAGACATGAGGCTCTCCCACAGAATCTCCTCCTCCTCCGGCACGTAACCATAGCGATAGCTGGGAGTGTAGGATTCGCGGATGAAATTAGCCTAACGTACAGTGACAGTGCTGACAGTTTAATTAAAGGAAATGAGGCAGCGTCAGGCTCCTCATTAGGATGAATTTGGGTTTGGGTGGCGATGCTTTTTGGTATGTTTGCCGAGGTCACTCTTCACAGATGTGCTCCTCTTATTGGTCTCCGTCGTCTGGGTATGTCCTCCACCTGAATGGGAAATTTGGTAGATGTTCCTAATCTGTGCTGCAGATCCCTTGGACAGACACAGTATTATAATTACTAAATGGATGATGTGAATAAAGTGATTAGCACTCCTGCCTTTCCAGGTTCAAATCCTAATCCGGGTGGAGTTTCCATGTTCTCTCTGTGTCTGCGTGGGTTTCCGGAAGATTCGCCGGTTTCTTTCCACAGTCCAAAAACTTGGACTCAAGGTGAATTGGCTGTTGTAAATTGCCCCTAGGGCAGCATGGTGGCTTAGTGGGTAACACGTTCACCTCTCAGTGCTGGGGATCCAGGTTTAAATCCTAATCCGGGTGGAGTTTCCATGTTCTCTGTGTCTGCGTGGGTTTCCGGCAGATTCGTCGGTTTCTTTCCATAGTCCAAAAACTTGGACTCAAGGTGAATTGGCTGTTGTAAATTGCCCCTAGGGCAGCATGGTGGCTTAGTGGGTAACACGTTCACCTCTCAGTGCTGGGGATCCAGGTTTTGTTCTCTCTGTGTCTGCATGGGTTTCCTGAAGACCGCTTCCTCCCACAGCCCAACATTGATTGAAGGTAAATTGGCTGTTGTAAATTGCCCCTAGGGTGGCATGGTGACTTAGTGTTTAACACGTTCACCTCTCAGTGCTGGGGATCCAGGTTTAAATCCTAATCCGGGTGGAGTTTCCATGTTCTCTCTGTGTCTGCGTGGGTTTCCGGCAGATTCGTCGGTTTCTTTCCACAGTCCAAAAACTTGGACTCAAGGTGAATTGGCTGTTGTAAATTGCCCCTAGGGCAGCATGGTGGCTTAGTGTTTAACACGTTCACCTCTCAGTGCTGGGGATCCAGATTTAAATCCTAATCCGGGTGGAGTTTCCATGTTCTCTCTGTGTCTGTGTGGGTTTCTTGCAGGTACTCCAATTTCCTCTCACAGTCCAGAAACATGGATTCAAGGTGAATTGGCTGTTGTAAATTGCCCCTAGGGCAGCATGATGGCTTAGTGGGTAACACGTTCGCCTCTCAGTGCTGGGGATCCAGGTTTAAATCCTAATCCGGGTGGAGTTTCCATGTTCTCTCTGAGTCTGTGTGGGTTTCCTGAAGATTCTTCAGCTTCCTCTCAATGCCCAACATTGATTCAAGGTGAATTGGCTGTTGTAAATTGCCCCTAGGGCGGCATGGTGGCTTTTGTGGGTAACACAGCCTCCTAGAGTTTGGGATCCAGGTTCAAATCCCAAAACGGTTACAGTTTTCATGTTCTCGCTGTGTCTGTGTGGGTTTCTTGCAGGTTCTCCGATTTCCTTCCACAGTCCAGAAACATGGATTCAAGGTGAATTGGCTGTTGTAAATTGCCCCTAGGGCGGCATGGTGGCTTAGTGGGTAATTCTTTAGCTACTCAGTGCTGGGGATCCAGGTTCAAAGCCCAATCTGGTGGAGTTTCCATGTTCTCCCTGTCGGCGTGGGTTTCCTGCAGGTTACACTGTTCCTCCCACAGTCCAAAAACATTGAAGGTGAATTGGTTGCTCTAATGTGCCCCTATATAGGGTGTTTGTTGTGTGTTGTGTCTAGGGGATCATGGCTTATTGGTTAGTATGTTCTCTCAGCGCTGGGGATCCAGGGTCGAATGCCAATCTGGGTGCGGAGTCCATGTTCTCCTCATGTTTGCGTGGGTTTCCTCCAGGTTCTTCCTCCCACAGTCCAAAAACATGGATTCAAGGTAAATTGCCCCTATCTAAATTACCCCTATATAGTGTTTGTGTGTGCGAGTGAGTGTGCCGACCATAGATTAGCGCCCTGTCCTGGATGTATCTGCCCAGCACATGAAACGTTCCCCCACCGACCCCTCCGCAACCCTACTGGAGGATTAGGTGGACGATAGTGAATGAATCAATCAATTCTATGCAATTCAATACATTTTATTGTCACACTAGCAAAATAATAATAATCAGTGCAGCTATAAAAATGAAAACTGTTCAAAGTCTGTGTTCTAGCATGTCAGATCCTCACCTGACAAGTTGAGAACATGGAAACTCGAACCTGAATCCCCAGGGCTGAGAGGAGAACATGCTAAACACTAAGCCATCACGCCACCTAAAAAGTCAAATGTTATCTCATTATCATTTGCTTAATCCTAAATCGGGCTAGGACTTCAGGCACGGGCAGATACATCCAGACCAGGCTACCAATGTATCGTTGGACACACTCACACACATACACTATAGAGGGGCAATTTAAATAGGAGCATTTTCCATTCATTATCTTCCACTTTATCCTCCACTAGGGTTGCGGGGGGTTCCCCATGCCCATCCAGGGGAGAACGTTTCGGGCGCTGGGCAGATACACCCAGGACAGGGCGCCAATCTATCACTGGGCACACACTCACTCACACAGACACACTCTATATGGGGCAATTTGGAGAATTCAATTGACCTTGACCCATGTTTTTGGACTGTGGGAGGAAACCGGAGAACCCGGAGGAAACCCACGCGGACACGGGGAGAACATGGAAACTCCACCCAGATGGGAATTCAAACCGGGAATCCCTAGCGCTGAGAGGAGAACGTGCTAACCACTAAGCCACCATGCCGCCCTAGGAGCATTTTAGAGTGGCCAATTCACCTTAATAGGTGAATGTATAGTGTTTGTGATGTCAGAGCCTCACCTGTGTGGAAGTTGCAGAACGCTTTCCGATGCTGTTATATCTCTTTGGAATACTCGTTTAAAAAATATGACTCGGTGCGAAAAATTTGCCAGGAATTTGTAAAACCTTGTGAGCCTATAGGCTTTTTGAATAGAACGTGTGTGTGTGTGTGTGTGTGTGTGTGTGTGTGTGTGTGTGTGAGCTTCGAGGGATTCTGCTCCAAGATGCCCTCAGATGTGCCGAGTTTTATAGACGTGCTTCTTTCTTCCCTTCCTTCGGCTCCTTTGATGTGCCGTTTGATCTCTTCGGCGAGAGCTTCTGAGCGTTTGCATCTGACATCGTTCCAATATCAGACCTTTCAGGAATAGAAGGAAAGCAGCTGAGACGTGCATTGTGCATTGTGACTGCGTGACACCGTCAAGGCAAGCTGAATATTAAAGGACAAAGAAAGCCAGAGAGAAAGTTCAGACCTTATTCGAGGTTGGCATAGTTAATTATGCAGAATACAGAATGGTCCCACAGTTCTTAAACGGAACATAATAGACACTGTCGACCTTCATGAAGATGGCCTTCATGGCCTCATCCTTGGGACAGGCTTGGGAACCTTCGTCCAGGAGACGGGGGAGAAAGTGCAAGCTTTTTCAGTTATGGCTTTATTTTCCAGCTCATGAGGACAGAGATACAGAACGAATGAGACCATTATAAGGGACATTACTGACCTCTGAGACAGATATGCAAAAAATACCTGTTTAATTAGGAAGGTTACAACATTAGAACCTTATTTCTTAATGTTCCAATCACAGGTTCAATGTAAAACCTCATCTCATCTCATTATCGTCTGCTTAGTCCTATATTATGGACCAGGGGGGGAACGTTTCGGGTGGTGGGCAGATACACCCAGGACATGGCACACACTCACTCACACACATATACACACTATATAGGGGCAATTTAAAGCAGCCGGTTCACCTTGAATCCACATTTTTGGGCTGTGGGGGGTAACTAGGAGCAAATCCATGCAGACATGGGGGAATATGGGGTGCAGGTGGTTGGGAATTGCCCATCCAGGGGAGAGTGTTTCGGGTGGTGGGCAGATACACACTGGACAGGGTGCCAATCCATCACATTGCACACACTCACACACAGGCAAATTACATAGGGGCAATTTAGATCAGCCAATTTAACTTAACTCCATGTTTTTGGACTGGAGAACCTGGAGAAAATCCACACAGATACGGGGAGAACATGGAAACTCCACCCAGATTGGGATTCGAACCAGGATTCCCAGCGCTGAGAGGAGAACATGCTAACCACCAAGCCACTGTGCTGCCCTTAAAGTAAATTCTCATCTCTTTATCTTTCACTTGATCCTTTTCTAGTGACTAGGGTTGTGTGCAAGGGGGGCAAATCTATCCAGAATAGGGCAACAATCCATCATTGGATACACTTACTCAGACACATACACTATATAGGGGCAATTTGGATAGGAGTATTTTAAAATTGCCTATTCACCTTTAAGCCTTGTTTTTGGACTGTGGCAGAAAACAGCAGAACCTAGAGAAAACCCACGCGGACAGGTGGAGGACATGGAAACTTCACCCAGATCGGGACTCGAACCTGGATCCCCAGCATTGAGAGGAGAACATGCTAACCACTAAGCCACCGTGTCACCCGAAAAGTTAAAGGTTATCTCATTATCGTCTGCTTAATACTAAACTGGTGCTAGGATTTCAGGTACTGGCAGATACATCCAGAATACACTCAGACACACACTCAGACACACACACTATAGAGGGGCAATTTAAATAGGAGTAGTTTAGTGTGGCCAATTCACCTTGAATCCATGGTTTTGGACTGTGGGAGGAACACCGAAACTCCCCCCAGATTGGGGTTTGATCCCCAGCCCTGAGAGGCGGACATGTCGCCCTCGAAGTAACATTTGAGAATAAAAGGATTTTACCAGCATGGAGCTTTATGGTTGTATTGAAGCTCAGTCTGTCCGATGAGATCCATTACCCCCCTAAGTCAAGAGGAGGCACTTGCCATCCCTCATGAATACCTGCCTGAATTGCTGCCTCCATCTGGATTTGAGCCAGTCTCATCCTATTGGGCTATTGGACAGAGACCAGGACACTGACACAGGAATGATAAGAGGTATATATCAAACAGTTGCCAAGAGCTTCCCCAGGAGCAGCTAGAATATATGGAGATACATTTGTAAGGTTCTTCTCTAAGGACCATTCAGATGCAGAAAGTCTGGAAAAACGTAGGACTGTACGTTTCATGGACTGTAGCCCACATGGGAAGTCATAATAATAACAAAAGATGACCATAAAGGGGAAATAAGGAAAGGCCCAGAGTATTTTATTAAAGGATTCTGCTGGCCTCATCAAAACATCTCCAGAATGTAAGAGTATAGAAAAGAAAAGATTTGAGTCAAAGCAGTAGCACATAGGTCTGAACGTCATTCAGAAGGGATGCTGGGAAAAACAGAATTACAGGGCTGCACTGCTGACAGATAAGGATTGGAATTTCTTCTGACCCGGAATAAACATGGATCTAGCATGAACATGGAACCGGAATAAACATGGATCTGGAATAAACATGAACCCAGAATGAACATGGACCCAGAATGAACATGGATCTGGAATAAATATGGAACCGGAATAAACATGGACCTGGAATAAACATGGACCCAGAATGAACATGGATCTGGAATAAATACGGAACCGGAATAAACATGGACCTGGAATAAACATAGACCGGAATGAACATGGACTCAGAATGAACATGGTCCTGGAATAAACATGGATCTGGAATAAACATGGACCCAGAATGAACATGGACCCGGAATGAACATGGTCCTGGAATAAACATGGATCTGGAATAAACATGGACCCAGAATGAACATGGACCCGGAATGAACATGGACCCGGAATAAACATGGACCCAGAATGAACATGGACCCGGAATAAACATGGACCCAGAATGAACATGGACCCGGAATGAACATGGACCCGGAATAAACATGGACCCAGAATGAACATGGTCCTGGAATAAACATGGATCTGGAATAAACATGGACCCGGAATGAACATGGACCCGGAATGAACATGGACCCGGAATGAACATGGATCTGGAATAAACATGGACCCGGAATGAACATGGACCCGGAATGAACATGGACCCGGAATGAACATGGATCTGGAATAAATATGGAACCGGAATAAACATGGACCTGGAGGGGGGGGGGGGGGGGGGGGGGGGGGGGGGGGGGGGGGGGGGGGGGGGGGGGGGGGGGGGGGGGGGGGGGGGGGGGGGGGGGGGGGGGGGGGGGGGGGGGGGGGGGGGGGGGGGGGGGGGGGGGGGGGGGGGGGGGGGGGGGGGGGGGGGGGGGGGGGGGGGGGGGGGGGGGGGGGGGGGGGGGGGGGGGGGGGGGGGGGGGGGGGGGGATAAACATGGACCGGAATGAACATGGACTCAGAATAAACATGGCACTGGAATAACCATGGACACGGAATAGACATGGACACAGAATAAACATGGACCCGGAATCGAAACGGACCCGGAATCAACATGGACCCAGAATAAACTTGGATCCAGCATGAACATGACCCTGGAATGAACATGGACACGGAATAAACATGGACCCGGAATAAACATAAACCCGGAATAAACATAGACCTGGAATGAACATGGACACGGAATAAACATGGACCCAGAATAAACATGGACATGGAATAAACATGGATCTGGAATAAATATGGACCCGAAATAAACATGGACCTGGAATGAATATGGATCTGGAATAAATATGGACATAGAATGAACATGGACCCCGAATCAAAACGGGTTGCTACAAAGCTCATTAATGTTTAAAATACACCAATCCTCATAATCATTATACCGCTCTCACAGTATGAACGGCATAAACCTCAAACATTAGAACATCTTGTCCTGCGTTTATTACTTTATTTATATGTCTTTCTTTATTTCTTGTATTATTATTGGTACTTTGCGCTGTTCGACCTGTCTGTATTATTATACCGTTAGCGGTTAACGACACATAGTGGGATCCTATAGACTACATGACTTTTCAGGACCTGTCCTTTTATAGGATCTTAAACATTCCATACAGACACATCAGAACAGAACAACAACAGAGGCAGCACTTGCCTTAAATCCCTGGGTTCGACCAGGTCCACTCCGTCAGCTCCTCTGTCCTCCTTCTGCCGGAGAGCCATATTGTTGCTTGTGACTTTAATGGTTATTTTGTCAACTAAATTTAAAGGGAAATTCTTCTGTGCGTGTTTTTTTTTCTTTTTAAGTAAATGAATGCTGCCTTTTGCACAGCGCCGGGTCTGTTGTTATCATAAAACGGCCTGCTGTTTCCTCTATCTTTGTAAAATACTTTGGCCTGCCCTCTCTTTTTGTCCTGTACCGCCACCCCCCCTCCCCCCCACCCCCCGTTTCTTTTCATCATCTTTCATTCTGCCATAGCAACTGTAAAAGCTTGCTATTTCGAACAGCAGCAAAAGGCTTTGGCTCAAGGGGTCGAGTAGCAGCTCTCTGGGGGATTTGAAAAACCTCCGTGACAATGAGCTGGTAAAAAAAAACAGCGCACAGGACCCTGCTTTTTATTTATTAATCAGGTTTTGAGATTCTTACCTGCTAATAGTAACAAAACAGTTTAGAGGACTTTAGAGTGCAGCGCTTCAAGTTCTTTCAGGATGAGGATGCTGCGGCGATATGGAGTAACACACACACTTGTGGTTAAGGAACCAGCCTTGTGACCTGAAGGTCCCCGGCTCGATTCCCGATCCCACCAAGGACCATGGCTGAAGTGCCCTTGGGCAAGTCACCTTACCCCAATTGCTCCCCGGGTGCCGTATTCAAGGCTTCCCACAAATTTCTGTGTGAGTATGAACAGTACGCAAATAAATCACTTAATAATAACTTAATAATTTGCTAACCACTAAGCCACCGTGCCGCCTCTTAATAATTTATGTCAAATAATAATAACTATAATAATAATAATAATAATAATAATAACTTAGCGGCACGGTGGTTCACCTCTCAGCACTAGGGATTCCCGGTTCGAATCCCCATCTGGGTGGAGTTTCCATGTTCTCCCCGTGTCCGCGTGGGTTTCCTCCGGGTTCTCCGGTTTCCTCCCACAGTCCAAAAACATGGATTAAGTCAATTGAATTCTCAAAATTGCCCCATATAGAGTGTGTCTGTGTGAGTGAGTGTGTGCCCAGCGATGGATTGGCGCCCTGTCCTGGGTCTATCTGCCCAGCACCCGAGACGTTCTCCCCTGGATGGGCATGGGGAACCCCACCGCGACCCTAATAGAGGATAAAGCGGAAGATAATGAATGAATGAATAATAACTTAATAATTTCTGTCGAAATGCTCAGCTTCACCTCCCGGATGAACAGGTTTGATACCCGTCTCCTCCTGAAGTTTCGTGAGGGCTTCAGCAGGTTCAGTGCAGCAGCTCGCAGTTCGGCCACCTCCAGCTGAGCCTCATTTTCACATTAGCACTGGTGTAGTGGTTAGCACATCTGTCTGTCAGCGCTGGGAATCCAAGTTTGAATCCCGATCTGGGTGGAGTCTCCATGTTCTGCTTGTGTATCCATGAGTTTCCTTCTACAGTCCAAAACAATTGATTTGAGGTGAATTGTTCCTATCTAAATTGCCCCTATATAGTGTGTTTGTGTGCGTGAGTGTGCCCAGCGATGAATAGGCACCCAGTGCCCAAAACATTCTCCCATGAATGGGCATAGGAACCCCCCCACGTGGGTTTCCAGGTTCTTCCCACAGTCCAAAAACATGGATTTAAGGTGAATTGAGTACTCTAAATTGGCCCTATATAGTGTGTGTGTCTGTGACTGTTCGCCCATCGATGGATTGGTGCCCTGTCCTGGGGTGTATCTACCAGCACCCAAAACTCTCTCCCCTGGATGGGCATGGGGACCCCCCTCACATGGGTTTCCGGTTTCCAGTTTCCTCTCACAGTCCAAAAACATAAATTTAAGGTGAATTGAGTACTTCAAATTGCCCCTATATATTGTGTTTGTGTGGGTCAGTGTGAGTAAGTGCCCAGCGATGGATCGGAGCCCTATCCTTGGGGGGTATATCTGCCCAGCCCCCCAAATGTTCGGGTGCTATGCAGATACACACAGGCCAGGGTGGCAATTTACTCACACACACACTATATAGGGGCAATTTAAAGCAGCCAATTCATCTTGAATCCATGCTTTTGGTCTGTAGAAGGAAGCCGGAGAACTCCCACACAGACACACAGACCTTAAAAAAGATGCTCCGAGGTTGGGATTCGAACCTGGATCCCCAGTGCTGAGAGGTGGGCGTGCTAATCACAACGCCCCGTGAATTCATCAAAGCCTCTGTAAATGTTATGCTGCTTGTAATAAATTTCTGGTATTCCGATTTTAATCCACAAAGCTGCACCTTTCGGTGACAGAGGCTTAAAGTGGTGAGAGAACATTAATCTTAAAGTACTCATCGTTAAAATTTCATTTCTATGCAGAGAGTAAACATCTCTCCCACTCTGCTTAATTCATCCTAATGTCACTGAGGATCCATACAGAAATTGAAATCTTCTTAACTTTACTTACTTGGATTGGGAACCGCAGTGCAACATCAAAGCCCTACAGACTGTGTTCTTCGGTTCGTACTGGGTGCTACGCGGATGATCCCACGTCTTGGAAGGTTGCCTTCTAAATTAATTCCGTTGCTTAGTGTTTGTTACACGGCTTTTAGGCTCCCTGCGGATCACTCACTCTCACTCTGCATCACTCTCCCTCCATTTCCAACTTTTTTTTTCTATTAACTTGGTTTCATCTGTAGAGTTTTACGTTGGGCGGAATACTTCGGGCAACCAGAGTGTGCAAACACCTAATTAGGAAACAGTACTCTTAATCCATCCATCCATCCATTATCTTCAGCTTTATCCTCTACTAGGGTCAGGGGGGGTTCCCCATGCCCATCCAGGAGAGAACTTTTTGGGCGCTGGCAGATACACCCAGAACAGGGCACCAATCTATCGCTGGGAACACTCATTCACACAGACACACTCTATATGGGGCAATTTGGAGAATTCAATTGACCTTGATCCATGTTTTTGGACTGTGGGAGGAAACTGGAGAGCCCGGAGGAAACCCACACGGACACGGGGAGAACATGGAAACTACAACCAGATGGGGATTCGAACCGGGAATCCCTAGTGCTGAGAGGCGAACGTGCTAACCACTAAGCCACCGTGCTGCCCTGTATATATATATATATATAAATGTTTAGAGAGGGTACTGAGAAACCCCACATGGACACGGGGAGAACATGGAAACTCCACTCAGATTGGGATTTGAACCGGGAATCCCTAGCGCTGAGAGGCGAATGCACTAACCACTAAGCCACCATCTCACCCTCAAACACATTACACGGGGCAATTTAGAGAATTGAATTTCCCTTCAATCCATGTTGTTGGAATGTGGGAGGAAACCGGAGAACCCGGAGGAAACCCACGCGGACACGGGGAGATCATGGAAACTCCACCCAGATTGGGATTCGAAGCGGGAATCCCTAGCGCTGAGAGGCGAACGCGTTAACCACTAAGCCACCATCTCACCCTCAAACACATTACACGGGACAATTTAGAGAATTGAATTTCCCTTCAATCCATGTTGTTGGAATGTGGGAGGAAACCGGAGAACCCGGAGGAAACCCACGCGGACACGGGGAGATCATGGAAACTCCACCCAGATTGGGATTCGAAGCGGGAATCCCTAGCGCTGAGAGGCGAACGCGTTAACCACTAAGCCACCATCTCACCCTCAAACACATTACACGGGACAATTTAGAGAATTCAATATCCCTTCAATCCATGTTTTTGGAATGTGGGAGGAAACCGGAGAACCCGGAGGAAACTCACGTTGAGTTTCTAACTAGTTTAACTAATGACGCAGGATGTTTCCTCAACTTTGGCCTTCTGTATGTTAGGAAAGGCCATGGCACCCACCCCCCACACCCCACACCCCACACCCCCCCACACACACACACTCATAACCCTGGTCCGGATAAGCAGTTTGGAAAATGAAGGACTTTTACAGGAACATAGCAGGTGCACCGAGCAGCTGTTTTATCAAGCACCTCATCAGTCTCGGTTCAGCTGGTACTCAGGACTGGATCGGTGCCTCTTGTATCGATTGACTAGACGTAGCCATGACTACTTCCTTTTTCGAAAGGAAATGCTGAAGAGAGAGAAAGAGGCCGATAAAGAGTCGGAGAGAGGAAGAGAAGCCCTGAGTCGCTTCTTATCTTGACAAAAGCACTCGTCTTGCTGGCAGTGACAGACAGGAGCGAGGGAACACACCTCTCACACGGCACCCAGCAGGTGGGAGAGCAAGCAGTTAGCTTCGACAGAGAGGACAGAAAAACAGGCTGTACCTCGACTCCGTAACAGCAACATTAACTCCGTCGGTTTTCTGGATCTTTGTATATTACAGACGGCACGGTGGCTTAGTGGTCAGCACGTTCGCCTCTCAGCGTTAGGGATTCCCGGTTCGAATCCCCATCTGGGTGGAGTTTCCATGTTCTCCCCGTGTCCGTGTGGGTTTCCTCCGGGTTCTCCGATTTCCTCCCACAGTCCACGTGGGTTTCCTCCGGGTTCTCCGGTTTTGTCCCACAGTCCAAAAACATGGATCAAGGTTGATTGAATTTGCCAAATTACCCCATATAGTGTGTCTGTGTGAGTGTGTGTGTGTCCAGTGATAGATTGGTGTCCTTTCCTGGGTGTATCTGCCCAGCGCCTGAAACGTTCTCCCCTAGATGGGCATGGGGAACCCCCCCACGACCCTAATAGAGGATAAAGCAGAAGATAATGGATGGATGGATGGATGGATAATGTGTTTATGTGTGTCTGTTTGAGTGAGGGGCGGCACGGTGGCTTAGTGGTTAGCACGTTCGCCTCTCAGCGCTAGGGATTCCCGGTTCGAATCCCCATCTGGGTGGAGTTTCCATGTTCTCCCCGTGTCTGCGTGGGTTTCCTCCGGGTTCTCCGGTTTCCTCCCACAGTCCAAAAACATGGATCAAGTCAATTGAATTCTCCAAATTGCCCCATATAGAGTGTGTCTGTGTCAGTGAGTGTGTGCCCAGTGATGGATTGGCGCCTTTTCCTGGGTCTATCTGCCCAGCGCCCGAGAAGTTCTCCCCTGGATGGGCATGGGGAACCCCACCGCGACCCTACTAGAGGATAAAGCGGGAGATAATGAATTTATGAATGTGTGAGTGAGTGTGTGCCCAGTGATGGATTGGCACTCTGTCCTGGGTGTATCTGCCCAGCGCCTGAAACGTTCTCCCCTGGATGAGCATTGGGGAAACCCCTGCGACCCTAGTAGAGGATAAACGGAAGATAATGAATGCATATGATGCACAAACTCTGCAGCCTCTGTGTTTTAGACTTTGGTTGAAGATCAGGCCGGGAATTTCTACGAGTTATGGCTTATATATTTGCATGTATTTGAATCTGGTGTAGTTTAATCTTTCAGAGTGATGTGGGATAATAAATCACATGTGGTGCGTCACTCGCCGAGTCTAATTCAGCCACACACACACACACACACACACACACACACACACACACACACACACACACACACACACACACACACACACAGGCTCAACGTCAGCAGGATTTCAGATGACTGCTCTCCTTGCTGTCTTTTTTTTCTCTTATTTTTTTCTGTTTGTTCTTTCATGTTCCGGACGACGTATTTTCCAATTCCAATAATTTATTATCCGAGGTGTTTTATTTATGATGGGATTATAATAAGATACATTTATCTTATGAAGTTAATATAAGATAATTTAAGTAAAAGTTCAGAATCCTGCAAAAATGCTGAGTATTAATATCTAAAAACAATATATTTATTCTTGATTGTGTCTATTGCATTTATCTCTATCTCTATTATCTCCCGCTTTATCCTCTATTAGGGTCGCGGTGGGGTTCCCCATGCCCATCCAGGGGAGAACATTACGGGTGCTGAGCAGATAGACCCAGGACAGGGCGCCAATCTATCGCTGGGCACACACTCACTCACACAAACACACTCTATATGGGACAATTTGGAGAATTCTATTGACCTTGAACCATGTTTTTGGACTATGGGAGGAAACCGGAGAACCCGAAGAATACCCACGCGGACACAGGGAGAACATGGAAACTCCACCCAGATGGGGATTCGAACTGGGAATCCCTGAGAGGAGCTGAGAGGCGAACGTGCTAATCACTAAGCCACCGTGCCGCCTTTATTGCATTTATCTTTATTTTAAAATGTCATTTGCTCTTACGATTTTATAAATCTTTTTTCCGCGTTTATCGTTCCGCATTTAAGGTAGTAAATGAAACTTTACATTGACAAGCCAACATGTGTAGCTTCTCCCAGATGAGTTACCATCTCACAGAGCATTTTATTCAGATTTTTGACTTAACTGAGCGCTCCTCCAGTCATAATACTGCTTTGTATTCATGACATTTCAGTCTGATGGGTTTAAACGTTTCTCTTTAGTTTGGGATAGAACCTCGCATCACAAGAAATCACATCACACATTCAGGTTCAGGTTTTAGGTAAAATTTTTGCGCATCTTTGTTAACTGAATGGTGATTAATTCATAGAGATACACGTCATTGTCTGGAGAAGATAAACACTTTAAAAATCCTGTTGTTAGACTGTTAAAGCTGTGATAACATACTTTTACAACAGCATTTTATATTCATATCAGGGTCATTTGTTTGGCTGTAAAGTGAGCTGAATGCCCTGGAAAGCAGGTGAACTGATGAGGAAAGATTCATTCAGTTTCTAATCCTCCTTATCTGATCAGGGTCACAGGGACAAAGACATATATATATATATATATATATATATATATATACTGTATATATATATATATATATATATATATATATATATATATATACTGTATATATATTCATTCATTCATTATCTCCCGCTTTATCCTCTATTAGGGTCGTGGTGGGGTTCCCCATGCCCATCCAGGGGAGAACGTCTCGGGCGCTGGGCAGATAGACCCAGGACAGGGCGCCAATCCATCGCTGGGCACACACTCATTCACACAGACACACTCTATATGGGGCAATTTGAAGAATTCAATTGACTTGATCCATGTTTTTGGACTGTGGGAGGAAACCGGAGAACCCGGAGGAAACCCACGCAGACACGGGGAGAACATGGAAACTCCACCCAGATTGGGATTAGAACCTGGATCCCCAGCGGTGAGGGGCGAACGTGCTAAGCGATATATGATATATATAAATATCTATATATATATATACACATTTATACACATTTATGTGAGTGTATATATGTATATGTGTGTGTGTGTGTGTGTGTGTGAGAGAGAGAGAGAGAGAATTGAGAGTTGGATTGGTGCTCAAAACGTTCTCCCCTGGATTGACATTGGAATCCTCCCCCACCAACCCCCCCTCCCCACCGTATGTATGTGTGTATATATATATATATATATATATATATATATATATATATATATATATATATATATATATATATATATATATATATATATATATATAAAGAAACAAAGAGAGAGATTATTAGAACACCTACACATAACACCTACTGGAACTCTTACTACATCTCATTGTAAGTTGGGCTACATCCAGAGTTTTCTACTACCCTCTACAAAGCTGTAGGCGAGAAGAGCTAGTATGACCAAACAGGAGGTATTTACGAAGCAGTAGGCGAAAATTCCCTGGATGACCTACAAAATCAGAAACCATATTACAGTGACTGCCCCACACTGCGCTAGTCCATGATTTCACTCATGCTGAATCACAGGATCATGCTGTGAAAGAAAAAAAGTTTAAAAGCAGAAAGTCAGATGCTTATAAGCCTTGCACAGTTAAGTTAGCCCACAAAAATGAATTTGTACCACATCAAATAACATTTCAAACATTTAAAACGACATTAGTCCTATCCCAGCAGTGTCACTGAGGTGTTTAAATGAAACTACAGCAGCACTGCTGCACTAAAACCCCCTCACTGCTTCAGTGTCACTGCAGAACCGATGATAAACAATCAACCACCCGAATGATACCCGTTCTGTTATGGTTATGATAATAGAGACCAAAGAATATTGACAATGGAGTGATGGCTGTGTGGGTCCAAACTTTTGACTCATACTGTAGAGATGTGAATGAGAAACACACTATAAGGGGAATTTCTCTCGGAATTTAGAGCAGCCAGTTTAACTTGAATCCCTGTTTTCGGACTGTGGGAAACCCCAACCTGGAAAACCCAGACGCGGACACGAGGAGAACATGGAAATCCACAGCGCTGTGAGGCAAATGTGCTAACCACTATGCCACCATGCCTCCCCACATTCATTTATTCATTCATCCATCCATTATCTACGGTCGGGGGGGGTGGGGTGGGGTTGTGGGGGGTTTCCCATGCCCATCCAGGGGAGAATGTTACAGGCGCTGGGCAGATACATCCAGGACATGGCATGCATTACTCATGCAGACACACACACACAATATATAGGGCAATTAATGGCAGCCAATTCACCTTTAATCCATATTTTTTGGAGTTTGGCCGAACCGTAACATTCATACATAACAACATAACATACATACATCATGGTATATTCAACATACATTTAAATATAGGTGCTGGCTGGTCGATTCGCTGCAACTTGTGGTTGGTCTTCACGACATGTGATGTTCCCCATGTTAATGGCCGCACACGTTCCTTAGGCGGAGCTTCTTTAGAATTAATCAACAGTCCATTACCGATGGCGCCACCTGCTTTTTGAGCACCACGGCGATCCCGCCACATACAGTGTAGCTGTTTTTTACTGAACAACTGACTCCCGGGCGGCACGGTGGCTTAGTGGTTAACACGTTCGCCTCTCAGCGCTAGGGATTCCCGGTTCAAATGTTCCATGTTCTCCCCGTGTCTGCGTGGGATTCCTCCGGGTTCTCTGGTTTCCTCCCACAGTCCAAAAACATGGATCAAGTCAATTGAATTCTCCAAATTGCCCCATATAGAGTGTGTCTGTGTGAGTGAGTGTGTGCCCAGCGATGGATTGGCACCCTGTCCTGGGTCTATCTGCCCAGCGCCCGAGACGTTCTCCCCTGGATGGGCATGGGGAACCCACCGCGACCCTAATAGAGGATAAAGCGGGAGATAATGAATGAATGAATGAATGAATGACTCCCGTTGTTCTCTCATACACAGACGTAACCAGGTATCTCACTCATACGTCTTTGGACAGATGTCCTGGTTCCTCTGGTGAGTACCAGGTTGGGGGTGGAGTGGAATTTGCAGTATGTATATAACCTGTTCTTTTGTTGTCGTTCTTTCGTGGCTCATTTTAATGCCAGCATCTCTCCATAACCGACCCATAAGTGTTTCTTTCTTTCCGAGTGACAGGCTTTACCTCCTGTTAGCTTTAAAGTCATTTCTTACTCTCTTTTTCAGGGATATTTGAAGTCCAGAGATGGATGGCGGTATAAAAAGAGATGATTATTCCATAGTGAGGATGAGCGTTTCAGAGAAAAGGAGGGAAACTGGCTGCATTGCTTTACTTTAACTCACTTTCCTCTGTGTGGGGGAGGAAGTTTGTGGTCACAATGAACGGCCCGGCTCTTTTAAATCCAATTTCGCTTTTATTCGGTTTCACTCAAGGAATTTCTCGCTTTCAGACTTTCATCCTGTTTAAAAAATAGCAACTATTAAAAAAAATAAACAGCTCATGGCTTAAATCGATTGTAAATTGAAATCATTAATCTGTTTCCAAATGACATCAAAAGAGATCTTAGAGTTCATAAATACTCCCGGTTTTAAGCCATATAGAGTCATTCAGGTCATTAATTGGACAAATCAGCACGTCTGCCTCTCCGCGCTGGGGATCCAGGTTCGAATGTTGTTATGGGTGGAGTTTTCATGTTCTCCCCGTGTCTGTGTGGGTTTCCTCTGGGTTCTCTAGTTTCCTCCCACAGTCCAGGTGAATTAAATACTCTAAATTGCCGCTATATATAATAATATATGTGAGGGAGTGTGTGCCCAGTGACGTATTGGCGCCCTGTCCTGGGTGTGTCTGCCCAGCCCCCGAGACGTTCTCCCCTGGATGGGCATGGGGAACCTCCCTGTGACCCTAATAGAGGATTAAGTGAAAGATAATGAATGGATGAACCTTTTGTCAAATTACATTAAAAATATTAATAATAATAATAATAATATATTTTTAAGCCATTTAGAGTAATTCAGGTCATTAATTGGACAAATGAGCACATCCGCATCTCAGTGCTGGGGATCCAGGTTTGAATCCCAAGCTTGGTGGAGTTCCCATGTTCTCCCCATGTTCCCATGTTCTCCGGTTTCCTCCCACAGTCCAAAGACATGGTCAACTGGCTCTAAATTGCTCTATGGCATGTGTGTGTGTGTGTGTATGTGTGTGTGTGAGTGTATGCCCAGAGATAGATTGGCGCCATGTCCTGGGTATATCTTCCCAGTGCCCGAAACGTTCTCCCCTGGATGGGCATGGGGGACCCTCCCAGTCCCCTCCACCCTTGTCGAGAATTAAGTGGAAGATAATGGATGTGTAGACAGTGTGTGTGTGTGTGTGTGTGTGTGTATGTGTGTGTGAGTCTGTGTGTGTGAGTGTGTATCCAGTGATGGATTAGCCCCCTCTAAAGGGTGTATTTGCCCTGCACCTGAAACGTTCTCCCCTGGATGGACATTGGGAACCCCCCCCCCGCGACCCGAGTAGAGGATTATGAGATGAGAAGTCGAATAGCTGTATAACCCCCCCTTCACACACATACCCCCCCCCCCACACACACACACACTTCTCTCTCACACTCTCTTCGCAGCAACACACATGATGACAGTGTTCTAAGTTTGAGATCATGAGTGTTGGGAGTGTTTTGTGTTTCTGCGTTCTCTTCCAGCACGACAATATCCTATTCGATGAACAAAAATAAATAAATAACTAAATAAATAGAGAACGCTGTCTGAGAATGAGGCTGCAGAAATTGAATGGAGTAAATGTCTCTGCTCCATCAGCTGGGGCACATCAGAGTGGATCTCTTCACGGTGCTTATTCTCTCTTTTTTCTCTCGCTCTGACTCTCCCTTTCACTCTTTTCATGTCTTTTTCTCTTTCAATCTCTTTTTATAGCTGTGGTTCTTTCTGTATTGCTCATAGTCTTGAGTCGCTCTGTCTCGTCCCCTCCCTCGTCTCTCTCCTCTCACCCGTCCACCGTCTCTAATTATCTCTTTCTCTCCGTCTCTCTCTCTCACCCTCTGGTTCTATTTCTGACCCTCTCTGTCTTCTGATGTTCTGTCTTGCCGTCTCACACGCTCTTTCTGGTGTTTTCACACTGAAAGCAGCACACTTTCCATAGTGGACTGAGACCCGCAGAGTCACCGGTTCCTTTCCATATGTCAGCACATCATACCAAGCATTTTAAAGGCTTGAAATGAACTCAGATTAGATTTCCCAGTTTGGATTGTTGTTCATTTGGTGCTCCACTAGTTCTGTGAGCCAGTGTGGCCCAGGACCGTGTCTGTTTCACGCGTAGAACCTCAAAGGCTGCCTGTCAGGATCAACGGCACCCAGCTGTCGGGACAGTGTTTTGATTTGTCTTTGTTTTGGTTTGAACGCCTCACTTTAGATCTTTTTCCCATTTTTTGGTTGGTTTTTGATTTGTTTGCAGTCGTGCCTCCATCCATTCATCCAATGTCTTCCGCTTGATCCTCTACTAGGGACGCGGGGTGGGGGGTTCCCCATGCCCATACAGGGGAGAACGCTTCGGGCGCTGGGCAGATTCAACCAGGACAGGACGCCAATCTTTTGCTGGGCACACACTCACTCACACAAACACTCTAAATGGGGCAATTTGGAGAATTCGATTGACCTTGATCCATGTTTTTGGACTGTGGGAGGAAACCGGAAATCCGGGAGGAAACCCACACGGACACTCCACCCAGATTGGGATTCGAACTAGAGCTGAGAGGCAAACGTGCTAACCACCGTGCCCGCAGTCGTGTCTCATCGGGGGAATATGGAATTTCCACCCAAAGTGGGATTAGATCCCAGATCCCCAGCGCTGGAAGGGCAGCTGAAATTAATTATTGTAAAGTATAATAATTCATAAATAGAACTAGGGGTGTCTTCAACTAAGGATTTTCATAGTCGAATCTGATTCGCCAGATTTTCCCTATAGTCGACTGATAGTCGAATCAGTTAAAATTTCACCACAAGATGGCGCTATAAGCGTGGTTTTTAAAAAAGATTTTTTAAAATATTTTGTTATATATTTTATATTGTTAAAGCGCACACATCATTTAAAAAAAATATTAACAGAAATTAGGATGAGTTTATTCGACAAAAGGCTACATATATAACAAAAACAGACATTTCATGTAAAAACTAATGCTTAGCAGCAGCCATGGGCACCCCCATGTGGTCAAAATGGTACATCCGACTATGAGGTTCATAGTCGACTACGGTTCTCCGAATCGAATCGTCGAATCAGCGAATATTGCAGCTCATGCCTAAATAGAACTTCCCTTCAACACATTTATTTTGGTCCAGCGACTCCTAAATGACCTTTGTGTGTGTCTGAGTGTGTGTGTGTGTGTGTGTGTGTGAGTGTGGGCCGGTTTGCTATTTTGAAGATGATGAGGTTTGTGAGTACATGCTCACGGTCCCCGCCCCCCTCCCCCGGCCGTCCTCTGATGTAATGACATTGTTCTCCATAAATATTTCAAAGATCCAAAATCCAGCTTTAGTAAGAACACATATGCTCTGCTCTTTAAATAGCGTCACGCTCACTTCACAAACACCCATCCATTGATCTCGGGCCTCTCCTCAGAGGTGCCATTGTAAATTTTCTACCCCCTGACAGGTTAATGCACTCCTCCCCCCCTCAGCCCAACCGCTGCCGCTGTTCCTCCCAGATCATTTCCATTCTCTCGGAATAATTTCTTTTCCTCTGGTTGCTTCTGTGCTCCCTTTCTATTAATTCAGCAGATCATCCCCATTTCTTTGGGCTCTGCTGCACCTTGCTTGCAGGTCGATGCATCCTTACCACACCTGAGATAGTGAGAAAGTCTGTGGGAGTCACCCTGATTCCCCCTGGTTTGGTTTTCCTCCCTAGGATGATGTGCATTGAAATGAGTACACACACTACACGCATCTTTATATATATCCATCCATTCATCCATTATCTTCCGCTTTATGCTCTATTAGGGTCGCGGTGGGGTTCCCCATGTCCATCCAGGGGAGAACGTTTTGGGCGCTGGGCAGATACACCCAGGACGGGGCGCCAATCTATCGGTGGGCACACACTCACTTACACACACTCTATATGGGGAATTTGGAGAATTCAGTTGACTTGATCCATGTTTTTGGACTGTGGGAGGAAACCGGAGAACCCGGAGGAAACCCACGCCGACATGGGGAGAACATGGAAACTCCACCCAGATGGGGATTCAACCCGGGAATCCCTAGAGCTGAGAGGCGAACGTGCTAACCTCTAATCCACCGTGCCGCCCTTTATATATATCCAAATACATTTATTAATTTATTTATATACCCATACACTACTATTAATCATTTATTTGCTGATTAAGCTGTTGATCCTGATTAGGTTTATAAGAAAACTACTGTACTCTGACACGTCCTGTAGGTTTTGGACTTCAGTGCTTTTCTGATGGAGGTGGAACCTCAATGGTTGGAAGATCTCACCTTATTACAGGTCATGATTTTGGGAAATGATAATTAGGTATCTGTATTCTGCGATCCTACAGTACAGCCGTGTTTAAAAAATGGCCTAGATTTCCATTACAGGTCCACTACAAATAAAGATTGTCGACTTTCGTTCCTGTTCTTTTTACCTTGCCCTGGTTTAGTCTGATCTCTGAAGAATATAAAATTGCTTCTGCAAAACAGATTGCCTGAATAATAAGCAGACATCTTTTTGATTGCAAGGAGAGCTGTATTCGGAAAGTGTACCAAACAATGAGAAGTTTGAGATGAAAAAGAAAAGGGAACGCAGTTCCTTATTGATTTAATTTGAACTTACAGCGAGGTTTTTGTTAAAAATGCAGAACTAAGGCCACGACTGCACTGAACCCTGACCTTTGTTCTAGCCTCATCTGCGTGTATGGTGTCATGTTCTTCTTGAGGTCTGCATTAATGCATTTTAAAAACTAGGTTATATTCAGGCGGCACAGTGGCTTAGTGGTTAGCACATTCTCCTCTGTGTGACCATCTTCTCCCCATGTCCACATGCGTTTCCTCCGGGTTCTCCGGTTTCCTCCAACAGTCCAAAAACATGGATCAAGGTCACTTGAATGCTCCAAATTGCCCCATATAGAGTATGTTTGTGTGAGTGAGTGTGTTCCCAGTGTTTTATTGGTGTCCTGTTCTGGGTGTATCTCCCCAGCACACGAAACGTTCTCCCCTGGATGGGCATGGGGAACCACCACCTCCCCCACCCGCGACCCTAGTACAGAATAAAGCGGAAGATAATGGATGGGGGCGGCACGGTGGCTTAGTGGTTAGCACGTTCGCCTCTCAGCACTAGGGATTCTGGTTCGAATCCCAATCTGGGTGGAGTTTCCATGTTCTCCCCATGTCTGCGTGGGTTTCCTCCGGGTTCTCCGGTTTCCTCCCACAGTCCAAAAACATGGATCAAGTCAATTGAGTTCTCCAAATTGCCCCATGTAGAGTGTGTCTGTGTGAGTGAGTGAGTGTGTGCCCAGCCATGGATTGGCGCCCTGTCCTGGGTCTATCTGCCCAGCGCCCGAGACGTTCTCCCCTGGATGGGCATGGGGAACCCCACCGCGACCCTAATAGAGGATAAAGCGGGAGATAATGAATGAATAATGGATGGATGCATGGATTATAGTGGAATCTATAGAAGGATGTAAAGGGTGTGGTAGCTCAGTAGCTCAGGTGTTGGACTATCAATCTGAAGGTTGTGGGTTTAAATCCCAGCTCCTTGAGAAATGCCGTGGCCCTGATCCTGTGCTCGCTTTGGATAAAAGCGTCTGTTAAAATGACCAAATGCAAATGGATATGTAATGCGATGTAATAATTTAGCATCTTTAGAACCTGCCGTTGCTTTTTCTATCGTGCCGTTGTCTGATTTTGTCCCGTTTGTATTGATGTGTCACTCATCTGCATTTTCATCCCGACACGTCCCGGTTCGGAGGGTACGGGTGTTTGACGAAGCCCTTAGTGTGTCAGTGTTGGTGTAGCACAAATCAGATTTTATGGAAACGCATGAGTTAGCACCCATCGGCTCTCGGGCCTTTGACCCTAAAACCAGGAGACATATGGTGTCTCTCTCTCTCTCGCTGGGTCCGGTCTCTCCAGTGCGAGCTGTGAGTGCATGACTCATCCTGTTTTTCCATGTCCTTGTGAGTTTGTAATATCCTCCACTATGTTCATTTGTGTGTGTGTGTGTGTGTGTGTGTGTGTGTGTGTTATTCCATAGCGTGGATTCACATTACCTGTCAGGTCACATGGGCTTAGGTACGGACCAAATATCACTGGATATTAATATCTGAGACTTCATAAAGGATTTAGATGTATGTGTCTGTGTGTGTGTGTGTGCGTGTGTGTGTCTGTGATTAAACAAATTCTCTGGCCAACAGCTTCTCAGTTCGTGAGGGTATGTTGAGTAATTAATAACGCGACTGCTCGAGTGCCTCGATTCTGTTAATAAGCCGTGGTCTTTATCACCTCGTAGGTTCTCCCCAAGGTCAGCTGGCATATGTTATAAATGTACATTTATGTCTTTCCCATGAGCCTTTGGACTCGTTGATGCTGGGCCTCCACTCGCACACGCGGAGGCTGAATCATTGTCTTCACAGTAGACTTATGATACAAAGCCCTCTGCAGCAAAAAATCAATAAAGAGAAACTGTAGCTCCTGTTTTCTGTGAATCTTCACTTACCTGCTTAATCACACACACACACACACACACACACACACACACACACACACACACACACACACACACACAGTGTTTGGGGCAGCGGTTTGTTTGGTGAGGTTCTGTTCGGGCTGCTCATGTGTGGAATTAGTTCTTGTTAATTGTGCGGTTTATTGTCTGTGTTTCATGTTCATTGATTTCAGCTGGGTCTCCCTTTCTCGCGTTCTCCGATTTCTATTTAAGGTCCGCCTCTTGCCCTCACCTGCTGTTGGATCGCCGCGTTTTAGACGTACGGCGCATTTGTCACAGGTGTGTGTGGGTTTTTTTGTTCAAATGTTCATGTTCATTAAAACCACCGATCCTGGTTTCCACAGTATAGGTTTTCGCATAGTCGACAGAATGTAACAAACACACACACACACACACACACACACACACACACACACACTCATACACATTTATTTTTATGTATTATCCCGACTTCACAACATTTTGTAGACCCATAGTATAATTATACTACTACACTAACTTTAATACACACAACACACACACACATCTATCTATCTATCTATCTATCTATCTATCTATCTATCTATCTACAGTTGTGATCAAATTTATTCAACCCCCAATGCTGCGAAGGGTTTTATGGAATTCAGTGCACATTTGTAATTGTGTTCATAATGAAATCTTACAAGGACTTGTTAAAGAACTAAATGCAACTAAGATAGCATCAATTGTTTTTGTCATAAAGTATTAAATGGCCTTTTTGTGATTTCTTCATTGACACAATTATTCAACCCCTTTACAACTACCACTCATAAGAACAGAGGTTCATTCCAGTGTTTTCAATCAGGTATTGAAAACACCTGTGGATGTCAACGAGCAGCAATCAAGCATGATAAGCACCAATTAGGCAGATTTTAAAAGGACTGTGATACTCAGCTCCTTCTAGACATCTACTGGTGTGTTTACAAGCATGGTGAAGGCAAGAGAATGGTCCCAGAAGACAAGAGAAGAGGTTATTGCTCTTCACAAGAATGGCAATGGATATAAAAAGATTGCGAATTGTTAAATATTCCAAGAGACACTATCGGAAGTATCATTCGCAAGTTCAAGTTAAAGGGCACAGTGGAAACGTTACCTGGTCGTGGCAGAAAGAAGATCCTGACCGCGACTGCTGTGCGCTACCTGAAGCGTAATGTGGAGAAAAATCTCCGCGTGACTGCTAAGGAACTGAAAAAAAGACCTGTCAGATGTGGGCACTGAAGTTTCAGCTCAGACAATAAGGCGCGCACTGCATAACGAAGACCTCCATGCCAGAACTCCCAGGCGCACCCCCTTGCTGACTCCAAAGAACAAGAAAAGTCGACTGCAGTATGCCAAAAGTCATGTGGACAAGCCACAAAGGTTTTGGGACAGTGTACTGTGGTCAGATGAAACTAAATTAGAACTGTTTGGGACAATGGACCAGCGCTATGTTTGGAGGAGGAAGAACCAGGCTTATGAACAAAAGAACACCTTGCCTACTGTGAAGCATGGCGGGGGGTCAATTATGCTTTGGGGCTGTTTTGCTGCTTCTAATGGTACAGGAAAGCTTCAACGTGTGCAGGGTACCATGAATTCCCTTCAGTACCAGGAGATCTTGGAGGAAAATATGATGGAGTCAGTCACAAACCTGCGGCTTGGGAGACGTTGGACCTTCCAACAGGACAATGATCCGAAGCACACATCCAAGTCCACTAGAGCATGGTTGAACATGAAAGGCTGGAACATTCTAGAGTGGCCATCGCAATCACCAGACTTAAATCCAATGAGAACCTCTGGTGGGACCTAAAGAAGGCAGTTGCAGTGCGCAAGCCTAAGAATGTGACTGAACTGGAGGCTTTTGCCCATGAAGAATGGGCTAAGATACCCATAGGTCGCTGCAAGACACTTGTGTCAAGCTATGCTTCACGCTTGAAAGCTGTCAGAACTGGAAAAGGATGTTGTACTAAGTACTAAAAAATAATGTCACTAGGGGGTTGAATAAAACTGATAATGATGTGAGCACAGTAAAGACATTTGTGGTTATTCCATCATAAATATTATGTTATATTTGTCTAATTTATAAGTGCCTCTTTGATATAATTGTAAATAAGATGACTGAAATGATCCAAATCAATGTCAAACTGGCCAAAACACTTTATTTCAGTGGGGGTTGAATAAATTTGATCACAACTGTATATTATTCATTCATTCATTATCTCCCGCTTTATCCTCTATTAGGGTCGCGGTGGGGTTCCCCATGCCCATCCAGGGGAGAACATCTCGGGCGCTGGGCAGATAGACCCAGGACAGGGCGCCAATCCATCGCTGGGCACACACTCACTCACACAGACACTCTATATGGGGCAATTTTGAGAATTCAATTGACTTGATCCATGTTTTTGGACTGTTGAAGGAAACCGGAGAACCCAGAGGAAACCCACGCAGACACGGGGAGAACATGGAAACTCCACCCAGATGGGGATTCGAACCGGGAATCCCTAGCGCTGAGAGGCGAACGTGCTAACCAATAAGCCACCTTGCCACCGGGACAATATATTGATTCATTAAATATCTTCTGCTTAATTTAGAGCATCCAATTTACCTTGAATCCATGTTTTTGGACTGTGGAAGGAAACCAGAGAACATGGAGGAAACCCACGCGGACACGGGGAGAACATGGAAACTCCACCCAGACTGGGATTCGAACCGGGAATCCCCAGCGCTGAGAGGAGTACGTGCTAACCATTAAGCAATATATATATATATATATATATATATATAAATCTAGCTGAATCTTACTTACAAACCCAAACATAAAAATATCTGGGTTACGGTTCTTCTTGTGGTGTGCCGTGTTCTTGTGTCTGTGTTTTCCTTTGGGTACTGCAGCCTCCCTCCACCTGGAACGGAAATAAAGGTGAAAAAAAGCAGTACATCCCTGTAATGAATTATGGTGCTGTCCTGGGTTTATTCCAACTTGGGCCCAGATTTCCTTGCGTATGCACTTTATCATCATGGATACACCAGGTCCTGAAAATAGAGGTGAAATCCACACATGACGTAAGGAAATGAAGTAACAAGAAACGAGCAGACGCTGAGTAATGCAGGAAGGAGAGCAGAAGACCATATTGTTTACTGGTATTACAGCATTAACACCAAGAGTCAAGCATTTAGAAAATACATTCATTCATTCATTATCTCCCGCTTTATTCTCTATTAGGGTCGCGGTGGGGTTCCCCATGCCCATCCAGGGGAGAACATCTCGGGCGCTGGGCAGATAGACCCAGGACAGGGCGCCAATCCATCGCTGGGCACACACTCACTCACACAGACACACTCTATATGGGGCAATTTTGAGAATTTAATTGACTTGATCCATGTTTTTGGACTGTGGGAGGAAACCGGAGAACCCGGAGGAAACCCACGCAGACACGGGGAGAACATGGAAACTCCACCCAGATTGGGATACGAACCGGGAATCCCTAGTGCTGAGAGGCGAATGTGCTAACCACTAAGCCACCGTGCCGCCGCATTTAGAAAATGACGATTAGAAATGATTAGTGGCAGAGCGACGGGTTCTAATTTGATCAACAGTGAGTTAGCAGGAGGGTTTTTTTGTATCAGTGGCCAAGAACCCACAATCTGACCTCAATTACCCGGCCGATCAATCAGCCATCACTGCAAACTGAGAGAGCACCAGCTTGTGACAGCTTTACAGTGTTCTAAGCCTGAAACCCCCAAAGAGCAAGCTGAAGCAACAGTGGCAAGAAAAAACTCCCTGTTATGTTGCTTTTTTAACGAAGAGAGCTTGGGCACGGTGGCTTAGTAGTTAGCACGTTTGCCTCTCAGCGCTAGGGATTCCCGGTTCGAATCCCAATCTGGGTGGAGTCTTCATGTTCTCCCCGTGTCCGTGTGGGTTTCCTCCGAGTTCTCTGGTTTCCTCCCACAGTCCAAAAAACATGGATCAAGGTCTATTGATTTCTCCAAATTGCCCCATATAGAGTGTGTCTGTGTGAGTGAGTGTGTGCCCAGCGATGGATTGGTGCCCTGTCCTGGGTGTATCTGCCCAGCGCCCGAAATATTCTCCCCGGGATGGGCATGGGGAACCCCCCCGCGACCCTAGTAGAGGATAAAGTGGAAGATAATGGATGGATGGATGTTTATAACCAGGGTTTGCATGTTCTCCTCTCAGTGCTGGGGATTCCTGGTTCGAATCCCAATCTGGGTGAAGTCTTCATGTTCTCGTGGGTTTCCTCCAGGTTCTTTGGTTTCCTCCCACAGTCCAAAAAACATGGATGAAGTTCTATTGATTTCTCCAAATTGCCCCATATAGAGTGTGTTTGTGTGAGTGAATGTGTGTCCAGCGATGGATTGTCGCCCTGTCCTGGGTGTAGGCATGGTGAACCCCACCATGACCCTAGTAGAGGATAAAGTGGATGATGATGGATGGATTGACAGTTTCAAAATAGTATGAGCTTCATGTTTTTATATACTTTTATAATGAGACGTCCAGCAACTGTTTTTCATCAGGATACTAAAAAGCCGTGGCGTGTCCGTGGGTGTGTGTGTGTGTGTGTGTGTGTGTGTGTGTGTGTTGCATTGTGTCGTACGTGGTGGGAGGACGTTAGTGGCAGTATTGTATCATCGTATACTCTTATGTAGTACGTATTCCCTCTGATTCACTTCTGACTCATCTCTCTCTCTCTCTCTCTCTCTCTCGCTCTCGCTCTCTCCCAAACTATAAAGAGAAATGAAAGTGAGGGATTTTCATTAAGTTTGGCAGAGCAGTCCAGACAAAAAAAGAGGGGGCAATTAGTGTGTGTGTGGTCGGAGAGAAAGGCACTCTCGCACTCACTTAGCAGCCAATTATGGCCGACATTAGCATAAGACAAGCTTTGCTAATGAAATAAGCCCTCTGCCTATCTCTCGTCCTCCCTTTCTCTCTCGTTCACTCTCCCTCTGCGATTAAAATAAACCCTGAAGTCACCACGAGGGAAGGTCAGTGTTTTTATGTAGCGACAGCCTCACTCCCGCTGAAATGAATACAGGACCACAGAGGGTGGTGTGTCCGCTGGAACCGTTCGGAACGTCTGTTAGAGAGCCGGTTTAAATAATCTTCAAAATAAAACTATAGTGTGTATAGTGTATAGTTTAGTGGTTAGCATGTTCTCCTCTCAGTGCTGGGTTCCAATCCCAGGTTCGAATCCCAATACAGGTGGAGTTTCCATGTTCTCCCCCCTAAATTGTCCCACATAGTATGTGTGTGTGTGTGTGTAAGTGAGTGTGCACAGCAATAGATTGGGGTTCCGCATGCCCATTCAGGGGACGCTCGGGCGATGGGCAGATACACCCAGGACAGGGCGCCAATCTATCTCTGGACAAACATTCACACACAGACACACTCTATATGGGGCAATATGGAGAACTCAATTGACTTGAGGGGCGGCACAGTGGCTTAGTGGTTAGCACGTTCGCCTCTCAGCTCTAGGGATTCCCGGTTCGAATCCCCATCCGGGTGGAGTTTCCATGTTCTCCCCGTGTCCGCGTGGGTTTCCTCCGGGTTCTCCGGTTTCCTCCCACAGTCTAAAAACATGGATCAAGTCAATTGAATTCTCCAAATTGCCCCATATAGAGTGTGTCTGTCTGAGCGAGTGTGTGCCCAGCGATGGATTGGCGCCCTGTCCTGGGTGTATCTGCCCAGCGCCCAAGACGTTCTCCCCTGGATGGGCATGGGGAACCCCACCGTGACCCTAACAGAGGATAAAGCGGGAGATAATGAATGAATGAATTGACTTGATCCATGTTTTTGGACTGTGGGAGGAAACCGGAGATCCCGGAGGAAACCCACGTGGACACGGAGAGAACATGGAAACTCCACCAGGATTGGGATTTGAACCGGGAATCGCTAGTGCCGAGAGACGAACATGCTAAGCACTAAGCCACCGTGCCGCCATGATCCTTCCCCTTTATTTAAATGAAAGAAGGGAGCATGGTGTATGACAAATGACCAGATCTCCTGCTTCCCCTTTAAACAGACAGGTTATTATGAAATCTAAAGATCCCGAGGCAAAAGGACACGAGACTGTCATGAGAGAGAGACGGAGAAGAACGAATGGAGGAGCGAATCTTGTCTTTTAAATGTTAATTAAAGATGAAGTCAAGTGTGCACATGACCTTCAGTGCTACGAAATGCAGCGTTATTAACTTGCCGCATGTTGATATGTAGAAGCAGATTTGAAAGGGATTATCAGTGAGAATCAAGCAGGTGTGTGTTTGTGTGTGTGTCTGTGTGTGTGTGTGTCTATGTGTGTATGAGTGTGTGTGTATGTGTGTGTGTGTGTGTTGTGCAAAACCATCTGGCCTCTTGAAAGAGGCAGTCGCTAATTACACTTCACACATTCCAATCGCATTCGGCTTCATTCTTTTAGCTTCGCTCTCATTGACACACATCGTCTCGACGCTAAGCTTTTGGAATTCGGGAGTCACATGGTTGAAGGCGAAGACGGTGAGAATACATATGTCTTCCAGAAGGTCTGGGTTAGCTAATGATCAGCAAATGCTGCACATTCCCTGTTTATTAACCACATTTTCACAAACACAATTTCATCCATCCATTATCTTACGCTTTATCCTCTATTAGGGTCGCGGAGGGGTTCCCCATGCCCATCCAAGGGACGTTTCGGGTGCTGGGGAGATACACCCAGGACAGGGTGCCAATCTATGACTTGGCACATTCACTCACACAGGCGCACACACTATATGGAGCATTCTATTTATCTTGAATCCATGTTTTTGGAATGTGGGAGAAACCGGAGAACCCAGAGGAAACCCATACGGACACGGGGAGAACATGGAAACTCCACCCAGATTTGAATTTGAACTGGATCCTCAGCACTGAGAGGCAAACGTGCTAACCACTAAGCCACCATGCCGCCTAACTGGGGCAATTCAGAGCATTCAATTAACCTTGAAAGTAACTGGAGAACCCGGAGGTGCCAATCACTAAGCCACCATGCTGCCCCACAAGGACAATTTGATTAATGAAGTAATCTGACGGGCTGGCAGAGAGGTTAACATGTTTGCTTCTCAGTGCTGGAGATCCAGGTTTGAATCCTGGAGGTGGGTTTCCTCCATGTTCTCCTCCATGGTTCCTCCCACAATCCAAAACCATGGATTTAAGGTGAATTGGCTGCTCTTAGTTGTCCCTATACAGGGGATTGGCATCCAATAAGAGATGGATTGGCGTCCTGTAATGGGTCCATCTGCCCAGCGCCCAAGACTACCTCAGACGCACTTGCAGGTTACTGTAGTGCCTCAGACTGGTTCCTGTTGAGGTTTCTTTTTTCTTTTTATTAGATTTTTGAGACTCCTATTGGTTTGTTTAAAGTTATTCATTTTTTTCACTGAGTAATATATATGTAGAAATCCTTGGAGCTTCCAGTCAGTTCAATCTCCTCTTTTTATTTTTTCTACTCTCCTGTGTTCTCCTGGTTTTGATATATGTTAGGACTTTGGTTTATTTGAAGCGGATGAATATAATGTATGCATCATATTTCTGACAGCCTTTAGGTGCTTAGAACTTATTTGAGGTTCCCTTATGACCTCACAGAATATTGCGACTTATTGTTTTTGGTGTGATCTTTGTTGACGAACCTCTTCAGCAGAGGGTTTAGTTTTTTTCAAACCTCCTCCTTTTGTACTCTTTCTTCTCACTTGTCTTTTCACAGCCTTGTGTCTGAAACGTCGAAAACACATTTTTCCGTCTTTTATTTTGGGCCAGTCGTGGAATCTGAAGGCTACGTTCATTGTAAGTCTCATTGTTCCATTCTGATTTTCTGCGCAGAGCAGATTTCTCCATCTGAGCGATTTACATTCTTATGTCCAATTCATACGCAGTGCTGCTGTACTAACATTTCTTTGTATAACCTGTGAAGATGTGGTCCTTAAATCTGATTGTCTGATTCGTTTGCCCCGCCGTGACATTATTGACAATAATGCACACCTTTATATTGAGTGTGTATCAACTGGATGGACATAAAGAACCCTAGTAGAGGATTAAGCCAAAGATAAAAAAACTAAGATTTAACAATCACAACTTTTCAGTAAGGGCGGCGCCGTGGCTTAGTGGTTAGCATGTTCTCCTCTCAGCGCTGGGGATCTAGGATCAAATCCTGATCTCGGTGGAGTTTCCATGTTCTCCGTGTCCACATGGATTTCCTCCGGGTTCTCCGGTTTTCTCCCACAGTCCGAAAACATGGATTAAGTAAATTGAATGCTCTAAATTGCCCCATATAAAGTCTGTGTGTCTGTGTGAGTGAGTTTGCCCAGTGACCGATTGGCGCTCGTTCCTGAGGGTGTCTGCCCAGCGCCTGAAATATTATTCCCTGGATGGGCATGAGGAACGTTCCCCTGCGACCCTAGTAGAGGATAAAGCGGAAGATAATTAATAAATCAATTAATGAACTTTTCAGTGTGTTGCAGTTTTCCTGGCACAGCTGACACACGTTCTTGAGCTTTTCGTTTTTAATTCTCTCCACCGACAGTTACCACAGAAAAGCCCCAGGTGAGCTCCATTACCTCACCAGGTTCTCTCGTCTGATGGCAGCTCCACTTTCACAACCATTACATTAATATAACTTTTGTCTAATTATGTACTAATTTCAGTACATAACAATAACTGTGAATGTTCGCCTCTCAGTGCTGGGGATCCAGGTTCGAATCCCAATCTGGGTGGAGTTTCCATGTTCTCCCCATGTCCATGTGGGTTTCCTCCGGGTTCTCCAGTTTCCATCCACAGTCCATAAACATGGATTCAAAGTAAATTGAATGCTCTAAATTGCCCCTATATAGACTGTGTTTGAGTATGTGAGTCTGTATGCGCCCAGCGATGGATTGGCACCATGTCCTGGGTGTATCTGCCCAGCGCCCGAGACGTTCTCCCCTGGATGGTCATGGGGAACCCTCCCCCCGTAGAGAATTAAGCAGATGATAATGAATAAATGAATGAAAAACAAATAACTGCATATTGTGTTGACATTATACGTGGCAAATTAAATCTGTTCCCTTTTTTCCACTAGGAATAAAACGTGGGTTCAGAAGACACGTCTGCGTGTTACTGTAGTTTGTGCTCTGTCTCATTTTTAATGCTGCTTTATCCTGTTCTATTCTGTGCAGATGTTACATGGTGCCTGGCTTCGTAGATAACGTTTTTTTTTCTCTTATCATTCAGAAAAGCTTAGTGTTAAGTTTGTGTTTTTCACGAGTATAGATCGACGAATCTCAGCCACAAAGCCTTGTACGTTTCTTACAGATGCATTTGCTCTTTTCATAGCTTCATATATCAATATTTTGAAGATGCTTATCAGTTGGTTTGAAGGAATATAAGGTTGGTACCGCAGTTGTACTTTTCTTATTACACTCTAAACAGTAAGAGTGATACATCATATGGACAAATGTATTGAGACACCTATACATTACACCTACATGAGATTTTATGGCATGCCATTTCAACATCGTCCTGCTTTGCGGCTTTAAGGGCTTGTTTGTCTCTGGTTTTCTTTAAGTGGGTTTGTTGGAGAGTGGCCCGCATTCTTTGTTTTGATTCATCTTAAAGGTGTTTTATGGGGTTCTATGTGGGCCAGTCAAGCTACGTTTTTTTATTAATTTTATCTCATTATCTTCTGCTATGTCCTCTAGTAGGGTCATGGGTTGGTTCACCATTCCCATCCAGTGAAGAACATTTTGGGTGCTGTCCAGATACACCAAGGACATGACGCCAATCTATCATTGGACACACATACTTACACACTACTGTATATGGTGCAATTTAGAGCAGCTAATTTACCTTAAATACATGTTTTTGGACTGTTCGAGGAAACTGGAGAAGCTGGAGAAATCCCATGTGGACACGGGAAGACCATGGAAACTTCTTCCAGATCGGGGTTTCGAACCTGGATTGGGATTTCAACCCCAGCGCTTAGAGGTGAATGTGTTACCCACTAAGCCACCCCACCACCCTAGGGGCAATTTAGAACTTGGAATCCCGAACTGGATGGAGTTTCCATGTTTTCCCTATGTCCGTGTGGGTTCTCTGGTTTCCTTCCACAGTCCAAAAACATGGATTCAAGGTAGATTAAAAGCTCTAAGTTGCCCCATATAGTGTGTGAGTGTGTGTGAGTGTGCCCAGTGATAGATTTACTTCCTGTACTGGGTGTTTCTGCCCATCGCTGAGAGGTGAACATGCTAACCACTACACCATCGTGCCACTCATCCGTCCACCACATCATAGAATATAGACACTGAATGATATAGACACTGTAATCTATGACAAAAATCAGATACCCTCCCCCTAGTGGGTAAAATGGGATTTAGAAGAACTAACAAGACAGGTTCACCACAGAATTATTCATCATTTTTTGTTTGAAGTAACAAGAAATCCCATTCCACATCCTGAAAACTGCTGATCTGAGGGACTGATGACTTATTAGACAAACCAGCAAAAACATAATCCTTTTCTTTTTTTTCCCCAGACCTGATCATTGAATATTAAAGCAATGTACATGTAATATGTATTAGTTCACTGCATGGTTAAAAGGAAGCATAGAAAGAAGTAGGACTTGTGATTCCAAGCACACGAGGTTTGACCAGTTGGGAGCATCGAGAGCGTGGAACTGTAGCTGGCAAGTTTTTAATAGCAAGGAGAAAGAAAAGGGAATGAGAAAGAGTGGGAAGAAAAGAAGCAGCAAAAGAGAATGAGAGAGAGAGAGAGAGAGAGAGAGAGAGAGAGAGAAAGAGAGAGAGAGAGAGAGAGAGGGAGAGAGAGAGAGACGAGGACTGTGTCTTCCTTCTTTGTCCCGTTCTTGCTCTCGCGTTCTGTTCTAAAGTCTGTTTGATGTCAAGTCTTTCATCTTGCTCTTACTGCTCCGATTTTCCACTGCTATTATCAAGAGGGTTACACCAACACACACACACACACACACACACACACTTACACACACATAAGCACACACACACACACACACACACACAGCATTTGAGAGTGACTTTAGTAGGCCTCTTCTAATTTCTTTCACTATGTCACAGTGAGCGACAGAGGTTACAAGTATGCCATTCAAACAGACACGCTGTCTGTGTGTGTGTGTGTGTGTGTGTGTGTGTGTGTGTGTGCGCGCACTTGTAGGTTTCATGCCTTGTGTTGCACTTCTGTCAAATTTCACAGACCACCCTAACATTATAAGGTGAGACCCAACAAAAAACTTACAACTCAACCATTATATATATGTTATTTTAACACTATCACCTCCTGTAAAGATGGACTTGTAGTTCTACAATTCCAGACTGTAGTCCACCTGTTTGTGGACTACAGTACATACTGTTTACTCTGTTCTCTAATGGTCAGAACCCCAATGGTACCACCACAGAGCAGGTAATATTTGGTGGGTGCGTTATTCCTATCCCAGCAGTGACAATAAGGTATGTGGATGAAACTACAGCAGCACTGCTGCACTAAAACCCCCTCACCACATCAGTGTCACTGCAGAACTGACAATAACCAATCCACCACCCAAATGATACCTGTTCTGTGATGGTACTGACCAATACCATCAGAGACAGAGAACCAGCAGGGGACTAACACAAACAAGGAAAACAGATTTCCCGAAGTCTGTAATTGTAGAACTACAAAGTCCATCTTTATGGTATGTGGAGAAAATTCATACTGGAGAAAGAAGGGGGTGTGTCCTAATATTTGACTGGTACTGTATATAATATCAAAGTCATGGGGCTGGAGCCCTGAAACCTTAATCTATGATCTAACCAAATCAGTAAAACCATTGTAAGACTAAAATCATCACCAATTCACCTTTAAAAAAAAATTTCCCATGTGAGGAAACTCACACAGCCATTGGGAAAAGATGCAAACACCACATAGCAAACCCCTTCATTCACCATAGTTTTGATTTAAACCCATGATCGTTGTCCACACCTTGCCATGATCTCTGTAAATAAAAACGTAACCTCATAGCTGTTAAAACCAAAGTAGAACACTGTAAGAGGTCCATGCTGTATTCAAGTATTCAAGTATTCAAGTAATTTTATTTGTCATACTACATACTACAACTGCAATTACTAACACTGTTACTATAATTACTATTACTACTACTACTTTTACTGCTGGTGATCCCGCTCCTAATACTACTACTACAATTACTAATACCACTACTATTACAACTACCGATACTGGTCTTGCTGCCAATACCACTAATACCGCTTCTAGTACTGCTACTAGTATGACAGTTGCTTCTGCTACTAATAGAACTATTACTACTAATACTGCTGCTGCTACTGCTTCTGCTAATACTATTTTTACACTTTTTCTATATATATATACTGCTCCTTCTACCATCTACCATTTTATTGCATTGTGTCCAAACAATGAACAACTACATGATTTCATTTAAAATAATGATAATCAGAATTTAAGTGATTGGTCTTCCGTCACATTGAGATGTCAGTAAAGTTGTCCACACCTTGCCGTGATCTCTGTAAATAAAAACGTAACCTCATAGCTGCTAAAACCAAAGTAGAACACAGTTAGAGGTCCATGCTGTATTCAAGTTTTCAAGTAATTTTATTTGTCATTCCACAATATAAAGTACAGTATATGTGAAATGAGACAGCGTTCCCAAGGAACAATCAACATAAAGTGCACGTGTGCAAACCCAAGGATCACAATAAATACGTAAGGCGGTTGGTTGCCAGCTCTATTACAGAACCTGTCTATCTGAGTTCATGTATCTGTTTGATTCATTGATTTGCGTTTTCGGTTTGGTTCCTGTCCAGTGTTTCACGATGTTGCCATTTTCAATCTTTTCATTAGTCTGTTTTTCATTATTTGCTGACTTTTGCTTTTTGGAAGACGTGTTATTATAATCGTGGCTTCTGTTCTTGTCTGAGATTCCTGTGCATGATTTTAGGGTCTTGTAGCTCTTCACTTTTCTAGATTACAGTTCTGTTTCGATGTTGTTTTCACTTCTGACACGTCTGTCTTTTTAAAATCAAAGAAATACAATAATAGATACAAACAGCTTCTGCTTAAATTACAACATTTTTGTATTTATTCCAGGCAAACGGAATGAGAATGGTCCTCTGAAGCTGTCAGTAAATAAGGATTTGTTCTCTTTCTCATCTTCCATGTGAAGAAAGCAAAGTGATTTTCCTTGATTATATACACAGCTCTGCAATGATTGTATCTTCTAAGTATCAGATTGTCCTTCACAGACCACTGTATTGCTATTTAGTTGTCATTCACGTGTAATGGAAATGGAGCAGATAAAGAGCAGTTCTAACAGGTATGCCTCATGCCATCCATGTCTGTAATACAGAATGTGTTTAGCTGAAAAACAAGACCATGTGCATGCCGGCACAGCAAAGGGGTCCACAGGCGTCTCCGAGGTCCAGATTCTAGCCGCAGTACGGATACAATTAAGGACTCATTCTGGAAATAGTAGCATACAAGGTGTCAAGCCTGAGGCTCTGTTCACAAGGAGAATTTATAATAAGAGGAAACAGCTACAGTGATTCCGAATAAAAGACGCAAGACATACATTAATCATTATTATATGCCGGCAGTTGCTTTGCACTTACCTCACAGTAAGAAGGGCATAGATTTAACACTTGTTTGTTGCAGACAAGGTCCTATTTGGATTTTGCATGTTCTCCCAGTGGATGAGCCTGTTTACTTTGGGAGCTGCAGTTTCCTCCCACAGTCCAAAAATAGCTAGTTGGGAAATTAAAGATACAAACATGAATGTGTTCGTTAATGTGTTTGTCACGTCATGTATTGCGATTAGTGGTTTAAATGATAATGAAAAGTAATTAAAAAAGGCAGCACAGTGGCTTAGTGGTTAGCACGTTCGCCTCTCGGCACTGGAGATTCCAGGTTCGAATCCCCATCTAGGTGGAATTGCCATGTTCTCCCCGTGTCCGCCTGGGTTCTCCGGTTCCTCCCACAGTCCAAAAACATGGATTTAAGGTAAAACTGAATGCCCTAAATTGCCCCATATAGTATTTGTGTGTGTGTGAGTGTGCCCAGTGATAGATTGGCACCCTGTCTTGGGGGTATCTGCCCAGCGTCACAAACGTTCTCCTCTGGATGGGCATGGGGAACCCTCCCCGCGACCCTAGTAGAGGATTAGTGGAACATAATGACTGAATAACATAACAAAATCATCATTACATATGTTTGAATGGGAATTATTAGTTATTGATTGAAAATATTATTAATAAGTGTGACAAGTGTGTACTTTTTATTATGTATTCATTATATTTATATTAACTGACCGCTTTGTGCACCTGGTGTTTATAACGCTTCACACACCTGACTTCTGAAAGGCGTGATAATTATCTGCTTGTCAACATCTGCTTGTGAAAACGTGCCATTTAGAACTATTTAGTAAAAGAAGGCTAACAGCTTGTCTCTTAGCATTAGCATTTCATTTATTATTTTACCACAAAGCTTTGTGTCGTCCCTTTGATCTCTGGCTGATCGCATTCGATCACAGAGATAGAGAAAGGCCCAAAGAGATGCGGCATAATGACAGCATCACATTATTAGAGGGAAGGAAATAATGAATCATGCAGAATTAAAAGAACAACAGCATTGTTTTGTTGAGCTCAGGTTATGACTTGAACATGTATCTCAGTTCATATGTGCGATAAATATAAAGAAAACTAGAAAAAAATACTTCAAATAAAAAAATACTACTGCTACTGATATGGCTGCTACTTCTACTGCTGATAATCCTGCTGCTAATACTACTACTATTATTACTAATATTACTACTACTATTACTATTACTACTACAACTGCTGCTATTACGGCTACTACTAGTAATACTGTTACATTTATTACTATTTTTACTACTAGTATGGCTACTACTACTACTACTGACGATGATCCTGCTGCTAATGCTACAACTACGTTTACTAATACTGCTACTACTACTACTACTGCTACTAGTACGGCTACTACTACTACTACTAACAATGATCCTGCTCTTAATACTACAACTACAATTACTAATACTAATATTACTAATACTTCTAATACTGCTGCTATTATGGCTACTACTAGTACTACTGTTACATTTATTAATATTACTACTATTATTATGGCTACTCGATGGCTACTACTAGTACTGGTGATGATTCTGCTCCTAATACTACAACTACAATTACTAATACTACTACTACTATTACTAATACTTTTAATACTGCTGCTATTACGGCTACTACTAGTAATACTGTTACATTTATTACTATTACTACTACTAGTATGGCTACTACTACTACTACTACTACTACTACTACTGATAATTCTGCTGCTAATACTACAACTAGAATTACTAATACTTGGATTACTAGTATTACTACTACTACTGCTACTAGTACGGCTACTACTACTACTGATGATGATCCTGCTTCTAATACTACAACTACAGTTACTTATACTACTACTACTGCTACATTTATTACTACGTCTACTGCTACTAGGATGGCTACTACTATTACTATTACAATTACTAATACTGCTGCTGCAATTACTATTACTACTACTGCTACTAGTATGGCTGCAACTACTACAGCTGCTTATGATCCTGCTGCTAATACTATTTGTACAATTACTAATACTGCTACTACTTCCATTACTATTACTACTGCTACTAGTACTGCTACTACTACTACTAATACTGGTGATCCTGCTCTTAATACTACTACTGCAATTTCTAAAATTGTTACTACAAATACTATTACACTACTACTATTACTGCTGGTGATATGACTCCTAATACTACTAATACAATTACTAATACTGCTACTACTATTACAACTACCGATGCTGGTCCTCCTGCCAATACTACTAATACCGCTTCTAGTACTGCTACTAGTATGAGAGTTGCTTCTGCTACTAATATAACTATTACTAATAATACTGCTGCTGCTACTGCTTCTGCTAGTACTATTCTTACTCTTTTTCTGTTTTCTTTAACTGTTACTGCTATTGTTTCTTCTACTATTACTTTCCATTACTATTATTACTTCTATAGCTATTATACTGCTCCTTCTACCATCTACCATTTTATTGCATTGTGTCCAAACAATGAACAACTACATGATTTCACTTAAAAGAATTAATTAATTTAATTTACGAGAACATTTTAGCTTCATAGTCAAGTCAATTGGGACACCAAGGCTTCAGACAGACTTGCGCTGACTATGAGTTGACTGAGTTGGTTAGTAATTAAATAACAATCTAAGTAAGTTTGTGTTTAGTCAATGAAATTATGATCAGAAGTTAGGTGATTGGTCTTCTGTCGCATTGAGATGTCAGTAAAGTAGTTCTGTGTTTTTATCTGGTGGCAACAGTCATGAACCCCAATCACAGCGGGGTTGACTTGACTTAGCCTTGTCACCCATTTCACAATGTCAACTAGAAGGACGTTGCATGACAATGATCACTGTGACAATCCGATTAGTATTTCTAGTGTAAGTTAAATCGCATTACGATGAGCCTCGCCGTCCTGACTTTGGGCTGTTTTATGTGTAGTGGTATCGATTTGAGACACACGAAATTCCAAAATACAGTCGATCAGATTTAATTACTTAATTTAGTTTAACATCTGGCATTTTATTAAGAGAAACTGTTACAAATGATATACCGATGTAGTCGTTCCAATGGACCCATTGGCTCGCTTGTGGAATATAAATCCATGCATGGAAAGGACATGCAGATTCCTCAGAGAAAGAACCTCTGGTCACCCCGGCTGGGAGTGAAGCTCAGGATCTTCCTGCCCAGCTCTTATTCATACAGATATAATACCAGTGTGCTAAAATTGGAACCATGAATGCACTACTTTAAGCAAGTTTATTACTGCGGACTGATAGGCAGCCTTTACAGATCTAATTGAAAGTATGTGCATCCAAGTTGCTTTGTGTCTTGGACCAAAAGAAGGAGGTCTTGGCAGTGGAAACGTCTCTGGAGAAGGTAACATGAGGAGACTGATACAGTGCCAGATCTGAGGGATGTTCAGACTTTCATCGTTTCTTTTTAATTTATTGTAGGTGTGTGTGTTATTTTCAGCACAGATCCATGAGACAGAGGCTCAAGAGGGTCTAGAGATTAGACAGCCCTTCACTAAACATGTCACAAGGGTGGAGCAAAGGGGGTGGCAGTGTTGGTGTTGCAAGGAAGAGCATCATTAGCTAGAACAGTGAAAGGGAAGGATTATTTAGCAGCTCTGATATAAACATGATGATGAAAAAAGGCTGTAGGAGGTGAAGAAGAGATGGACAACTGCAGGAAGAGGTGATGTGAGGATTGTACTCTGGTGATGATGAGAACCGAGGGGGTAGAGCTTCATGTCATGAGGAGATCAAGCTGGTTGACTGCCTCATGTGTGACTGTTGTGCGGAGTAGCTGTGCTGTAAATCAAAGCTGGTCACAACAGACAAAATCTCTGTAGTGTACAGAAGTGCTGAAGTGAATTTTAAAATTGCCAGGGATTACAAGGGGCAGCCATCATGGGGAAAGATGACAGCAGCATACTGAACTTCTCTATAAAGTCTTCTCGGTTGCCAGGAAGGTAATAAAATTATTATGATATGATATGGTAAGTGGGGCGACATGGTGGCTTAGTGTTTAGCACGTTCTCCTCTCAACACTAGGGCTTCCCGGTTCGAATCCCAATCTGGGTGGAGTTTCCATGTTCTCCCCGTGTCCGCATGGATTTCCTCCTGGTTCTCCGGTTTCCACCTACAGCCCAAAAACATGGATCAACAAGGTCAATTGAATTCTCCAAATTGCCCCATATATAGTGTGTTTGTGTGTGTCTGTGTGAGTGAGTGTGTGTCCAGTGATAGATTGGCGCCCTGTTCTGGGTGTATCTGCCCAGCGCCCAAAACTTTCTCTCCTGGATGGGCATGGGGAACCCCACCACCGCGCGACCCTAGTAGAGGATAAAGTGAAAGATAATGGATGGATGATCTGATATGGTAAGTGGGGTGGCACCTTGACTTTAGCATGGTCTTCTTTTAGGGCTGAGGATCCTGGTTCGAATCCCAAACTGGGTGGAGTTTCCATGTTCTCCTCCGGGTTCTCCGGTTTCGTCCCACAGCCTAAAAATATGGATTTACGGTTAATTTCTACAATTTCTACTCATAAATGTGAGTGAGTTTGTCCAACGATAGATTGGCGCCCTGTCCTGGGTGTATTTGCTCAGCGTTCAAATTACCCCCCCTCCAAAATAATGAATAAATAATGATATGGCAAGTGCATGATATTTAAAAGTGCTGGTTATGGACAGTAATGTTTGTAGTGAGCCACTCTTCTCTTTGACCACACCACCTCAGTGGTTACGCTGTTGAACTATCAACCTGAAGGTTTGGCTGTTCGAATCCCAAGTCCACAGAAGTTACCAATGTGGGTTCTTGAGCAAGACCTTTACTCTAATTGCTCATTAATGATGTATCAGGGCTGACCCTTTGTTCTGAACTCACTCATCATGTTGGGGTACTTGTAAGTCGCTTTGGATAAAAGCGTCTGCTCAATAACCTCATGTCATGTCTCATGTCCTGGTCTAGGTCTCAGTAATTGATAGAACCTGGATGCAAGCCTCTAAGGGAGGTACACATTCAGTCTTGTCGATGGCTTGGTCCATAGTCCTTCAAAAAAGGTAAAGGGACTCTGTGGTGTCACTTGATGTATTGATCACAGGTGTAGTCCAAAGTGCTTACTCGACTCGAAGTTCACAAAAAAACTAATCAAGGACTAATTTATAAAATCGACACAAGGCACAAAGACGAACCAAAGCACAGAAAGTCACTGAGTTACACTAATGCATCATGGATCGCAGTAAGCTCTGGTAAACAGCCTCAGTCGACACACATACACGGCAAACACAGATAAACAGCACAGTGAGCACAGACAGTCCTGCCACAACGGTTAGGGTGTAAGGCTTATGTCTAAGCACAGGACAGCAATTCCAACACGAAAGCAAACTAGTTAATCCCACAGAGCAGCCTCACTTTGTTTACTGAGGGTGTGGAGTTTATCATGTGATGCTCCGCCATGGCCCAGCATTCTCTGCCTGATTTATTCCAATCCTCCAAGTTATAATACATGAAGTCTACATGAAATACTTTTCCATTAATATACCTTAATACTGGATATGTACTATAGATATACTAGTTCTCAATTTCATTCATTCATTCATTCATTATCTTCCGCTTTATCCTATATTAGGGTCGCGGGGGGGTTCCCCATGCCCATTCAGGGGAGAACGTTTCGGGCGCTGGGCAGATTCACCCAGGACAGGACGCCAATCTATCGCTGGGCACACACTCACACACACAGACACACACACAAACACACTCTACATGGGGCAATCTGGAGAAATCAATTGACTTGATCCATGTTTTTGGACTGTGGGAGGAAACCGGAGAACCCGGAGGAAACCCACGCGGACACGGGGAGAACATGGAAACTCCACCCAGATGGGGATTCGAACCGGGAATCCTTAGTGCTGACAGGCGAACGTGCTAACCAATAAGCCACCGTGCCGCCGTTCTCAATTTCTATTTCTATTATATTTTTGTAAATCTGTCTTTACCTTTCGACTCTATACTACTGTAACTTGCTGCTGAGAATGTAAACTCCCCCATATGACAAATAAAGGCATATCTTATCTTAGATTTACAAATTAAAGACAGTCGTTTATCTGTTGCACAGGATGTGTTGCATCACCACCCTCTACTGGTTGCTGGTGGTGTCATTGGCACTGCTGGTCTGGACATCAGCGCCCCCTTTTGGCTCCTGTTTATTTATTATTTGTCATTTGTGAAGATCAGGTGCAGCTGTGTTTTGTCATGTGACCAACCCTTCCTTCCCTGGGTTTAGTGTTGGAACATTGTCGATGTTATGTTCTTATGTTGGGTCTATGACGGTTTTCACCTGGTGTTTTCCGCATTAAAGACTACTTTTATACCACCTTCAGCTCATGGCATCGGCTGATCGTAACAGCATGTGTAAGTCATCCTCTAATTATTTACAGTTTACTGGTATCTTTGAGATGTTTGCAAAGAATTACTCACACCAGGCCTAACACCCACGGACACATTACCACCATGTCCATGTTAGCACAGAGCTGAGAATCATCTGCCAAATTGTACTTGTATCTTTTATGGTCTTGTTTGGTTCTGCTAATTAAAAAGCAGAATAAAAGACACGGGCGGCATGGTGGCTTAATGGTTAGCACGTTCGCCTCTCAGCACTAGGGATTCCCGGTTCAAATCCACACCTGGGTGGAGTTTCCATGTTCTCCCCGTGTCCGTGTGGGTTTCCTCCAGGTTCTCCGGTTTCCTCCCACAGTCCAAAAACATGGATTAAGTCAATTGAGTTCTCCAAATTCCAAATTGCCCCATATAGAGTGTGTTTGTGTGAGTGAGTGTGTTCCCAGCGATGGATTGGCACCCTGTCCTGGGTGTATCTGCCCAGCGCCCGAGACGTTCTCCCCTGGATGGGCATGGGGAACCCCACCGCGACCCTAATAGAGGATAAAGCGGAAGATAATGAATGAATAAAAGACACAGGACCGATGTGGTGGTATAGTAGTTAGCACATCCACTTCTCAAAATCGGAATCTCGATCTTCCATGTTCTCTATTGTCCACATGGGTTTTCTCGGGGTCTCAGGTTTTGTCCCACAATCCAAAAACATGTATTCAAGGTAAATTGAATGCTCTAAATTGCCCTATATAATATGTTTGGGTCTATGTTAATGAGTGTGCCCAATGATAGATTGGCGCCTTGTCCTTGGTGTATCTCCTCAGTGCCTAAAACGTTCTCCCCTGGATGGGCATGGGGAACCCCCCCCATCCGTGAGTATTAAGCAATAATGAGATGAGATAAAAGGGATTAACAAGGGAGATAGAGACAGATGGACTGCATTTGTCAACATTTAAAGCACATTTACAAACTCAAAGGCATTAAATAGACAATGAGAACAGAAATAAGGAGGTGTATTCTATATACTGGCCGGTGTGTGTTAATATTTTAAAAAGGAAACAGTGCTCTTATATTAATGTACTTACACCATAGAAACCCAGCCCCATTTCTGGATTCCTACTTTCAACCACTTTATGATAAACTAAAATTACAAGTCATCATTATTAATGAGATGGTATTTGTGTTCTTCGAGAACAGGGTCGATGATATTTATCGAACTTTACCATATGGATAAGGATCCTCCAAATACCATTAAAAACCATGAGTGCATGACACACAGGGGGCAGAACAAGAACTAATGGCAACTTTTGTGATCCAAGCAACATTATATTGTCGAGTGTCAGAATGGCCGGGGCATTTTGACGTGAATATGCGCCAATTATGTATGCAAAATACTTACAACATCAATAAAACTATGGAGACCGTAGCATTAGTTTAGTGAATGGAGAGTTGCTGTCAGCCATTATGGCGCTACTGTTTGTAGTTATATGATTAATGGCCATTATTTAAATGGTTTAACCGTATAAAATGTGTATGGGTGTTCTTGTGTGTGTGTGTGTGTGTGCCTGAGAGTAGGAAAGAAATTAAAGAAGCATGCACTCAACATAACAAGAGCTGAGTGGTCGGTTTATGAGGTCTGTATGGAAATCTGTAGGTATTATATTGCCTTTTAGGGGGTAATATCATGTGATGGGGACAATATACCACATATAGTGTGTGTGTGTGTGTGTGTGTGTGTGTGTGTGAATAACCATGATGAGGTACAGTAAATTGCATTGCCATACAGAAAATTAAATTTCCCATAGACAGCTTATGGGGACAGAAGTGTATGACTGGATTTATGGTACAGTGTGTGTGTTTCTGTGCATGTCAGAAAGTGTGTGTTTCTCTGTTAGTGTTGCACTGTAGTGAAACACAGTGCTGTTTGTTGTGTGTGTGTGTGATGGGTATTAAATCTGCAATGGTGTTTGAGCGCCAAACTCTTCTAATCCAGTGGATTACAAACGTACTGAGTCCCACAAAACATTTTCCTCTCTGTCAGTGGGTGTGTGTGGGTGGGCGAGTGTGTGTGTGTGAAGATAAACAGAAGATAAACCTTACACAAATATCAGTCAGAATATGGTTTAAAAGGTCCATTGCTTTGTTTTTAAGCCTGATCGTGTTGATTTTGGATATTAATATACATTACATTAAGATATACAGTGATGGAAATAGTGCTATACCAGTCATAAGTTTGTACACACCCCCATCCTGCTCCATTATTTCTCCACTAACTATATATATGGACTTTGTAGTTCTGCAATTAAAGCCTGTCGTCCATCTGTTTTCTTGTTTTTGTTAGTTCCCTGTTGGTTCTCTGTTCTCTGTTGGTCAGGAGCATCACAGAACAGGTATCCATGGTTTTTGCCTGTGAGTGGAAACATGAGGCCATGAGGAGAACATGAAATCTTGGCAAAACCCAGAAACTGGAGAACCCAGAGAAAACCCATGTTGAAAACATGGAAACTCCACCAAGATTGGGATTCGAACCTGGAACCCCAGCACAGTGGCTTTGTGGTTAGCACGGTCTCTCAGCGCTGGCAATCCAGGTTTGAATCGCAATCTGGGTGGAGATTCCATGTTCCTTCTGTGTCCATCTGGGTTTCCTCCCGGGTCTCCATTCTCCCACAGTCTAAAAACATGGATTCAAGGTAAATTGGCTGATGTAAATTGCCTCTATATTGCGTGTGTGTGTGAGTATGTGCCCAGCGATGGATTGGGTGTATCCTCCCTGCTCCCCTGGATGGGCATGAGGAATCCCCCACAACCCTAGTATTGGATTAACTGAAATATAATGAGATAAGATGAGACAAGTCTAATAATTCTTACTTTAAAGGGTTATAAACGGGAAATTAAAGACGTTAAAAACTAGTTTACTCATTTTTTAAAAAAGCGCACAGCTTCTGTTGTATAAATTTAAACACAAGAATAGATTATAAAGGCAGCGTACGTTTCAGACGCCACCCTGCGTTGTCTCCTGTATTAAGGCGACATAATCTTCTGATCTTTCCACTGAAAAGCTCCTCCAAATTGTCCTCGTGGAGTTGAGGGTCTCCCCTCTCTCTCATACAGGCGTGACAGATGCAGTTGGGGGTTAGCGGAGGGGATTCTAGATATTCTGTCTCGTCTTTGATTCCTGGCTTTTGATTCGTCTCGTTCTCCTGATCTGTCGTTTCCCCCGGGCCCCCACAGGAAAGCAAACTGTTTGATTGTCTGGCTTTCTTTCGGTCGTTTTTAGATATTCTGGCCTCAATGTGTCAAAACAGATCTGGAATTATCCAGGCGTCATCTGCGGGATCTTAATAAGCATTCACAATGGATCCGCTAATCCTCTTTAGTCCAAAAAAGAAAGGGGTGGGGGGGGTTGGGGGGGGGGGGGGGGGGGGGTTAGCCTTGTTTTTATTTAATCAGCTTTTTCGGGTGAGATCCCGTCATGTTTTTGCTGAGTGCCATAATATAGTTTGATGCCTAATCAGCCATATAATAGAGAGAACTGCTTGAGCTAATCTACATAGCAATGTAAATGCAAAACGACTCACCTAGTGCTTTCTTAGAAACTCTCTCATTTGTGCAATTATCTAATCGTTCAATCATGTGCAACGGGGCGGTTTGTAAAATCCTGAAAATACGGTCCAGCAGCCTCAGGTAACGTTGGCATGAATAATCCCAACGAGGAAAACCTGCGCTCTTAGTCATTTTGATCTTGGCATGATTGTTAGTGCCAGGTGGGCTGATTTCAACAATTCCATATTTGCTAAACGTCCAGCCTGGCACGGTGGCTAGTGGTTAGCACGTTCGCCTCTCAGCGCTGAGGTTTCAGGTTTGAATCCCAATCTGGGTGTTCTCCTCGTGTTCACATGGGTTTCTCCGGGTTCTCTGGTTTCCTCCCACAGTCCAGAAACATGGATTCAAAGTAAATTCAATTCTCTGAATTGCCCCATATAGAGTGTGAGTGTGTGCCCAGCAATAGATTGGTGCCCTGTCCTGGGCTGCCCAGTGCCCGAAGTGTTCTCCCCTGAATGGGTATTGGAACCCCCCCACACTCCATTATAAATACACCTTAGGGTGGCACGGTGGCTTAGTGATCAGCACATCCACATGAATAGTGCTGAGGCTCCAGGTTTGAATCCCATTCTGGGTGTTCTCCTCGTGTTCATATGGGTTTCTCCGGGTTCTCTGGTTTCCTCCCACAGTCCAAAAACATGGATTCGAAGTAAATTCAATGCTCTGAATTACCCCATATAGAGTTTGAGTGTGTGCCGGCAATAGATTGGTGCCCTGTCCTGGGCTGCCCAGTGCCCGAAGTGTTCTCCCCTGAATGGGTACTGGAACCTCCCCACACCCCATGATAAATACACCTTAGGGTGGAACGGTGGCTTAGTGATCAGCACATCCACCTCATAGTGCTGAGGCTCCAGGTTTGAATCCCAATCTGGAGTTTTCATGTTCTCCCCATGTGTGCCTGGGTTCCCTACAGGTTCTCTGGTTTCCTCCCACAGTCCAAAAACATGGATTCAATGTAATTTGAATGCTCTAAATTGCCCCATATAGTGTGTGTTTGTGTGAGTGTGCCCAGTGATAGATTGGTACCCTGTCCTGGGTATTTTTATATTACATTATATTAGATCCAACTTTATTGCCATTGAGCAAAGTAAACAAGTACAGAGCCAGTGAAATGCAGTATCTGCCCAGCGCCCAAAATGTTCTCCTCTGATTGGGCATGAAGAACCCCCCAGGACCCCAATAGAGGATTTTGTGGAAGATGAATGAATGAATGAATGAATTAATGGGATTTCCATGCATACGTCTCTAGAGTTCTCAGGATGGTGCAATGAAGGAAAAAAAAACACTGAATGAGCATCGGTCCCTTGGACAAAGACACTTAATTAATCAAGAATGGCCAGATTCCAGCGGGGCCACAGCGACTGGAGTATCCACTGTGGAGAGCAGATAGTTATCTAAGATTGAACATGTTAAAGCTCAAGACTGATGGATCACAACAACAAAGCCTTAACCAGAGTTGGTATAGTGTTTTAAATCAAGTGTTCAGTGGCTGTATATTGACACCTAGTCATCACATCTACGTAGACTTGTTTGACGTGACATTTTAAAAGCATGGCCAATGCCACACCACGTTTTATTGCTTTAACATCCTCCAGTCCTTTCAAAGGGGTTTGTAAAGTGAAGTGCCAGTGTTCCATTTCACTGAATCCAGACCTCTGTGCAGATGACATGAATTTCTATAGAGTACAGACTTAAAAGTAAGAGATGACTGAAATACCTTGGTTTGAAGTCCATCCATCCATCTATTATCTTCCCCTTTATCCTCTATTAGGGTCGTGGGGGGGGGGTTCCCCCATGCCCATCCAGGGGAGAATGTCTCAGGCGCTGGCCAGATACACCCAGGACAGGACGCCAGTCTATCACTGGGCACACACTCACTCACAGACACACTCTATATGGGGCAATTTGGAGAACTCAATTGACCTTGCTCCATGTTTTTGGACTGTGGGAGGAAACCGGAGAACCCGGAGGAAACCCACGCGGACACGGGGAGAACATGGAAACTCCACCCAGATTGGGGTTTGAACCGGGAATCCCTAGCGCTGAGAGGCAAACGTACTAACCACTAACCTGGTTTGAAGTGTCAGTCAAGTTTATTGTCCAAACTGCAATATATACAGGAAATTACGCTTTCTTCCAATCCACGGTACAGTAGTAAACATAACACATTAAATAAACCTTAAATACACCTCAGGGCGGCACGGTGGCTTAGTGGTTAGAACGTTCACCTTTCAGTGCTGGGGATCCACGTTTGAATCCCAGTCTGGGTGGAGTTTCCATGTTCTCCCCGTGTCGGCGTGGGTTTACTTCAGTTTCTCCCATTTCCTCCCACAGTCCAAAAACATGGATCATGGTCAATTGAATTCACCAAATTGCCCCATATAGTATGTGTGTGTGAGTTTTGTGTGCCCAGCAATAGATTGGCACCCTGTCCTGGGTGTATCTGCCCAGCGCTCGGAACGTTCTCCCCTGGATGGGCATGGAGGACCCCCCCGCAACCTTAGTAGAGGATATAGCGGAACATAATGGATGGATGCTTCTCAATTAAAAGACTGAACTCCACTCCACTCTCTCATTTAGGGAGGAAATGTCTGTATACATTGTAATGAATATGGTGTGTGCATTGGGACACGTTTTCAGTGTCGCAGGCTTAAATAAATGTATTTTTTACATAAGACCTAACAGTAATGTGTGGAGTTAGCGCTTGATAGTTCATTAATGACTGGAGTGAACTGTTGACGTGATAAATTGCACGTCCTTTCTTACAGACAGGATAATTATTAATGCTCTAACCTAAACGAGCTCATCAAATAATACCTCACCTTGGTCATTGTGACGACTTCTTTTTACACTTTGGCTCCAGTGTGTTACAGTGAATGTACCCCTTCATATGACTGCAGAATGTAGAATGTGTGTCATTTTTGAAGAATATGGATGCTGACATCTTCCAGCAGGTAGTTACTTTAATGAGCCCAGAATATGAGTGAGGAACGGTTTTGTGTGAAGATGCTGCATGACCTATTTAGTGAGTACAGCGTGTGGTTTGGGACACGTCCATGCTGGATGGATGATGATGATGTCTTTGTGATGGGGTTCCTGTGGCCTACATACTGAGTACAACATGTGGACTGGGACATGTAGTACCAATGAGCAGGCATTTGAGACTCGGCTGTAACGATCGATGGTTCTGTCTTGCGGTTGGAGAGGCTCACTGAAGGTTAATGATACTCAGAATTCTGTTATCATCCTTATGCAGATTTGGGTACAGAGTGGACCTGTGGTTTGGAACACAGCCAATGTGGACCCATAATGGTTGGCTGATTGTGGTCTAAAGGGTAATGCCCTGAGATTTAGGTCATACCCACAGTGATGTAATGATGAGGAACAGTTCCTGATGGGGCTTATTTAGTCAATATAGTATGTAGAATCGGATGGCACGGTGGCTTACTGGTTAGCACCTCTCAGAGCTGGGGATCCAGGTTCGAATCCCAAACTGGGTCCAGTTTCCATGTTCTCACTGTGTCTGCCGGGTCCTCCAGTTTCCTTCTACAGTCCAAAAACATGGATACAGTCATTGTCTCTAGCTTAATCCTCTACTAGGGTTCCACGGGGTGGGTTCCCCATGCCTATCCAGGGGAGAACGTGATCGATTGCTGGGCAGATGAATGTACTCGGTCGCCCAGGACAGGGGACCAATTGCTGGGCACACACACACACACACACACACACACACACACACACTTTATGGGGAAATTTACAGCATTCAATTTACCTTGAATCCATGTTTTTGAACTGTGGAGGGGCAACCAGAGAACCCGATTACCCACACAGACACGGGGAGAATAGCACTGAGAGGAGAACATGCTAATCACTAAGCCGTCACTCACCCACACACACACACAGACCAATTTACTTTGAATCCAAGATGTTGGACTGTAAAGGTCAGAGAACCCATGCCAACACAGAGAAAAAATTGAAGGCTTCACCCAGATCAGGACTCAAACTTTGAACCCCAGCATTGAGAGAACATGCTAACTACTAAGCCACCATGCCACACTGTGTGTATTGACTTTAAAGTTGACTGTGTAGCAAAATAAAGACTTGTGGTTTAGGGTTCAGTCAGAGGTTAGTTCCCTGACTCTTCCTAACGGCTATGTGGCCTACAGATTGAATAGGTCTGGAATGCAGTGGTCTGATGAAGGTGGGGCATTTATGAGGTTGTATAACGTAGGCTGTATAGTAAATATGGTGTGTGCTTTGGGACGGTCATAATGGACTGGTAAGATCTTTGTAGTGGAGTTTATTAAGCCTGTGTAATAAAAAGAATTTGTGGTTTGGGACACGACCACTGTGAACCGATGATAAGATCATTGTGGTGTTGTTTATGTAACCTATATACTGAAAAACGTAGCGGGTTAGGGGGAAGCCCGCATTGCGCTGATGGTAACGGAACGTTATATGATGTTATTTATGTAGTAAATGATGTGGTTGGTTTGAGACACAGCCATGGTGGACTGATCTGAGCTCTGTAAGGATTAAGGTAGCTGGAAAATGGGAACAAATTTTGAAAGTGGTATTTGTGGTGATGTTTAAGTCTTTATAGTAAATATTATGTGTATTTGAATATGGACTCTAAGAGAATATATCTCGTTTTGATGAACATCAGTCTTACACGCCCGGGCAATGGCAGCACAGTGGCTTAGTGGTTGGCACATTCACCTCTCAGCGTTGGGGATCCTGGTTCGAATCCCAATCTGGGTGGACTTTCCATGTTCTCCCCGTGTCCACGTGGGTTTCATCCAGGTTCTCCGGTTCTCACACGGTCCAAAACCATTGTTTTAAGCTAAATTGAATGCTCTAAATTGCCGCATATAGTGTGTGAGTAAGGATTTAAGGAGATGTTATTGTCATTCAGATCACATGTGATACATGAAATGAAAACGAACTTGTGGTTCGAGAACCCAGTTTCACCCTGAGCAATTTCTATTAAAGTAAAATTAATATTAAATATTAGATCCAGTGCGGCACGGTAGCTTGGTGGTTAGCACATTCGCCTCTCAGTGCTGGGGATCCAGGTTTGAATTCCAATCCCAATCTTGGTGGAGTTCATCATGTTCTCCCCGTGGGTTTCGTCCAGGTTCTCTGATTTCCTCCCACAGTCCAAAAACATGGATTCGAGGTAAATTGAATGCCCTAAATTGCCCCCTATTGAATGTGCGTGTGTGTATGTGAGTGAGTTTGTGCCCAGAGATTGTTTGGCACCCTGTCCTGGGTGTATCTGCCCAGCGCTCGAAACGTTCTCCCCTAGATGGGCATGGGGAACCCCCCCCCCCCCCCTGCGACTCTGGAAGAGGATAAAGCGGAAGATAATAAATTTATGATTTATCCACACATTATCAGTCGTGAATCAATCAACACCAATCAAAACAACATGGATTCAAGGTAAACTGAAAGCTATATTGTGTATATGTGCACTGTCCTGGGTGTATCTGCCCAGCGCCCAAAAATTCCTCCCCTGGATGGGTATTGGGAACCACCCCATGACCCTAATATAATGTCAGATTATGGATGGATGTATGGATGACATCTTCCACTAACAATGTTCACCTCTGAGAGCCTTAAACCTGGTTTCCATGGTGGAGATTTTCATGAGGGGTATTTGTTGTACCACTTGTTCACAGAAGTCTGACCCCTGTGCTGTAAATACCCTTTCATGTTCAAACGAGGAACCGTGGCGAGCACGTCGGCTCATTTCAGAGGGTGTGCTGGATTCGTCTTTGCGGCCTGCGGTGCCGAGCGTGATTGACGAGCGACGGGTTCGTCTTCGTACTCCTGCCTTCAGCACCTCATCATCCGTTCGCGTCTCCACCATCCGTCTGCCGGCCAGAGCTCTTCATAGATAGAGAGAAAAGAGAGAGAGGGGTTGGTAGGGATGAAGATAGGGTGGAGACAGGGGTTGTAAATCAAAGACGTCCTTTACGACCTTGCTACACGCACTCTCCGCACACACTACACACACACACACACACACCCATACACACACACCCATACACACACACACACATATATACATGTTTTGATGAGTGTGTTGTCACCAGCTAGGAAAGCAATGCAAAGATTAACTACAGGCTGGAAAAACTGGACATTTATAAAAAATAATAGCATTAAGTGTGTGTGTGTATGTGTGTGTGTGTGTGTGTGTGTGTGTGTGTGTGTTTGCCTTGCCTTCTCAAGCTTTTATCTCGGTAGTCATTACAAACACAGCAATTGTGTCTCACTCTGTCTCTTTCTGATGGATAACTCGTGTCTCTAAATGTTCAATAATAGTCTACACATACACACACACACACACACATACACAAAACACACACGTACACACAAACACACTTGCTTACACACACTGTATGATGATATATTTGTTTTTAGTCTCATTTTCTTTCTTCTAACAAGGATATCAGAGACTCAGGTATACACAACATACAACGACACACACACTCTATGATGCCATTTTTGTTTTTGGCACCTTTTGCCTTCTTTTAACAAGGATTTTAGAGTCTCTGGTACACACACACACACACACACACACACACACAGCAGACAGCACATTTTTTAACCAGTCACACATAAAAAAAAGCCTGCACAGCAATTTACAGAGAATAGTACTTCTTATGTCACAACAGTTCCACCTCCATTACTCACACTCTTACAGATGCTAATACTAATGCTAATGTTAATGCTAGCATCTCTCAGAGGCAGCACTAGATCTAAAAATAGCGATAACTCAGACAACCCGAATCTGTGCAGAGGTAGAGTCAGCAGAGTGTACAACCTTCCTGAACATCGGGATTTAATAATCCCCCGAGAAATTCACCCAGGTGCCTCCGAATGTTCTGATAAATGTAATTTGAAGCTTCTCTGTGCAGTATTCCCTACACATGTTCTTATCATAACATTCACTAAACCTTTTAAGAGCAGTAAAAATCCTTTTAAAGGCCTGTACACAATCAGCATTTCAGTGAGCTGGAATTGAAAGTCTCGGTGAGTTATGGAGAGCGTTTAGGGAATTTTAAACATAGAGGAACTGCAACTTCTCATCTCATTATCTTCCGCTAAATCCCATACTAAAGACTAGAGGCACGGCGGGTGGGGGGTATGTTCCCATCCAGAGGAGAACGTCTCAGGTGTTGGGCAAGACAAGGTGCCCATCCATTGCTAGGCATATACTCACTGACAGACACCCACACGCTGCCTAGGGGCAATTTAGATTTAAATTAAAGCAACCAATTTACCTTGAATTCATGTTTTTGGACTGTGGGAGGAAACTGGAGAGTAGTCACCTGCCAAAGGTTCTGCTGTTAATCTGTGAGCAGGTATTTATAGAGGGCTCACTGCTGGGGATCCAAGTTTGAGAACATGGATTTAACGCTGCTCTAAATTTCTACTCTCCAAATTGCCCCATATAGTGTGTGTTAGTGTGAGTGAGTGTGTGCCCAGTGATGGCTTGGCGCCCTGTCCTGGATGTATCTGCCCAGTGTCTGAAATGTTCTACCCTGGATGGGCATGAGGAACCTCCCCGTGACAATAGTATAGGATTAAGTGGAAGATGATAGATGGATGGACGGGTATTTATAGAGAAGATGTAAAACGAGGTGCACTCTGGGTGGAGTTGCCATGTTCTCTCTGTGTCTGTGTGGGTTTCCTCCGGGTTCTCCAGTTTCCTCCCACAGTCTAAAAACATGGATCAAGGTAAATTGAATTCTCCAAATTGCCCTATATAGAGTGTGTTTGTGTGTGAGTGAGTGTGTGCCCAGCGATAGATTGGCGCCCTGTTCTCAGTGTATCTGTCCAGCATCCGAAACCCCTGGATGGGCATGGGTAACCCCCCACCCCCCCCCATCGAGACCCTAGTAAAGGATAAAGCGCAAGATAGCAGTGATAGAGGAATAAAATGTAGAAGAGTTAAACAGAAGAACTCTGTAATAGACATCAAACAGTACAGGAAATGATTTAATAACAAAGAATGAAGTAGAACAAAATAAAAATATTTTAGCACTGAAATGTTAGGAAAAAGCTATGAGGACTGTCAGATACAAAGGAACATGTATTGGCAGGAAATTCAGAGATAAATGGCTGTGATTTGGGAGAAACATTAGGGGATAGACAGATATTAGCTGAACGTGATTAGGAGAGAAAAATTAGCCAATTGTCTGGGCCTGAGAGATTAGTAAAGCTAGATTATCAGCGAGATTGGCAAAGATAAACCAGCAGCATGATATCAAAGCTCCAATTTATTTATAGTATGAAAATATAGAAATCCAGCCGTAAAGCAATTAGCACAAGAATAGACGAGCAAGAGAGAAACCAGAAAGCTATTTAAATGACACGGCGAGCTGTAAGTAAAGGATGAGCTTAGCAATAACCAGCGAATGTTAGCAAAACAACAAAGAATGTGAGCAAAAGTTGCATCACTGAAAGGGTTTTGAGGCAGACTACCTCTACCTGATTGGAGCATTGCTGCTTTTTTTTGTTTGAGCAATTAATAATTCAGTCTCTCAGAATCCAGAGAATTCAGACACATCATTAGTATAGCTACCATGTTAGCCAATATTAATTCGTGTTCTTATAGCTCTAACGGTTATGAAAACTTTCTCTAAATGTAATTGCTTAGATCATGTTGATTAAAGGACGGCAAGGTGGCTGAGTGGTTAGCACGTTTGCCTCTCAGCGCTAGGGATTCCAGGTTCGAATCGTAATCTGGGTGGAGTTTCCATGTTCTCCCCGTGTCTGCGTGGGTTTCCTCCGGGTTCTCCGTTTTCCTCCCACAGTGCAAAAACATGGATCAAGTCAATTGAATTCTCCAAATTGCCAATAGAGTGTGTCTGTGTGAGTGAGTGTGGTGAATGTTTGCCCAGCGATAGATTGGCACCCTGTCCTGGGTGTATCTGCCCAGCTCCCGAAACGTTCTCCCCTGGATGGGCATGGGGAACCCCCCCGAACCCTAATACTGGATAAAGTGGATAATGGATGGACGATGATTACATCAATTACACCTATCGGATGAGACTGTCAAAAGTAATCATTTGGCTAAATGAAATAACTCTCAATTCAACTTTTATTGATGTCCAAACGATTTTAACAACCAGGCTTGGAATCAGCATTCCAATTCATTCCATAGATGACGGCAGTTGGGGTTAGGTGTTTTGCCCCAAGACTTCAGCCATAGTTCTTGGTGAGACCAGGAATCGAATAAGGGACCCCTCCCCCCGATTGTTCAGCACTGCAGTTAAAAACTGTAAGACACAAGGGAATGGGAATTGCCCTGGGTTTAGCTTCTGATTAAGCTGCCTTGGTTCTTACCTTATGGAATTAGCATGTTCTCTCCATGTCTATAGGGGTTTCCTCCAGAACTCCCTCACGACCCTAATTAAGATAAGCGGCTTAGAGGATGAATTAATTAGGGGTTTGAGTTATTAATTCATCATTTGTAATTCAACGTATTAGAGCACTTAAGTAGTGCAGCTCGATTATGTTCGCACAATACTGCCGGAAATCCATGCCTCCGTCTTCACATGTGCCACTGGGACGCCCAGGAGCTCCACAGAGGACGAGACGGCACTGGGGAGTCTATTCTGCCTCTGCAACAGTAATCTATGATGACTATTCAAGGTGCCAGTCATGTAGGTGTGGTGAGCGAGACAGCTTTAGAGTTGGGCGGATCTCTGCGACTGGGATGGGTTAAATAAAAAGGCAGTTGGCTCTGCATGTGCATTAAAGGAAACGGGGGCTTTGTGGCCGTACTGAGATAGCGGTGGGAGCTGAGCGTGATGGAACTGGGTAAGGGGTCAAATCTGGTTCAATAAATACATGCATTTTCAAATCAAAAAAAGTGTTTTATGGATTATCATATTATTCTAAATCTCATTTTGAAAATCCCAAAAATAAAAGTCAGTGTCACAACATGCGCCATATTTCCATACACAAATCAGGCTTCTCATTTCCCTTACCCTCCACTATAAAGTACATAACATATATTATGTATAGTATTTAATCGAGTGGTAACCTGATATCTGAGGCTTCTTTTTTTTACCTCTAGGTGTGCAGGGCAGGGATAGGCTCAGATACATCCACAATTCGCTACATGCATCTTAAGCCAATCATTGGTCCTATCGAACTTTTTATTCTGTTTATTCTCTTTTTGAACATGTTTCTGCTCATTTCCTTTTCCTATATGTCCCCGCATGCCCACATTTCTTTACCAGCATGTTGTGCCTCGTAACGATAGTGTTTTTTTTAAGTAAACAAGATAAGGATACTTTAACATTTATGCAACTAAAAAATTATATGATCTGTAGTTTTACACCTAATATTTTAAAGATCTAGCTTACACATGGAAAACTCTCATCTCGTTATCTTCCTTTGTTTGGCTTGTGAGGGTGGTGGTGTCCATCCAAGGGAGAACGTTTCAGGTGCTGTGCAGACCCAAGCTATTGCGGAGCACACACTCACTCACAAAGACAACACATACACTATATAGAGGCGCATGGAAACCAATGTTTTTGGACTGTCATGAGGAACCAGAGAACCTACGTGGAAACTCCATCCAGATTGGGATTCGAACCTGGATCCCCAGCGCTGAGAGGTAATCATGTTAACCACTAAGCCACCATGCCATTTTTTATGATTTTTTATTTGTTTTATTATTATACATGACAATCCTGATGATGGCTGCCATGGTGGCTTAGTGGTTAGCATGTTCTCCTCTCAGTGCTGGAGATCCAGGTTCGAATCCCAGTGTGGGTGGAGTTTCCATGTTCTCCCTGTGTCCGCATGGGTTTTTTCTTTGCCCCATTTAGTGTGTGTTTTTGTGAGCGAGTGTGTTCTGCAATAGATTGGCGCCCTGTCCTGGGTGTATCTGCCCAGCACCCAAAACATTCTCCCCTGGATGGGCATGGAGAACCCCCAACGACCCTAGTAGAGGATAAAGCGGAAGATAATGAATGGATGAAAAAATCCTAATAATCTGTTTTTAACAGTAATTCCACCGTCAGACTGCAGACAACCCTCAACCAAACCATAATGACGGTAAACACAGTGACTATTAGCTGATACCGATCCTCAGCTGATAAAGTGATCCACCCGATTAAAGGTGACAGATATGGAGTTGAGTGTTCTGCAGTTAAACCAGCGTCATTATGCAGATGAAATCACCGGTGTCTGTACATAGCTGTCAGTGACCGAACGCAGCCAATAACATTTCAGAGTCGTGGTGCTGCGTTCCCTTCACCTCAGCAGTCACGGCGGCTTTAGCAACTAGCAAAGAGAGAGAAATTAACAGAGATATATCGTCTCGAATGGCTGAGTGAATTCCCCTCATCAGCAGAGTTTCACTCAACTTCCCTCTGCTCTTCCCTGAGGACGAGAGAAAATTTACAAGGTGTCCTCCACCCCTTGCAACCCACCTCTCCACCGCCCCATAAACCTCTCCTCATTTTTCTTTCATTACATTCACCAGGGGATTACACACACCCCGGATCATGTCTGTTCTATTACTCATGGCTATATCTGCAGCCTTTATAGACACAGACATGCAAAGATGCTTGGATAAGCACCATCTTGAGGTCATGCCTTTCACATTTACAGTTTACAGTCAGTTAACAGTAAATGTACTCGCACAGACATTTTAAAATAGAAGCAAAATATTGTCATTCATGATTTCTATTCATGTAATAAGTCATGACAAACGCTAATAATAACTAGAGGTGCATTTCCTGATGATAATGCGTGGGTGACTGCAGCGAGGCCATAAGAGAGACGGTGCATAGTGTGTGTGTATGTATGTATAAATATATATATCAAAGCAGGGCGGCACGGTAGCTTAGTGGTTAGCACGTTCGCCTCTCAGCGCTAGGAATTCTCGGTTCGAATCCCCATCTGGGTGGAGTTTCCATGTTCTCCCCGTGTCTGCGTGGGTTTCCTCCGGGTTCTCCGGTTTCCTCCCACAGTCCAAAAACATGGATCAAGTCAATTGAATTCTCCAAATTGCCACCATATAGAGTGTGTCTGTGTGAGTGGGTGTGTGCCCAGCGGTGGATTGGCGCCCTGTCCTGAGTGTATCTGCCCAGCACCCGACACGTTCTCCCCTGGATGGGCATGGGGAACCCCACCGCGGCCCTAATAGAGGATAAAGCGGAAGATAATGAATGAATGAATATCAAAGCAATAAAGCAAACCGGGTAAAAAGTGGGTGTGGCCTACAACCACCTAGCATCGCAGGGACTATGCATGCTTGCCCAGTATCCAGCTTATTTAATAACCCGACATTGGGGGCATAACTCCCAGCTCTAACAAATCACAGATGCATACGAGCCATTGATGGCATTAGTGTTGCATAAACCACTGAGAAACTGCGTATAAAAATCATATATTCACCCATTATCTTCTGCTTAATTATCTACTAGGGTCATGGGTGGTTCCCCCATGTCCATTCATGGGAGAACGTTTGGGCGCTGGGCAGATACATCCAGGACAATGGACTTTTATATAAACTAGATATAATATAGTTTTCCAATTGTTAAATATGGTCACCTGATCATCACACATTCTGTACATGGCTGTCGTACACTGTTGATGCTGCCTGGCTGCTCAAGGAGGATGAGTCCCTCACTGAGCCTTGATCCTCCCAAAGTTTCTTCCTTAGAATAACAACCCAACAGGGAGGTTTTTTCTTGCCACTGTAACTTCGACTTCCTCTTTGGGTGTTTAAAGGCGTATAACACTGTAAAGCTGCTTTGTGCCAATGTACTATTGTAAAAAGCGCGCTATAAATACACTACGTGAACTTGACAGGTAGCCAATCTATCACTAGGCACATTCGCTTACACATACACACACAATATGGGGCAATTTAGAGCTTTCAATTAACCTTAAATCCATATTTTTGGTCTACGAGAGGAAACCGGAGAACAGCGCTGAGATGCGAACATGCAAATCACTATGCTAATGATAATCACTATCATTAAATATAATTAAATCAGTTCATGACGCACGGTCATGATTTTGTATCATTTTTCTTCTGTAAACATTTCATTTCGGTTTATATAAAGTGTGCATTATAGTCTCAAATATTGTATATTCTATGTATAAAAAGCCATACATATCATTTACAAACTCCTCTTAAAAATGCAGAAAATGACTGCAGTAGTCCAAATAAATGGCATAAAACTGCTGACCTGTAACTGCATGGCGTCATGCCCTTCCAGCTGCTCTGTGATTGGCTGATTAGGCAGTTGCATGAATGAGTAGGTATACGACTGTTCCTAATGAAGTGCTCTGGCGATCACTGGCCACTCTTCCGTGTACCACATTGCAACGGCTAACGCCATTCAGTCAGAAAGCATTTGCGAGGCCGGGCAAAAGATGTAGAACATGAAGGCTTTGCGTGCAATGGGTTGAGGTCATGTCTTTTTGCAGACCACTGAGGTTCCTTTACAACCAACTTGTCAAATTGCCTTCATGGCTCTGCGCAGGAGCTCAGTCATGCTGTGACAGGAAAGGTCCTTAGCCAATCTGTTACTGCATCGCTGGAAGCAGTTCATTCTGTATCATGGGGCACTGGATTGACATCGAGACTTGATGTTTTAAGCGGTTATCCAGCATGGACTCTCTGTTTAAACTGCAATAACAATTATAATACAGGTTGTTTCGGTTCTTAAATCTGATTGGCTCAGCCCTTTGTCCAGCCATGACATTATAGGCAATAATGGACACCTCTGACCGCTTCAGATTCGTATCTATGAGTGATATACCATACATTATTTAAGTGTGTGATGCTTCATAGTATAATGTTTATCTATAATTAAATTATTTGTAATTAAAAGGTAGAGTTTATGTTGTAGTTAGACTACCTATGGTAGTTGGTGCAATAGTTATTTTTTCATATTGTAAAATTGGTTGCATCAGTGCTTTACCTATTGTTATAAAATAGTAGTTACAGTCCTTAAATCTGATTGGCTAAGCCGTTTGTCCAGCCATGACATTACTGACAATAATGGACACCTCTGACCGCTTCACATTCGTATCTATGTGTGATATACAATACATTATTAAGTATGTGATGCTGCATGTAATAATGTTTATGTAATGTAATTAATTTCATTTTTAATTGAGAGGTAGAGTTAATGTTGTAGTTAGACGTTTTTTAGCAATATCCTATCCTATAATATCCTATAATATCTAAGCCGATATCCTGTTACTCAGCAACCAATGTTCACTTTACAAACCAGACTAGATCATGTCGTGGAAGATTAAAAAATATATAAAAAATTAACTTTTAAATAAACCAATTTATGAATCAAACCTTGTTTTTTGATTGTAGTGTATTTGTAACCATATTATAAAAGCAATAAGGCACTCGAGGTTGTATGTTATTGTGAACAAATCACAAGGTATAAGTAGCAACACTTTTCACAATAATGCAGGCACTGTCGTACCTTATTGCTTACACTCTGTTACCTGCTTGTTTTCTCTTCCTAATGGGCTGTTTAACTTCCTCCAGCACTTCATTAATTGATTGCTTAGTAATTAAAAGCACTATGGAAACGGTTTATTGTGGTTTTTTTATTCATTAGGGTCTTTTATTGTGCCAAAATAGCTTCTCCCCTCCGAAACATCCAGGCCAGAGTCACTGCCACCACCTGACCATGGGACTCTCAGTGTAGTTACCTAACCCATTAGACCTCGGCACCGTTCAAATGCTCCGTTTTGCTTATTTGCTTGTGGTTTTATGGCAAACACGCTCGGTTCTTGATTTTGCATTTCATATAAAGCATACTATGGCAGGCTAGATGAATTATTTTTATTGTGTAAAACTCGTGAGTTATGGCTGTTGTCATCTCACTATAGCGCAGTGATTAATATTTATGAAGTGCTGATGTGCCGCTCAGTCTTTATCAGAGGATATTGTTTTAGAAATCACAATCAATAAACACTTTACACCATGATTTAAAACAGCTGATTATAGATCAATTACTGGACCATTTACACTGTGTGTGTCCTCAGGCCTTCTTTATGTATTCTGGCTCCGGTTCATGGGTTGAAATCCATACAAAGCAGTTTTTAAATACACTATATGAGTGAAAGGAGACCTATATTTCTATATCACTATTCAGCTTCATGTCAAAGCCTCTGACTATCCTTTTGTGTGATTGCAAAATGCATTTACTCTTCTCTGAAGGTTGTCCGCAGCATTTTGGTGTGTGGCTCTTGTTTCTATTCAGCAAAATGTTCATTTGTTAGGTCAGGATCCTGGCACATGGTTGATATTCCATTGCCAAATGTTAAGTGTTCGACAAATCGTTTTAATTTACAGTTTGAGACAATTTTTATAGACAACAAAAACAAAGACACAGAGGAATTAGTCCTTCACATTTAACAGTGAAAAACACACGTATAAACACACTGTGAGTGAAGTGAGCACATGTGCCTGGAACGATAAGCAGCCTTGTACAAAACACCCGGGGAGCAATTGGGGTTAGGTGCCTTGCCCAAGGGCACTTCAGCCGTAGTACTTGGTGGGACTGGGAATCGAATCAGGGACCTTCAGGTTGCAGGGCTGATTCCTTAACCACAAGCTTACTGCCTTAACATTATAATATTTATATTATCCATCCATCCATCCATCCATTATCTTCCGCTTTATCCTATATTAAGGTCACGGTGGGGTTCCCCATGCCCATCCAGGGGATAACGTTTTGGGCGCTCGGCAGATACACCCAGGACAGGGCGCCAATCTATCGCTGGGCAATATTATTTATATTATATTATATATTTAGTCTATGCGACACAGTGGCTTCGTGGTTAGCACATTCTCCTCTCAGCGCTGGGGATCCAGGTTCAAATCTCGATCTGGGTGGAGTTTCCATGTTCTCCCCGTGTCCGTGTGGGCTTCCTCCAGGTTCTCCGGTTTCCTCCCACAGTCCAAAAACATGGATTTAAGGTCAATTGAATGCTCTAAAATGCTTCATGTAGAGTGTGTTTGTGTGTGCCTTTGTGTATCTGCCCAGCATCCAAAATATTGTCCTCTGGATGGGTATGGGGACAACCCCCGCCTGCCCCCCGGACTTTAGTAGAGGATTAAGTGGAAGAGAATGAATGAATGAATGAATATTTTCAGGTATATTGTCTGTACATTCTCTTGGTTGGATCTTTACCCATATAACTATAAACTTTATTTCTGATATATATTGTGGTTTGGATCTGTCCCACATGATCATGCAATTAGCAAGCCATCATTTAACGATTGCATGGTGTTTAGGACACATCCCTTCAGCGAAATGTATGTCAGCTTTTTAAAAATGTGTTCTGTACCATCTCGTTGCCACAGTGCCGTTGGCAGGCCTGGTGGGGATTTAAGTAGCCTGTCATTTTGTCACCAGTGAGATATGACGGCTGAGGTCTTTAGTTCGTCTATGGGATGTAAACAGGCATTCTGTTCAGCAGGTAGTGATGCTAGCATGAAGATAGTGGAGAAGGAAAGTGAGTGAGTGATTTCAGCAGTACCCTATAGGAATAAAATGGAGGCACATTTAGTTTTAAATCTTCTTTATATAAATTCAAATCAACACATTTTCAATCGTAGTTATGCGTTTGATGTTTATAACCGATGGGCGACACGGTGGCTTAGTGCTTAGCACGTTCGCCTTTCATCTCCTAGGGATTCCCACTCCAAATCCCAATCTGTGTGGAGTTTCCATGTTCTCACCGTGTGCATGTGGATTTCCTCCGGGTTCTCCGGTTTCCTCCCACAGTCCTAAAACAAGGATCAAGGTCAATTGAATTCTCCAAATTACCCCATATAGCGTGTGTTTGTGTTTTGTGTGTCTGGGTGAGTGAGTGTGTGCCCAGTGATGGATTGGCGCCAATCTGCTCAGCGCCCGAAACGTTCTCCCCTGGTTGGGCATGGGGAACCCCCCCGTGACCCTAGTAGAGGATAAAGCGGAAGATAATGGATGGATGTTTATAACTGGGGTGGCATGTTTAATGGTTTGCATGTTTGCCTTTCAGCGCTGGGGATCCAGGTTTGAATCCCAATTTTTGTTTCCATGTTCCATTGTTTGGAGTTTCCATGTTCTTCCCATCTGTGTGTGGTTTTCTCCAGGTTCAGTTCCCCACAGGCAATATTTCGAGACTAGCACTATAAGCGCACTGATATGTACTGTCCTCAGTGACTCGGAAAATCTGTATCTATAAAAGGAGTGGCAGTTCAGTTGTTAGGATATTGGACTGACAACCTGAAGATTGGGGGTTTAAATCCCAGGTCCACTGAAGTTACCAATATGGGTCCTTGAGCCAGACCCTTAACCCTCATTGTTTAGTGCTGAACCCTGTGTTCTGTCCCCAAACTAAGATACTTGGGATACTTGCAAGATTAAAGCATTGACTAAATGCCCCTACATGTATGTATGTAAGTATTTTGATCTACTGCATGTCTTTGTTTAAAATTTCAGAGTGAAAATACTTTGCCGACTTCGCTTCCCGTTCACACATTCGTGGCACATTTTGGAATGCGGGCGGGAAATTAGTGACCCACACTTACACATTGAGGACTTCGTCCATCCAGGAATCAGTGCCAGGACCTTACGGCTGTTGAACGTATTACATCAGACAGAGAAAAAAACTTTATGAAACAGACACACCTTAAGGTTCCCCAATTCTGGCGACTTTATTGGGCATGACATTATTAGTGCCGAGGTGATTAGTGCCCTCCAGAGGCCATAAATGTGGATGCTTTGTGGATTAGAGGGTGACTAATGTAGTAGCACAAATTAGTGTGATTCTGGTTCTTTACATTCTGTCATTTGGCTGCAGTCTGAGATTTCAGGCCAGGCAATTGAGCAGTTAAGGACCCTGGGGTGGCATCCCGCTGATATGTGTATGGGTAAACGCAGATGGGAAGAAGTTTGTCATGTTCTTTCATACTTTTTCAGCAGGATCTCCAGCATGATGTTCTACAGGTTACCGGTACTCTCAAATTGTACCATGTGTAATTAGAGCTGAGGGCGGCACAGTGGCTTAGCACGTCTGCCTCTCAGTACTGGGAGGAACCCCGTGTCAATAAGGGTTCTCTTGTATCTCCAGTTTCCTCCCACAGTTCAAAAACATGGATTCAAGATGAATTGGCTGCTCTAAATTACCCCAGTATACAGTACTGTGTGTCTGTGTGTACATGTGACCCAGCAACAGATTGGTGCCCTGTCCTGGGTGTTTCTGCCCAGTCCCCAAAATGTTCTCCTCTGCATGGGCATGGGGAACCCCACTGCGACCCTAGTAGAGGATTAAGCAGAAGATAATGAATGAATGAATCTGCAAACTGGTGCACAACCTAACAAGTCAGAAAGTATTACTCCGAATGTGATGCATACATCATTCTTATTCTCCTACATAAGTTTCCTGGCAAACTCTGCGAGCTTTTGTGCTCAGCGCTGCAGTACAGGAATGTAATACTCGGGGAAAAAACAAGTGAGGCACAGTAGGAAAAGTCCTGAACGCAGTTAGTTGAGTGAATGGTGGGTTGCCATAGAAATTACAGAGTAAGGGAGAGAAAAAGAGGAGGGGGAGGAGTTCCCCATAGCAACAGATGCTTTAAAATAGCAGTGCAGTGGTCTGCCTGGACTGTTGAATGTACTACACATCTGCACACCTCCTTCATCAGGTACTCCTATAATGACACCTCTCTCTCTCTCTGTATATATTACACTGCATTATATATTCTTCTTTTTAATACTGTCATAGATCATAAATGGGCCAAATACCAACACCTGATCATCACAATCTGTACACGATGGCTGTAATACATTGTAGATGCTGCCCGCTCGTTCAAGGAGGATGAGTCCCCCAATGAACATTGGTCTTCTAATTGGACTGGCAGTCCTGCAGGACGCCCTTAATGGACTTATATAGTTTTTCTGTTGTTAAATATGGTCACCTGATCATCACAGTCTATACATGGCTGTCCTACACTGTTGATGCTGTCTGCTCGTTGAAGGAGGATGAGTCCCCCAATGAACCTTGGTCCTCTTATTGGACTGGAAGTCCTGCAGGACGCCCTTAATGGACTTATATAGTTTTTCTGTTGTTAAATATGGTCATCTGATCATCACAATCTGTACACGATGGCTGTAATACATTGTAGATGCTGTCTGCTCGTTGAAGGAGGATGAGTCCCTCACTGAACTGGACTGGCAGTCCTGCAGGACGTCCTCAATGGACTTATATAGTTTTCCAATTGTTAAATACGGGTCACATGATCACCACACAATCTGTACATGGCTGTCCTACACTATTGATGCTGCCGGCTGCTCAAGGTGGATGAGTCCCTCACTGAGTCTTGGTCCTCACAATAACAACATAACGGGAAATTTTTTTTCTTGCCACTGTCGCTTTGGTTTGCTCTTTGGGGGTTTGAAGGCTTATAAAACTGAAAAGCTGCTTTGTGAAAGTGTACTTGTGGTGGTTCTGGGGAAGAGGGAGGAAGGTAAAGCCGAGGGTTTGATCAGGAATATTGATTAACGCAGCTGATCTAGCTCGATTTGATGTAGTGTGTAGCTTAATAAGCTGTGACATAATATGCCGTGGGGAGAGAGTTTCCATCTAAACGCTGGTGAGACAAGACTGGTGGGACAGTGGACATGGTACGTGTACATGCACATATTCACTTAAGTGTTCTAAACGTTCCAAAGTGGTCACTAGTTTGTGTTATGTCATAAAACGCCACCTTGCTACAAGACGGTTGCCCATTTCCTTTTTTTGTAGATGTCACTGTCAATTGTAGATGTTAGTTTTAGAAAGTGGAAGCATTTACGAATTACTCCCAGGACGATTTACTTGTACTTGACTCACTAAGTCCCACCCCTCTTAATTAGAGTTGTTATGTATATAAGTCAAGTCAAGTCAAGTTATTTATTTATATAGCGCTTTTTACAACAGTACATTGTCACAAAGCAGCTTTACAGAATGAAAAGCCTTTAAACCCCCAAAGAGCAAGCCAAAGCGACAGTGGCAAGAAAAAACTCCCTTTTATGCTGTTATTTAAGGAAGAAACCGTGGGAGGACCAAGACTCAGTGGGGGACTCATCCTCCTTGAGCGGCCAGGCAGCAACAACATATAAGTTAATTCACCTGTCAGGTGTATTCAATGATGTCAGTAAGATAACTACAAAACAATAGCAAATGCTCAGAGGGCAGACAGTAAAGATTACAGTGTACATTTAAGAACTAAAATCATATAAATTCAATTATTGTATTGTAAATTGTAATTATTATATAGTATTGTCCTGCGACCTGTACTCTTGCAGAGCCTGCATTTTTAATCTCTCTTTACAATTTGGTCCTAATAATTGTAAAAACAAAGAATCGTCTTTTTCCACAATACACTAATATGGTGATCTAGGCAACCTAAAATTTATATATAACACATATGTGGACTCCAGGTGCTGAGAGGGTATATAAGGTTTAAGGGAAGAGCTTATTATATAAAAAAAAAATTCAGACCAAGCTTGTTTTCTAACAAAACTCTTTAATGCATAACTGAAAAACTCTTTTCAGGATGAAGATCCTCTTGCCATTTAATCATACTGGAATTCATAGACCCCCTGCTGCTGGAGATAGACGTTTAGTACACAGAGAATTTCACTTCAACAACAAGGATCCATTAAGCACCTCATTCTTCTAATTATCCAGATTATTTTCACTCTATAACAGACTCTTTTCTGCAAGACAATGACTGCCATAAATTTAATAAGCTTTTGGCAACTAAACTCATCTCTCACATCTCATATCTAATAATTTCAATATAATTGTATCTTATCTCATCTCATTATCTTCTGTGTGTATATATATATATATATATATATATATATATATATATATATATATATATATATATATATATATATATATATTCATTCATTATCATCCGCTTTATCCTCTATTAGGGTCGCGGTGGGGTTCCCTATGCCCATCCAGGGGAGAATGTCTCGAGCGCTGGGCAGATACACCCATAACAGGGCGCCAATCCATTGCTGGGCACACACACACTCACTCACTCAAACACACTCTATATGGGGCAATTTGGAGAACTCAATTGACTTGAATCCATGTTTTTGTACTGTGGGAGGAAACAGGATATCTGGGGAAAACCCATGCAGATGCAGGGACGACATGGAAACTCCACCTGATTGGGATTCGAATCTGGATACCCAGACAGATGCTAACCACTAAATCACCGTGCCACCTCTCTATAGAATATCTTAATATCTGAGTATATTTTCTTATAATAATGAAACCTCACATATGTATAAGTATATAGCAGTATATGGGACAATAGACAAAGCTGCACATCAGTGTCAGTGACCAATCAGGAATTGTCCGTAGCAAAAGGATTACTCCATAGAAATGATAGACATATGTCTCTTTATATGACACTTAAAGAATGAGCTACTGAAATATGTTTTTTTTGGTTCATTTTTTTGCTGTTTGTGAATCATCTTGCAGGCAGCAACCATTCAGGTCCAAACCCAACCCAATCTAACATCAGCACCATTTTTTACATACAAGGAAAGCAGTCTATTTGACGGGCATGTTTATACCAGTCTGCTATGGTAGGGAGTTTCCCATTTCCTCCTTCCCCTAAGGCACTGAGATGTAAATGGTGCTGTCGTGCACCATAGAGCATTAGCAGAGCAAGTTAGCCGGGAGACTTATTAGTGTGCATGACCAGCCTCTGCACATCACAGCGAGAGCGAACAGAAAGGAGCCGTGAAATCGGGGAGGGGGAGCATCGGGGCTGGATGAAGTCCATTTCAGTAGAGAAGAGGAAAGTCAAGCAGGCTATGCAGCATGATTTTACATGCACACTGTTGCAGATGAACAAATGAAGTAGTGTGGAGGATTTGTGCATGCATATGGCAACCCTCTCGCCCTCTGTGGGAATACTGATGACTGCGACTCTAAGCAGCCCTTGTTTGAAACATCAGTGCTTCCTCCTTCTGTCGACTGTTCAAGAATTTCATACTTTTAATCTACTTAATACTTAATTTACTGCATTTCTTTTATTTCCAGATTTATAGAGACTTAGTAAAGCGTGTGTGTGTCGCCACTTAGAAGAATTTATGTTGGAAAAGCTTTATGTTCATATGAAAGTGTTTCTATTGTTCGGCTGCACTCAGTCACCAGCTTGGATTTATACAATGCCGAGACTTTTACAAGTGGCGAAGTCTGATGCAGGTGCAGCAGGTAGTGTTGCTGGCCCACAACTCCTGCGTATTGATTGGTGACAAGAGCTCAATTCTTTCCTTTGTTCTCCTTCTGTCGGGATAGGTTCCCTCCGGTACTCGGGTACCCTCATGTCTTCATAGCTCTAAAAGCATTTTAACCATTTTAAAAGACAGACGTGTTGGAGTATAGATATAGGAAAGGTACTCGTAGATCTCCTGGTTGCATCGCAGATAGATAACTTGTGTAGCCGCCAAGAGTAACCTTATTAAATTATTGCAGTATTATTTAGGAGACTAACACTCACCAAAAATCCTGAATAAATTCATCCTTCTTTTTCACACACACACACACACAAACACATACTCTATATGAGACAATTAAAAGTGTTAGATTTACCTTGAATCCATGTATTTGGACTGTGGGAGGAAACTGGAGAACCTGAAGGAAACCCACGTGGACACGAGGAAAGCATGGAAACTCCACCCACATTGAGATTCAAAATGGGAATCCCCAGCACTAAGATGTGAACATGCCCCTATTTATCAATTACAATTAATTATTATTATTGACTATTAACAAAGGGCGGCATGGTGGCTTAGTGGTTAGCACATTCTCCTCTCAGCACTAGGGATTCCCGGTTCGAATCCCAATCTGGGTGGAGTTTCCATGTTCTCCCCGTGTCTGCGTGGGTTTCCTCCGGGTTCTCCGATTTCCTCCCACAGTCCAATGGATCAACATGGATCAAGTCAAGATCATTCTCCAAATTGCCCCATATAGAGTGCGCCTGTGTGAGTGAGTGTGTGCCCAGCAATTAGATTGGTGTCCTGTCCTGGGTGTATCTGCCCAGTGCCCGAAACGTTCTCCCCTGGATGGGCATGGGGAACCCCCCCCACAACCCAAGTAAAGGATAAAGTGGAAGATAATAGATGGATTATTAACAATTTCCATATCTGAGCATTTGTGTTGCTTTATAAGTCAGTTTAAATGCAAATACTCTCTACTCCATCAAACTACAGAATGTTTATGACCTTTTTTTAGTTTTAAACTGAAACCACTCATCGGAATGTGAGTTATTAATTATTGCACTGAAACAGTGCCTGTGTGTCTGAATGAAACGTTTCCTCCAGATCTCATTTCCACACATTATCTATAAAACCCCACGTCACACATCCAGCCAGGGCCAGCCAACTTTACTAACCTCTCATTTGCAATAGTTAATAGCTATTCACTATCCTATTTTCCTTTCAACTGCTATCTGCATGAATGTGTTTGCTCTGGTTCCATCCAATAATTACTTGATAAGTAATCATAACGAAATGCACTCGCGTGAACTCTACCCACAGACCATCACTTTGAATTAGACTTACTGTTGAGTTTTTGGTATTCCATACAATTTTACGTGACTATTAAAGACCTTGAACGTGAGTTAGTGGAGAGTGAAGTGAAGCCTGCGGTTTGGTGAGATGGAATGAGAGTGTAAATGCACTCATTCTTCTTCGGAATAACTTTTGATGGGCAGCTGATCTATATTTTCATATTTTTCTGTCTAGGGAATTTGCATAATGATTCCAGTGTTTGCTTCTGTTGGCAGCTGTAAATTGGAAGATGGAATCTAAAGCCAACTTCTGACAGGATGAGGAAGGATGTGCGTGCATGCATACGTTTATCCTGTTTGTGTACCTGCATTTAAATAAGGTTGGTCACTCAAGTGTATGTGTGTGTTTATTGGGGGAACATGTATACACAGTGGTGTATACACAGTTGAATATTAAATACCACTGAATGCTCACTTGAGTTTTATAAATAGGATTGGGAAATCATAACCATGACAAACTGAATTGAATGAAAAAATGTTGAGTATTATTGCGGCATTTAGTATGTGAAACTTGACGGGTGTTTACACAATATATAGGGACAAACTGGTTTGCAACTGGGGTATCAACTTAAGTATCTAGCCATTTATTTTAGTGTGTATCAAGCTTTGTAGAAGCATTTTTGCTCCCCCCGTGCAGCACGGTGGCTTAGTGGTTATCACATTATCCTAGGGATTCCTGGTTCGAATCCCCATCTGGGTGGAGTTTCCATGTTCTCCCCGTGTCTGCGTGGGTTTCCTCTGGGTTCTCCGGTTTCCTCCCACAGTCTAAAAACATGGATCAAGTCAATTGAATTCTCCAAATTGCCCCATATAGAGTGTGTTTGTGTGAGTGAGTGTGTGCCCAACCATAGATTGGCGCCCTGTCCTGTATATCTGCCCAGCGCCTGAGACGTTCTCCCCTGGATGGGCATGGGAACAAGATAATGGATGGATACCTGTACCCCAGTACACAAAGCAAGGTCCATAAAAACGGATTTGTGTGAGTTATATTTGAAAAACCTTGTTTGGCCCACACAAAGCTCGGACATCAACCTCATTAAACACCATTGAGATGAATTAGAATTGATATTCCGGCCAGTCTAAAACAAATAATGTTTACTCGAATAATGTTGAGTTTTATTTTGGCATTTAGAATGTAATTCTCTATGATTAGCAGTTAGCAGAAGGTGGATTTGTCAGGTGTTTACACAATATATAGGGACAAAAGTAGGGACATTAAATACAGATATTTTATTCAATTTCTTTGCCACAGGTGTATAAACTTTAGGTATCTACCTATTTATTTTTGCGTGTCAAGCTTTGTAGAAGCATTTTTGGGTAGACCCTCGGTTATAGAATACCTGCGACCCGGTACACAAAGCAAGGTCAATAAAAACGTAGCTGTGTGAGTAATATTTGGAAGACCTTGATTGGCCCACACAAAGCACGGACATCAATCTCATTAAATAGCTTTGATATAAATTAGAATTAATATTATAGCTAGTCTCAGCCAGGTCTTGGGTCTTCCATGTCTTCCACGACGTAATCTAGTCTGATTTTTAAAGTGAACACTGATCACTGAGTAACAGGATACCGGTTTAGTGCTCATCAGTATTTGGCTCTCTGTATTATTTATGATACATGATTTAAAATAATGTGATGTCACATTGATACGAATGTGAAGCACTCAGAGGTGTGTTTTATTGTCAGTAATGTCAAGGCTCAGCCAATCAGATTTAGGGACCTAGGCTACCTGTTTTATAAAGCTGTTTATATGTGGAGGTCGTTTTATTAACGTGGTTGGTATGCATTTAGAGACGCTCTCATGTAACCTGTGTTTACGTGGGTTAAGAACTTCAAGGTTTCACGACCTTGCTTGTAATAAAGGTCTATATTGTATGTCTCTATATTGCTATAGCTTCAAATTCTTTAAAATATTTTTGATGTTCTATCTATATTTGTTTTCAATCTTTTGTTCCTTTCCTCACTTTACAATGAAAGCTTTCATTATTGCTGCTTCGTTGTTTATCTGTTTTTTTTTTTTTCTTTTATCTTTCTGTCCCAGAATATATTAAACCCTCATCAATCAACCAGCAGGGGCATTTTATTTGAGGAGAATGGGGGGAGAGGTGCTGAAATTAATAGAGGTGAAAACTGAGCAGCACAAAGCGCAAGAAAGGTTGTAAACAAGAAAAATGTTATTATTTAGACAGCGTGATGAGTTCACTTCACTTATGATTAGACTGTAAACACGAACGGAAAATTCATCATTGTTGGCTTTTAATTTCTGGGCTTTTGTTGTTACATAAAATTGAATAATCTCTCTTATCTGTTTGACTCTTCTACTCAAGTCTGTTTCGGAATAAAAGGTTCAGTTCATAGATAATTTATTTATTCTCCTGAATGGAAGAAGTTAAAATAGAACTACGTGCAACATACATGACGTGTAGTCCAGTAATATACGTAGTAATATAGTTCCATCCATCCATCCATTATCTTCCGCTTTATCCTCTACTAGGGTCACAGGGGGTTCCCCATGCCCATCCAGAACATCTCGTGCGCTGGGCAGATACACTCAGGACAGGGCGCCAATCTATTGCTGGGCACACCCTCCCTCACACAGAATTCAATTGACTTGATCCATCTTTTCAGACTGTGGGAGGAAACCGGAGAACCCGGAGGAAACCCACGTGGACACGGGGAAAACATGGAAACTCCACCCAGATTGGGATTCAAACCGGGAATCCCTACCGCTGAGAGGCAAACGTGCCAACCACTAAGCCACCGTGACGCCCGTAATATAGTTCAAGTGATTTATTTATATGGCGCTTTTTACAGTACAGTACACTGTCCACAAAACAGATTTACAGTATTAAGTGAAGGTGGACCTAATAAAATGGCCGGTTCCTGTATGTGGATGTGGATGTCTAGATTTATGTGCTTGTTCGTCGGTGTATAATCCAGGATCTGCTCATTACAGCGGCACATCCGAGAATGCTGTGGGGTTGTGACTGTTAACAGTCTGGAATGTCTTCAGCTTGTCATGCCCTCTGGCATCTGCACTGTCATCATATAGACCCAAAAATGACCAGTGTATCAGTTTTTCATTCTATTCCTGCTCCAGTGCAGAGCAGGAATAAATACACACACACACACACACACACACACACACACACACACTTGCACACTCACTGGATGATGTAGGGTAGGTTTGACAGTAGGTCCTGATTATGCAGCAGCTGTGGGGAAAATATTGGAAGTAAAGGAGTCGAAACGACGCACTTATTATCCCTCTCTTACTCTTGCCATTACTCTCGGTGTTATCACCCATCCGCTTTTAACAGCTTATGTATATTGTATAAAGAATAACCAGGCAGCCGCGGCACTGTCCTTTTTTAATAAATGCAGACGTAGTAAACAATGTACGGGGCTACACAATCTCCAGGACATAAAAAGGACACGTATTAGCGCTGTACGAACAACTAAAGCTTTGCATTAAATCTACCATAAAAGCAATTTTCCTTTATCCCAATTATATAATTTATATACATGAATTACAGATTAAGTATTGCTTAAAACATAATATAGCTTAGGCCACATAGTAGACGGTTTCAGGCTTAGTATTACAGTTTAAATGTATTTACTTATTTATTTATTCATTATCTTTTTCTTTATCTAGTGCAAGGGATGTGGAAGAAGAGGGGGGGGGTGTACCCATCCAGGGTAGATACACCCAGGACAGGGCACCAATCAATCACTGGGCACACACTTACTTATACAGACACACACAATATGGGGCAATTTAGAGCATTTACCCTGAATTTATGTTTTTGGGCTGTGGGAGGAAACTGTAGAACCCAGAGGAAACCCATGTGGACACGAGAAGAACATGGAAAATCCATCCAGATCGGGATTCAAACCTGGATCCCCAGAGCTGAGAGGCAGACGTACCAATCACTAAGCCCCCCATCATCGAACCTTTCAGAACTATATAGAACTATATACTATTTATAGATCACATTATAAAGAACGTGATCAGTGATCGTATCGTAAATCAGATTTTAGTATTAACTGTTACATTCTCTCATACAGGTGGAGAAACAAATTCTTGGGTATTAGATGACAAAATTGTCTTCGCAGAGGCGCAGGGGTTCTAAATTAATAAGGGTGACAGAACCCTGTCTTTCAGCATTTCTCTTTCGCTCTGCTGGCGTTCCGTCTGAATTCGTTTTCTACGAGTAGGTGATCAGCTGTCTTCTCTTTGACATTAACGTTCTGAAAAGCTCCTTTCGTCAGAGAAAAGCTCCCACAGGACTCCGGAGCTGGCTCTGGCCAGGCTGAGTGAATTGTAAATGGGATTCCTTTCTGGTTCTGCTTATCAAGTGTTTACAAAAGGGAGACTGGACATGCCTGTGGCCTGAATGCGAGACAGCGCCCTCCTTCCCAAACAGAACCCGAACCCCAAGCAAAGAATCTGCAAACAAGTCTGGAGATGAGACTGTAGACATTGATGTTAACATTTAACTTTCAGCGTTGTTATATACATACACGTCAGAGACAGCTAGACTTCGTTCAAAACGACTCCGGCGCCATTACATCATACACAGCCTGGCTACAAAAATCAAAGTTATCTAATTGCATCATCTTTATCCTTGATTAACGAGTGTTTTTGCACAGTGGCATTGTTCTAACAGCATTATTTATTGTAGCGTACTACTTTTCAGAGTTGCATTTATTTTTGAATCTTGAGTTGAAAGTAAGAGAGTCGAAACCCTTTTAAAAGTCTTTTATAAAATCTTCACCAGCACTGTTCTGAGGCCTAGTCCACACGTAGCCGGGTATTCATGAAAATGGATATCTCCCCACGTTCTGGATATCTCCCAGAAGGTTTTGGGCACTGGGCAGATACACCCAGGACAGGGTGCCAATCTATCACCTATCTATCATCCATCCATCCATCCATCCATCCATTATCTTCCACTTTATCCTGTACTAGGGTCGCGGGGGGTTCCCCATGCACATCCAAGGGAGAACATTTCAGGTGCTAGGCCCCAATTTGGAAAATTCAATTGACCTTGATCCATGCTTTTGGACTGTAGGAGAAAACTGGAGAACCCGGAAGAAACTCACAAGAACACGGGGAGAACACGGAAACTCCACCCAGATTTGGATCCGAACCAGGGATCCCTAGCGCTGAGAGGTGAACGTGCTAACCACTAAGCCACCGTGCTGTCCTGGGTATATATTAAATAACAGCTACTGAAGTCTCATTATTAATGGGGTTCAGCCACATCGACCCCGATACAATTGATTAGTGGTGTATATGAGGGATAAGAGTTACCCAGGTTTGAACTCTGAGGTAGACTAAAATTAAGCTAATGCATTTTAGCCATAAATATGTGTGTGGACAATGCTATTAAGACAGAAGGCATTAGTGTACTAAGACTTGGGTTGACTGATTTTGTTTCATTTCCAAATAATGCTAAAATAATGGAGAAACTAAGTGGAAAGCAAATTAGTTTGAAATGATTGATGAAGTAAAAACAGTTTTTGGCAGAACACCGACTCGGCATTCCTGACTTTGATGTGGTCTTATTAAAGTGAGCAAAGTCGCGTTAAATCAAACTTCAACCAAAGACAAGAAACTTTTTCTTACACAGAAATAATCACTGACCGTTTTTGCTCCGCCGTGGCCTGCGGATTAATTTGCGCAAGAAATCCAACTTACCTCACCCGAGGCTGTCACGCTTTTCTGAAAAATATCTGTCAGGCACAAACTTGACTGCCCCGTCCCTGAGGGATTGCCCAGAATCCTCCTCTCTTTATAAATCTCCTGCTGCAAATGAAGGCCACTCGAGCTCAGTAAATTAATCATTTCTTATCAATGACCAAAAACTCGGTGGAAAAGCTCTCCCGAGTGTTGCACGGCATCTGGGCTCGCCTATACACGCCCGTAATTCTCCGGTACGATGAGGGAGAGGCAATCACAGTGGCATATTGTTGTGCTGTCAGGAGAGCAATTAGATGACAACTGAAAATCGATACGGAATGAATCCAGAGAAGAAGGGATGGACAAAAGGAGGAGGCAAAGAATGGAGAGATTAAAACCAGCGGGGTGGTGAGGGACGTTTCTGCTGTGTCTGTTCTTGATATGACACCATTATGGTATTGATTAATTGTCATCGATAACTGATGACCACACGGCCCAGCTTTGGCTCTGTGGCTTTGTCCTTGTGAGACAGTAAGGAATGCAGCACGATGCAACACTAATAACTGTTAATGTTCATATAAACGCCACATATCTTATTATATTAATGCAGACTTAATGAGCCAGCTCAATTAAAATGAACAACCATTGGTATGTTCTTTCCAATTATGCACTTAACCAGCACTTAACCTATCCCTGCCACAAAAACACTTTCATGCACACATCCACAGGGCAATTTTGCACTGCCATTTGTATAGTGGCAATATACCAATGCAGAAACAGGGAGAACATGCAAACATCATTCAGAAGTGACCTGGCAATCGTCATTAGTACATACCTATCATCTTATTATCTTACACTTAATTTTATTTTAGGGTCGCAGGGGGGTTTCCCTTGTCCATCCAGGGGAGAACGTTTTGGGTGCTGGGTAGATACACGCCAATCCATCGCCAGACACACTCAGTCGCGCACACACACACACACACACACATTATATAAGGGCAATTTAGAGCGGTCCTCTGTACATTCATCCATTGTCTTGTGCTTAATCTTATATTGGGGTTGCAGGGGGCGGTGGGGTGGCGGGCGGGGGGAAATGGTGTTCCCTACACCCATCCAGGGGAGAATGTTTCAGAAGCTGGGCAGATACACTCAGGACTATCACTCGGCACACACTCACTCACACAGCCACACACACACACTATATGGGGCAATTTAGAGCTTTCAATTCACATTGAATCCATGTTTTTGAACGGTAAAAGGACGAAAACCCATGGGGAGAACCTGGATTCACAGTGCTGAGAGGCAGACGTGCAAAGATAAGAGCCTTCCTCAGAGTTGAATGAATATATTATGCACACTTTCATCACTTTGTTCTAGAGTGTTCTTGTTCTAAGTAGTAACGTTAGTATTAGTGAAGAAATAACATTATGTACAACAGTGGCTGTTTGCAGTAATAACAATGATGTCAAAACGATGAAGGCAAATGGAGCAGAATGAAGTGTAAATAAAATAAACTCCATCCATTATCTTCTGCTTTATCCTCTATTAGGGATGCCAGGAGGGGGGGGGGGGGGTACACATCCATGGGAGTACGTTTCGGGCGCTGGGCAGATAGACCCAGGACAGGGCGCCAATCTATCGCTGGGCACACACTCACTCACACAGACACACTCTATATGGGGCAATTTGGAGAATGAAATTGACTTGACCTTAAATCCATGTTTTTGGACTGTGGGAGGAAACCGGAGAACCCGGAGGAAACCCACACGGACACGTGGAGAACATGGAAACTCCACCCAGATGGGGATTCGAACCGGGAATCCCTAGCGCTGAGAGGAGAACGTGCTAACCACTAAGCCACCGTGCCACCCTTCTGATTTTCCCCCACATTTAATTGTTTCTAGCACTTGTTGTTTCTTTGTATTCATGAATGGAATGCTTACCATGGCAACTTGGAGCACACTGCCTACATGTTGTGTTATATTGTTTGGCCTTCTGATTTAGCACCGTTGCTTATTTTTTCATATTCACAACGAGGTTAATTTGCTATTTCACTTGAAGGATTCGTTATTAATGAATGCCACAGCTGCAAACGAACCAATCGCATTCCTGCATTCCTTCAAAACGGGTTACAGTACAATGTGACCTTATCGTCATTAATCTTCTGCAAACGATTAGCATCCGTGTGAGCGGAGCCTAGAGGTGTCACCAGGCTGTTATACCTTCTGTCATTACGGCTTCTTCATGCTTTTATCCGAGGCCAATATCCATTCCTTTTAGGTTCAGGCTTTAAATCAAAAATAGAACTCCGGGGTCACTTCAGATCGATTGCCCGGGGTCCTACTCGCACGTAGATGCCGGTTTGAGCTGCTTATTCAGTTTTGAGTGTTGCCTATTTGATTTCAAAGTGGGATATTATGTGTGATTTGTAATCCAGGAGGAATAATATGATGAGCTAAGATTAGAACCAGTAAGAGTTGTTCATAAAACCTATAGCTGAATAGCTTCAATTACGTAAAGGAATCTGTATGAAACAGAAAAAAACAACAGGAATGGATGGAGGAGAGGGGAAGTAAGGAGGGGGAGCGAGGTAAGTATGGGAGAGGGAATAAAAGATGGAGGGAGAAAGGAAATCCAGCAATGTCATATGTTTGGACTAAGAACTAAATGAAAATGAAAGCGAGATAACAAACAAATAACAGGAAGAGGAAGGAATAGATGAAGAATAGAGGATTTTAGATGGATGAAAGGAGCAGGGTGGATGGATGGATGGATGGAGAAGGCTGAATAGAGGAGTATGGATGAAGGACCACGGATAGATGGATGTAAATAAAAAGATGGCTGGATGGAGCAGGTTGAATGGGGGAGGGTGAATGGGTATAAATGGAAGGAGGAATTGATGGAGCAGGATCGGTGGATGGAAGAATATGAAGGAGGATGATGGGGAGGATGAATAGAGGAGTGTGGATGGATGGGTGAAAGGAGCAGGGTGGATGGATGGTTGATGGGGAGGATGAAAAGAGGAGTAAGGAATGACCATGGTGGATGAAGGGATGAGGAGGAATGGTGGGGAGGAAGAATAGAGCAGTATGGGTGGATGGGGAGAATGAATAGAGGATTATGGATGGATGGAAGGAGTAAGATGAATGGAGGAGGATGGATGATGGGGAGGCTGAATAGAGGAGGATGGATGGATGAATGAAGGACTGTTGATAGATGGATGTAGACGAAAGGATGGATAGACAGAGCTGGATGGATGGATGGGGAAAATGAATAGAGAAGTATAGATATTTGATGAGGAGGATTATTAGAGGTGGATGGATGGATGGATGGATGGGTGGATGAAAAACAGTGGGTGGGTGGATGGATAGATGAAGATGGCAGAAAGAATAAACTAAAAGACTAAATGGAAGGAGTAAAAAAGCAGGAACATAACAACGACAAACTCGTGAGTACCTAGGAAGATGTTATGACCTCACTGTGGATTATCTGGTTAACCTTTCTCTGTTCACTGTAGCGAGGCGCGTCACTTAGCACTTTAGCAACTTTTCTATTAATGCAACTTCAAAGCATTAAATATCAAAAAGCTGTGTGTTTCATTTACAGATTAGTTTTGCTCTGCATGGTTTGTCTCTTGTACCAGTGGGTATAGTGTCAGCCTCCCACATTGGCTCCACATTGGCGATTAAACCCACCTGTGGTGGTGCATCAGCCAACCACAGTCTCAGAAGAGAGAGCTAATCACGACTTGGCTTTATTGAGATGTTTTAATGGCAGGCTTAATTTCACAGTGACAAACAATGGCAGGCCTTGGAGCAAACACTATCATTACCTGGCTGTCAGCGCTGACGGCAGGTCAGGGAGTTGTGAATGCGCCTCTCCAGGCCTCTCCATTTGCGTGTGTTTACTGTGATGCCTTCGAAAGGAGAATTGAATGAGGCAGGGTCAGGGGCTCATGCGCGATGACAAAATTATTATTCAAATGCTTGTCAGATGGTACAGCATACTTTTAATTACGATGGCAAGAGCCACCACACTGTTGATATTCTGCTTCGTATTGTTATTATTAGATGTGCCTTTTTGAATGCATCTCTTCTATTAGTTTTAAAACTTGAACCACCAAACCTCACATAGAACCTCATCATAGAACCTATAGCCATTGATGCTGTTGGTTGGATCACTGACCCATTAAAGCCTCTATTTCTTGTCATTGGAACCCATTATAAATGTGTTTAGGCTGAAGACACATGTTCTCTGCAGTGTAGGGACACAGAACCAGTATCCACAGTACACACCATGGGTCTGTCACCAAAGTATTACCTATATCTCAGAGGTATACAAAGATATTTAGGAAACTGGTCCAAAAATATGTGGATACCTAAAAGACATGGGTCCAAAAGTATGTAAAAACTGAGAAATATGGGTCCAAGGTATGTGACACCCAAAGGCAGGGGTCCAAAAGTATGTCAGAACCAAGAAACATGGGTCCAAAATATGTGACACCCAAAAGCAAAGATTCAAAAATGTGTCAGAACCCAGAAACATGGGTCCAAAGTATATTGACACCTATATAGAGACATGGTTCCAAAAGAATGTAAAGAATGAAAAACATGGCTCCAAATATATGTGACACCAAGGAGCATGGCTCTAAAAATATGTATGTGTTGCAGTGGGTAATGGGTTCAAAAGTCTAAAGATAGTGAGCATAAGTCCAAGTTATGTGGACACACAGGGGCATGGGTCCAAAAATATGGGTACAGCGAAGGTTGACAGACAAACCCATGTCCAAAAATATGTCTACAATATGCATGACACTTCCATGTTAATGTACTGTAGGGTAAAACATGAGCTCTGAAAAAAGAAATGTATGCAGAAACAGGGAGAACATACAAACCCCACCTAGAAAGGACCCTGGCAATAAAATACAGAAATATGGTTTGCAAAAAGGCACTTGGTGATCTAGTTGGAGGCCTAAAGGGCACTGAGCATGTGCTTCAGTTCATTATCCCATTCCTATTTCTGCCATTTCCTTCTTTGACATTTCAGTCACTCACTCTTAGCCTAATTGAAACTACTCTGATACATTTCCTTCACTTCGCTCACTCTCTCATAGTGGTCACCCTCACCCCATACTCTCTCACTGCTACTTTGCTACAGTGTTAAATACACTATGTGGACAGAAGTATTGGGACTCGCCTCATAATTATTATATCCAGGTATTTCACTCAGTTTTATTTACACAGGTGAATATAATCCAAACACCTCGTGATGCATTTAAAAAAATATATATATATTTTTTTTTTCTGTTCATTATTTTATGTGATAGTAAATGATTGTATTTAAATCTGTTTGTCTGATTTTATTTTATCCCCTTTTATATTGTTCCCTATATTGTCTGATTTTATTTATCCCCTTTTTATCTTTTGTGTCCCTTTTAACTTTTCCTTGAGGTATCCTTGAGTGCCCTGAAAGGCGCCATTTATAAATAAAATGTGTAATTATTATTATTATTATTATTATTATTATTATTATATACGGTGTAACGGTGGTTTGGAGGTTTGGTAGATCCAGGTTTGAATCCCGATCTGAGTGGAGTTTGTTCTCCTCGTGTCCAAGTGGATTTTCGCCAGGTTCTCTGGGTTTCTTCCCACAGTCCAAAAAAATGGATTTATGGTAAACTGACTGCTCTAAATTGCCCCTATGTAAGTGTCTATGTGAGTGTGTCCTTCCCAGCGTTTGAAACGCTCTCCCCTGGATAATCCTGGGGAACCCTGATGATGATCCATCCAAATCAAAATAAATCAAATCAAATCAGGTTTATTTGTCACATGTGTAGATATACATGGTACAGCCAGCAGTGAAATTCTTTCCTGACATCTCCACATAAAGTTAAATGATAAAGCTAAAAAAAGTTAAATTTTAAAATAAAAATAGAAACTGTACAATTATTGCACAATAACCGATGTCAACTAAAATGGTCATCCCCCACCCCCCTCGAGACCCTAGTAGAAGATTAAGCCGAAGATAATAAATAAATGGATTTATAATGGGATGCACTTCAAGATTCAGTTGGTATACTTCAGTGGTGTCTTTATACTTTTAGTGCACATCACTGTTCATTAATATTGATTAGCTTCATCAATTTAAAAAGACTTTTTAAAGTCAAAACTCTCCTGGTTTTATCACTGGTGTTTCTAGCATCGAACCCCAATCCAGCCTCCCAAGGATTTGTTATTGGACCGTTTCATGACTTGTAATATTCAGAAGAAAAAGGTCAGGCCGCTGAACAAATATTTTTGACCTGTCTGGGGAAAGCAAGACAGAAAATGTCATGATCCGGGTGAAATTGTTTTGTCGGAACACAGTGCAGTCTGCTTTCAGAACTAGTTAAATCCCCAGCTTACTTAGTTTGCAACGTCAACCCCCCCGCCTCGCCTCCCCATTATCATATCCTTCCTTTATTCCGGTGGTTGTCCTGCATTCCTCTTGGTAGGTGCTTTATGGTGGTGGGTGAGTAAAAGCCTCTGCATACTGCTGTAAATCTCCACAGCTGATCGATCCTCTTGCAATATTACCAGGAGTGCTTGAGTTGTGCAGAAACCCAATTGTTATTCATGAGGTGTAAGAGTTTGCTTGATTAGAACACCTTTTGAAGGCTGGTCGCCCTCATGCTTCTTCTTTTTCACTTGTTCTTAAAATTCCTCTTCAGGTTTTTTAAATGCAGTGATTTCAATAACACCACCATCAGTTTTTCATGTACTTAGAGAATAAAAAGATGATGCTGAAAGCCCGATTTTGGGCTTTGTCGGTTGATGGTTATCCAGAAGGCGTGTAGCTAGAAAATTGCTCTATTCCATCCTACATGGTTGAGACCGCTGTTTTCACAGAGCCTATTAAACTACATGATTGGACTATGTCTAAAATAATCCATTAATCTCTTTCAGAGTCGCAGATTCCTCGCCTTCTAGAGAACCTGAACATTATCCATGAGGTGCTGTTTGATCAGACTGCCTTCAGTCCATCGAAGAGTGCTTTTGAGTTATTCCGAATCCTTCCTCATTTATGGAGGAGTCTTATGCCTCTTGGCTCTAAGGATGCATCTGAGGTGTCTTTAAAGGACTAATGCGGATTGTATGTGACTTGATGCTGACCCCTGGCAGTGCCTCCCCAAAACCCTGGCAATCCTTTGCCAAGAAACAAGCAGTATAAGTGGAATGTTATTGAAATACAGTTTTAAAGGGTTTACGGACGAAACGCTCTGAACTGCATACGGATGTATTAATATATGTGCAATTTTCGAGTTATTGCCGGCAAATGGACTAACAATTCCCATATAAGCTATCTGATTCTGCACATTACTGCATCTCCTATTGATTTTGTTATTCTTGATTTTATTATTACTCACCGTGAGTGCTGCCTCCATAAAGGCATGGTTGGGTTTGGTGTAAGAGAACTTGACAGGCCGACACAGATCATCTATTCCCATCATCTTCCTAAAAAGGGGGTTTTCTCGTCCAATATCAGCGGCTGACCTCACAAATGCTCTAAATGGACAAATATATTAGACACAGTATATATTACAGATACAGGAACATTTCTTATGGTTGTTGCGGCGTTCACTCAAGATTCTAAGTATGTCGGTAATTACTTTCCCATTTCATCAAGAAGAGCGTTTGTCATGGGGAGGTCAGACACTGATGTTGGACATTTCATTCTAGTTCATTCCAAATGGCCAGGGTTCTGTGTCAGACAGTCAAGTTCTTTCATGCCAAACCTTTATGGCCTTTATGGAGGCACAATCATGCTGGAATGGAGAACATCCTTCCCAACAATATTACCACATATGAAAACATCTTATCTCATTAGCTTCCACTTAATAATATAATTAGGGTCGCAGGTGGGTTCCCCATGCCCATCTAGGGGAGGATGTTTTGGGTGCTGGGCAGATACACCCAGAACAGGGTGGCAATTTATTACTGTGCACACACTCACTCACACAGATACACACACTATATGGGGGCAATTTAGCAGCCAGTTTACATTAAATCCATGTTTTTGGACTGTGGGAGGATACTGAAGAACCCTGAGAAAACCCTCGTGGACACAGTAGAACAGGAGAACATGGAAACTTCACCCAGATCGGGATTCGAAGCTGAATCCTTAGCAGTGAGGGTGTGCTAACTATTACACCCTACGTATATCATGATACAATATGAAATGGAAAGAAAGTAAAAGTAATTCACAAATGTCATGTTCACTTTTGTATTCTTGGTTCTTTCTACAATGGAACATGCTTAAAATAGTGACGGGTGTTAAGGTTCATGACTCAAACTTACCGCCGTCAATCAAGATACAATAATCCTGGTTTCCAGCCTAAAGATGTTCTCTACCGATTCGTGGGAAATGATTTTAAGCAGACAGCCTTTATGTTCTTAACAAGAGCTTTCAGCAGCTACAAGGACAGGGAATTAAAAAGCTGAAAGAATTCAAAAGCCTTTACTACTTCTAGTAATTAAATGAAGCTAAGTAAACAACATTTAGATGCTTTATTTTATTTAGGTCTATTTTAAATGATTCATGAGTGCTTTATGAATGTATGTTTTTAAACTGCACAGTACATAAATCACCTTGCTGCTTTGTAATAAATTAAAATAGTCAGATAATTTTGAAGTCATTACGTACTTTTAAACTGAAACTTTTCAAATTAAATAAAATCAAATTATTGTAGTTATATATGGTACAGCCAGCAGTGAAATTCTTTTCTGACATCTCCACACAAAGTAAAAAAATAGGATTTACAAAAAGTTTGGATTTACCAAAGGATGAAGTAAATTAAAATAAAATATATATTTAAAATGTGCAAAAAACTGTATGGATATAAACTAAAAATTGTTTTGTAAGATATAATTAAAGTGTGTAGTGCATCTGTGTGCAACTAATGCAGTGCAGGGTTAAAAAGTTGTTTGTGTTGTGGGTGGGATTCTGTCCGTTTAGTCCGTTTAGTCTTTTGCGCAACCAAGTCAGACTCCAAAAAGTTTCAACTGTTGCATCAACTGACGAAAGCCATATTAATAATATTTCGTTTCTGCTGAGAAAACATCATAGTCACTTTGGCCACTAATGTAACTCTCTCCGAGCTCCTGTTCCTGACCCTGCTTTTCACCCTCTCTGTCATATGGAGACCCTCTACTGGTCGCTGGATGTATTACTGGCACTGCCGGGCAGGACTAGCTGGCCCTGATGTTATTATGTCTTTAATGAAGATCTGGTGCGTGTGTGCGTCTTGTCATGTGACCATCCCTACATGTTTGAAAGCCCTTCCTTCCATGTGTTCAGTGTTGGACCTTGCTTTATGTTATGGAGTGTCACGTTGGATGGCACTGTATTCATCCGGTGTCTTCTGCATTAAAAACTACTTCACCATGTACAGCATTGGACATTGTCTTTTCTGGCTGTAGCATTGTCATTTTGTGACACTCCACATGCTGCGTCTTTTCAATTTTCTAACACGTACATCTCTGGCAGGTGCATCAAACCATTTCCTTATGCTCCAAGTTCCACCTTCCCTCTCAAACCCCTAGTACAACGTCACTTCAATTTGAATGCATCTTTAGCATCAGTGTCTGAATCAGCTACTTCCACTCATCAGGACGGGCCAGCTTCACTCCTTCTTGTCTTTCAAATTAAGTACCCATGCTTCTTATTGTTTCAGAAGTAAATTTAAATAACAGAACCTGTGACTCAGCATCATCTACCTATAAACTAAAGAGTACCCTGTATCCTCCTATGTGTAGTCACATTTCCATCATCTGTTTGCACTCCTACTAGTTCCTATTTTCATTTTGTCTTCTGCTGTTCGTTGCCTCAACTGCGTCTCTCTCTGGAGGCTCTTATGATGGGGGCCGCAATAGTTATTTTAAGGTTGTGTGGGAGCCTTATTGGATTTTTCTGCCGGAGAAATGGCTCATCACGGTCAAGTGAACCTCTTACTCGGCTTTGCCACCTCTCTATAGTTTAGATGCCAAGCTTGGAAAGTTGGATGGCGCTTTCTGACATTTACCCATGACTCATACACGGGGAGTCAAAACAGCTAACAGCTTGTTGCTTTCCAGCAGATAAGGGAGGATTGGGGAAAGTGGTTTCTAAATGGGGTTTAAAAAGCAGATTGGTCCCGTCACATCCAGTCATTGGTGGGCAGAAAGGAGGAAGATGGATCTTTAGCGCAAATAGGGTTCGACTTACCAAGGCCATCCGAGGTAATGGGGTACGCTCAAGTGGAGCCAGAGCTTCCTTCACACTCCGTCGATCGGCACCTTCGAGCCGCGGGCGATTGATGTGTTTAATGCTTTGTGACTATAGCATTATCTAGAAGACTTGCAGAATTCCTGCCGTTCCTCTGAACATCTTAATATTCTGAATTTCTTGATTAAATGAACTTTTTACTGATCAGGACAGATGAGGTGGTAATATATCTACTAAATTTTCAGATTTAGCGCTAGTCAATTTATTCATTCATCTTTCGCTTAATCCTCTATGAGAGTTTCCCCCTGTCCACCAGGGGAGAAGGTTTCAGGCACTGGGTGGATACACCCAAGACAGGACTCACTCACACACACACACAGACATACACAAACACACTCTATATGGGGCATTCAATTTAACTTAAATCCATGTTTTTGGACTGTCACTGTATGCCACTAAATGCCTCTGTAACAACAGGGCTAGGCCAGTCAGAAATCATGTTTAAAAATGCCAGGTGCAAAGTCACTACACACATGTATGACACGAAGTGACCTTCACCACATGTCATTCTGGAAGGTTCTGGTTCTGACCACTGTGTGCTAATGCAGAGTCCTGAGTGCACAGTATGTTAATGTTACTCACTGGTCTGCGAAGCCGAAGCAGGTGTTGAGTAAGTCTCCATAATTCCTATTCTCCCTGCAGCTAAGGCTCATCACTCATGAGTTGTACTAGCAGCTGGAGATGTGAAGGTGGATGGGGGGTTCCCATAGTGTCTCAGCATGGTTAATGCCATTTGCGATCGCGATAAGATTCAAACAGAGAAGAAACAGCTGAACATGTTTCAGTAAAAACATGTTTATTTACAAGAACCATAAAGCTGAAAACACAAGATAACCACGGTGAACTCAAATAAAATGATGTCTAGAATATGACATACATTAAAAGTAGGAACTTAAGTTTCAAAGTGCAATGAAACAAAAGTATGGCTCAAAACTCCAATAACAAGAGGTGGAAAGAGACTGGGTGGAGGATGCTAACACATACAGTGTGCAACAGTCATACAACTGAACCAAACGGAAGCCGTAACACAACTAAATATCTCAAACTAGGCAAATAAAACCAATAAGAAAACTTATGTGAGATGGGAAATACAGGTGATGCCTGTAAATCAATGGTTCAAGGATTTAATGAGACTTTATTGTCATTTACATAACATACGACATATGAAATGTAAACGAAATTCTGTTTCACAGACCCAGTTTACCCTAATTGGTAGAATTAAGAAATTAATTAATAATTACCTTAGAAAAAAATAAAATAAAATAAAAAATTGCCCAGCGATGGATTGGCGCCCTGTCCTGGGTGTATCTGCCCAGCGCCCGAGACGTTCTCCCCTGGATGGGCATGGGGAACCCCACCGCGACCCTAATAGAGTATAAAGCGGGAGATAATGAATGAAAGAATAAAATAAAAAAATAAATATAGCAGCATATATAAAAATATAATAGCAATTTAAAAAAATACAAATAAAATATAGGAGCCGTGAGATATTGTCTGTTGGAAAAGTGTCTGTCGATTTAGGTGGAGTTTAAGAGATTTACAGGTTCTGGTATGAAGCTGTTTCTCAGTCTTCTTAAAATTTAAGGCAGCACTAAATACAAAAACTAATGATCAAGTGACCCAAACCCAGCAATGGCCAGCATATAACTGGAGCATTAATTTATTCATTCATTATCTTTCGCTTAATCCTCTACTCGTGTCTTTTATTGTTAGGCACACTCATTCATTCTGTTATCTTTGTTTTCTAAATGCATTTCTGTCTCCTGGAATTCTGTAAGCAACCCTATGTTCTGCCCAAACTTAAGTTGGAATACTTGTTATTCGCTTTAGATGAAAGCATCTGTTAAAGGACCACATGTAGTTCAGTTCTCATTTTTTATTTCAATAAAATGTTCAACCTTTTTTTTTTTGTGATCATTCCTCAGCTATATGGTAAAACGTATTCTGGAACTTATAGTACCAGTCAAAGGTTTGGACACTGAACACTAAATAAACAAAACAATGAATATATTATCACCCTACGAAAACCATGGTTTTATCCACCCATTATCTTCCGCTTTGTCCTCTACTAGGGACGTGGGGGGGGGGTTCCCTGATGCCCATCCAGGGGAGAGCGTTTCGGGCGCTGGGCAGACACACCTAGGACAGGACGCCAATCTATCGCTGGGCACACTTACCTCACACAAACACACTCTATACGGGGCAATTTGTAGAATTTAATTTAATTGACCTTGATCCATGTTTTTGGACTGTGGGAGGAAACCAGAAAACCCGGAGGAAACCCACACGGAGACAGGGAGAACATGGAAACTCCACCCAGATTGGGATTCAAACCGGGAATCCCTAGCTTTGAGAGGTGAACATGCTAACCACTAAGCCACCGTGCCACCATTTGTGGTTTTAAATATGTAATATATATTTGCCGTATCCATGTTTCCCACCTTTAAATAACATTGAAAATATGAATGTTCTTAAAAGTATCCAATATTAAATAGAATTTATCCCACATGTCAAAGTCAGAGTCATTGTTCTTGATTATGACTGTAAGACTATAAAACCGTGGTTTTCATTTCGATTCCTGCTCGTTTGCATTATAGTGATACAATCACTGTCACTAACACAGATGAACGGAACATGTTAGCATAATTGAACAATGCTACTCTGGCTAATTGAGGGAAATTGGGCTTACTCTCCGGCATTCCAGTGCCAGTCATTATTGCCGTGCTGTGGGTGGTTGTATTGTAATGCAGCCTTTGTTCTTTCTACTTCATGATCTTCCTGACATGATGATTGCTAGCATGTTTTGCTTATCGCCGCGTACAGCTTGGGCAAAAATCACTTTGAGACATCAGGTTTCTAATCTCAGCGTACACATCGCAAATTCATGCTGTTGCAACATTTTCGAGAGACTGTAGCATTATACAACCACAGCTAATTTCAATTTATAATGGAGAAAACGACGAGAGCCCTGCAAATGGTGATTAAATACAATAGCCATCTGCTCTATTGCTTCAAAAACACGGGTCCTATGGATTTACTGTGGTATGGGGCAAGATGAGATGTTTCCAGGGAAACGGCAGCACAGTGTCAAGCTCAACTCTCTTTATTCAGCCACCTGAACTAAACTTGCAGTTGCTTTGAATACAGTTGAGGGACTTTTTATAAATGCTAATTAGTCACATGAGACCTGTCAATAAGGCTATTTCAATATTCAGTTGTGCAGCACAGACACTAATGATGAGTAGCTTTAACTACAGCTTGCTCTCTGCTTCTTACTAGATGTTTTATAGGTTTCCAGAATTTCTTCCCAATATTGTTTTGTGTTTTTGATTCATCCAGAGCATGTAGAAATGAAATCTGATTGCTTTATATGCGGACATAATGTCTGACTGGTAAATACCAGGCTGATGTGCAATCAGATTGTATCAGAATGAATTAGTATTGAATATGTCTGGTTTTCTATATTATATTATTTACATACAACCAGCAGGCTACAAGATTTACAGTTTGAACTGACATTTACACAGTTCAAATCCAGTGGAAAACCTAAAATGATACAAAGGAACAAAGCCCTTATAGAGAGTAAATCAAAATTAGATCTTTTTGGTACATCATGCAAGGTTTTTGTACATTTTGAGTTCCTTAGTATGTGACAAAAACTCTATAACTAAGGAAGAAGCAGGATGATCTGGGATCCACAGTTGGCAACTTGGGGTGACAAAGGGCCTACCAGAGTATTTTAAAGCTCTATTTAGTCTTTCTCCATTTAGGTTTCCTCCCACAGTCCCAAGCAGACATGGGGAGAGCATGAAAACACAACTTGGATTGGGATTTGAACCTGGATCCCTAGCCCTGACAGGTGATCATGCTAACCAGTAAACCACTGTGTCACCCATCTTGTTCTGTATATTGTAATGTTGAATGATCTAAATTGCCACATATAGAGTGTGTTTGTGGTGTCTGTGTAAGTCTGTGATTGGTTTGGATTGGTGCCCTGCCTGGGTGTATCTGCCCAGCGCCCAAAATGCTCTCTCCTGGATGGGCATGGGGAACCCCGCCGTGACCCTAGTAGAGGATTAAGTGGAAAATAATAGATGCATGGCTAGATGGATAATAATGGTCCCAGCAATCAAGAGGGCAAGACCATAATAATGAGGGTAGATTCTTGACAGGTGGTTTGGAGGTTGACTGGAACAGTGTGTGTTTGATTAAATGTGGTTTTGAAATGGAATCTGAATGGAGAAGACTGATTAATGCAGGATTTTCACAGGCTTATGGAAATTGCTAGTTATTGTATCTGAGTGAAATCTTGTTTTGTATAAAAGCTAAAAACCAAACGGTAATAGTCAAGAGCTGTAATTATGTCGTTACATATAATTTGGATTGATCTAACAGCCGCCTGTTAGACGGCTGATGTCAGAAGCGCATACTTCATGCTTCTGACCCGACTTTAATTTCATTTTTCTCTGTGTTTTGGCCTGCGTCTTGTTAACTTGTTCATTTTTGTCGTTGGCTTCAGTCAGATCTGCCCATCATTTACCTGCTATGTATATAAGCTCCTCCTCCTCATGTCACACGGGAAGTGCCATTATATTATTCATGTTGGTGCGTTGGTGAAATGCGTTATAACAAAAGTTCACTATTTACTTTGACTGTATAAGAAACAGGTGGCACGGTGGCTTAGTGTTTAGCATGTTCACCTCTCAGCACTGCAGATTCCAGATTCGAATCCCAATCTGGGTGGAGTTTCTATATTCTCTCCTTCGCCACTTGGGAATCCTCCAGGATTTCCAAGAACATGGATACAAGGTGAATTGATTGCCCCATATAGTGTGTCTGTGTGAGTGTAATCAGTGATAGATCGGCGCCCTGTCCTGCGTGTTTTTGCCCAGCGCCTGAGAAGTTCTCCCCTGTATGGGCTTGGGGAACCTTCCCATGATGCTACTAGAGGATTAAGCGTAAGATAATAAATGAATGAATGAAGGTATAAAGTAACTTTAAATAATGCAGACTTTTGCACATGGCTGTATGCGTTTTCAGTCAGGTCTTCGATATAGCACAGATCTGTAGCATATGGAGCAGTTCATTAGAACTAATGCGCTGTACCGCTAGGCTACATCACTCATGAGGTTTCACACCAGTGATAACAAAGCAATCAGTTCTAACAAGCCGAATTAGCACGCAATCACTTAAGCATGTCTCGCTTGTGAACCACTCATGCTTACACTCACTCATAAACAAGGGATTTGGAAAGTAATTAACGGCAAAACGTATGGTACATGGGTATTAACAATATGTTCCTAAACATCGATAAGTTGCTGGAAAAGGTTGCCTGTCCAGAACAACCATGAGATTTTCCATCCATCCATTAACCTTTGCTACTACGGTTACCGGGGCGTTCCCCATGACCTTACAGAGGAGAACGTTTGGATGCTTTTCTCCACTTACCATATAGATAGACTTTGTAGTTTTACAATTACAGACTGAAGTACATCTGTTTTTTTGTTCGTCCCCTGTTGGTTCTCTGTCCTCTATTGGTCAGGACCATCACAGAACAGGTATAATTTGGGTGGTGGATTGTTTATTGTCAGTTCTGCAGTGACACTGAGGCTGTGAGGGGGTTTTTGTGCAGCATTGCACTAGTGTACTTTCATTTAAACACCTCAGTGACACTGCTGGGATAGGAATCATGCACCAACCAAATAATCCCTGTGGTGGTACCATTGGGCTCCTGAACATTAGAACAGAGTAAAGGGGACATACACAGTATATACTGTAGAACTCAAAAAGATGGACTACAGTCTGGAATCATAGAACTACAAAGTCCATCTTTACAAGAAGTGGAACTGAAAACATGGATGATATTTGGAGCAAAATGAAAAACCTTTAACTGGAACAGTGTGTGTCAGGGCGGCAAGGTGGCTTAAGGTGGCTGGAGTTCCAAGGTGGGTGGAGTTTCCATGTTCTTCCCGTGTCTGCGTGGGTTTCCTCCGGGTTCTCCGGTTTCGTCCCACAGTCCAAAAACATGGATCAAGTCAATTGAATTCTCAAAATTGCCCCATATAGAGTGTGTCTGTGTGAGTGAGTGTGTGCCCAGCGATGGATTGGCGCCCTGTCCTGGGTCTATCTGCCCAGCGCCTGAGATGTTCTCCCCTGGATGGGCATGGGGAACCCCACCGAATGAATGAATGAATGTGTGTGTCGGAATACGTTTGACCATGAAGCTTAGGAATGGTCACAAGAAAAAGAAAATGTAAGAATAAAAAAGGCATTTTTGATTTTTGTGATGTATAACACAATGATTGTTAATATTGTGCTGTTTCTGTAGCAGCATGTCATCTCCACAATGTGAGTGTGTAACGTTTAAGTCCTGACAATGTGATAAATACATGACCAGGCACACACAGGACAGACAGCTGCATATGTGACACTGGCACCACAAGCCAGATGTTTGCTGCCACCACCAGGGATGCAATCCAATTTGTGAGTGTGTGCATATGTGAATGTGAGGCATGTTTGTGTGTATGAGAGAGAGAGAGAGAGAGAGAGAGAGAAAGAGAGAGAGCGAGACAGAGACAGAAATGAGTAGATGGCTTTACTCTGATGAAATGAGTACAATCTAAATGAATTTCTTAATGGAATTAGTTATTAGCTGCATTCATGCTGTATTAATTATAAAGCTATTCAGATAAAAATGGCTCTGCTGACTAGTTAGTATTCTGGTGTTAGTAAACTAGCTAATTCATTATTAATATTTCTTAAACACTGTATGGACAAATGTGATAAGCCACGCCTCTTCATCACTGAATTCATTATTAACAGATGTATAGAATTAAGCACTTAATTATGTTTTTTATATAAGTGTATGCTTTCTGGATAGAAAAGGGTATAGCAGGTGGTACAGGACACACACACTGTCATACCAGATGTTACCGCGTTAACAAATTAACCATCTTGTGTGTGTTTGTGTCTAAATATGAATGTTTATATGGATGTGCATGCAACACAATACCATGATATTAACTACTAAATAAAAACACACACACACACACACATATTTAAATATCCTTTTAGCTTTCTCTTTGCCACTCAGTTGATTTGGCTTAGTTCCTCAGGCTTGTGTTGAACAGCAACACCACTGAACCCACATTTTGAGACTCTGTACCTTGATTCGATCTATTAAGATTGTGATAAATAATCTGCAGGACTTCTACAGTGGCATGAACAAACATCAACACTATAATCAAAACCTATTACATTTGTTCATTTTTTTACATTTGGTCATTTAGGGTTAATCACAACATCCCTGGAGCAATGAGGGTTAAGGGCCTTGCTCAAAGTCCCACATTGGTAACTTCAGTGGACCTGGATTTGAACCCCCAACCTTCAGATTGATGGCCCAATGCCCTAACCACTGAGCTACCATGCCTATCCTCAATCTATATGGCCAGAGCACAAAACTCACCCCCAGATATTATGTGTTTTTATCTTGTATATTCCTCCCTTCATTATCTTCTGCTTAATATTCTACTAGGGTCATAAATGGGGGTAGAGAACATTTCAGTAGAGAACATTTCAGATGGATACACCCAGGACAGGGCATCTATCCATTGCTGGGGACACTCACTCACAAAGATACACACACACACATTCATTCCTTATCTTCCGTTTAATCCTCCTCTGGGCAGATACACCCAGAACAGGCTGCCAATCTATCGCTGGGCACACACTCACTCACACAGACACACACTATATGGGGCAATTTAGAGCATTCAATTCACCTTGAATCCATGGACTGTGGGATGAAACTGGAGAACCCAGAGGAAACCCAAGCGGAAATGGGGAGAACATGGAAACACAACTTAGATTGGGATTTGAACCTGGATCACCAGCCCTGACAGGTGAACGTGCTAGGCAGTAAGCCACTGTGTCACCCGTGTTGTATATTGTAATGTTAAATTATTCAAGAAAAATATGTTTTTTTTATTTTATATCATTATTAAAAGCTGGCAGTAGAGACATTAGTAGAGACATTTTGTACGATTTTGTAAAATCTGGTAACAAAATAATGATGCTGGAATATTTGCTGTAGTTCGTGCTCAGTGTCTAAAGGAAATAAGTGTAATTTAATAAATGTTTAAACCCAGAATCATCAAAACTGCCTCGTGAAGTCTGAGAATGGTTGAACTTAATAAAGATCGCAATTTGTGGACTTTGATCAATCTTTATAATGTAATTATGTCGGTATACAAATATGTGACTGGCCTCATTACTAAGCTGCTATTTCTGTCGTTCTTGTGCATTTGTCTCATATCTATGCAGTGATGAGGTCCCGGTACTTCAAACAAGAGTAATGGGTTTGGGTTCCACAGGGTTGTTACCGATGGTAATTATGAAGTATTCAAAATAATTTAACATCTTTCGACACTTTGTCACACAGACGAGCTACTGGAAACACTGCAGTGGGCAAGTGCTGTTTTGATTCGATATGCATCGCCTCACTTTGTGAGCAATTTAACTGAGAAGCTGGAATATGAATTTGGATGACCCGTGGGTCTTTGGGGGCTCTTACAGTTAAATGTGCGTTATGAAGTCAAATTGCCAATAAACCTGATGCTAAACTATGAGATGTACAGAATAATGGTGCTCGCAGGGTGGGGCTGTGTTATTGTAGCACTCGCTTATGTGATTGGTGAGCTGGGGACATATGCTTTCATTTTGGTCCTCTATTAGAAGAGGGGCAGAAGTTGAAAGGGTGTGTTAAGTACATATAAAATAAAAAAAGCAGTGATGCCAAATGACAATTGTGGGGATGCTTATCCAGGGAGAACTTTTCTGTCCATCTTGCCACACACTCACTCACACTATAAAATTTAAATTAATTTAATTAATTAATTTCAAGCAATTTCATTAATTCATTCATTATCGTCTACGTAATCCTCTTCTAGGGTCGGGGGGTTCCCCATGTCCATCCAGGGGATAAGGTTTCGTGTCCTGGACAGATACACCCAAGACAGGGCGACAATCTATCAATGGGCACACACTCACTCAGGCAGACACGCACACACAAACAAACCTCATATGGGGCAATTCAGCGCATTTCATATTCCTTAAATCCATGTTTTTCGATTGTGGGTGGGAAACCGGAGAACCTGGAGGAAACCCAAGCCAACACGGGAAGAACATGGAAACAACAGCCAGATTTGAATTCAAACCTGGATGCCCAGCACTGAGTGCTAAACACTAACACACACACACACACATATATATATATATATATATATATATATATATATATATATATATATATATATATATATATATATATATATATATATATGGTAAATTTATATATATATATATATATGGTAAATTTATATATATGGTAAATTTATATGGTAAATTTGTTGTTACCAACAGAAATGAAGACAACAAATTTAACAGCTTCAGTTTTTTGAAGCAGACAGTGTGACATCAAAAGATCATTTTCCAATCAGACACAGAGGCTCTTGTCTTTGCTGTTTCTTTCTCCACACCTCAGACTTTACACTCTGTTCTGTCCCATTTGCAGCCACTCTCAGCAGGTAATGGTTCAATTTCATGCATTTGTTTGTTCTTGTTTCACTGCTGGATGGTGTTATCTCCATAACCCACAAACCTGTGCCAGTATGAACACCAGAGACCTGCCTATTATTACTTAGCTGTGGGATAGGTGATTACATGCACTCTGGATTACATTTAGGAATACGAACAAGTCATTCCGTCACTGAAATAAAAATGTCACTGGCCTTTTCACAGGGTTATCTTCATGTTTCTACATTTGTTGTCTATTTTAACAACGGTGCTTACCATATTGATGCACTTTGTAGTTCTGCAATTGTCGTAATCCATCTGTTTAGCTAAATCTCCTTTATTATGTTTTTGAAATAAACGAGTCTCAATCGGTGGGTTAGAAATAAATACATTTTAAAAAAAAATATTAATTAAAATTATTCATCCGATTTTGTATCCGTCTTTTATCTTGGAAAAAAAAAGAAATATGCTTCAGATGCACGCAGCATTCTCGTCACCATGGTACCCACCATTTTTTTATCAGTTGCATATCTCCTTTAATTTGTATTGTTTAAAATTTTTCATTCATTCATTCATTATCTCCCGCTTTATCCTCTATTAGGGTCGCGGTGGGGTTCCCCATGCCCATCCAGGGGAGAACTTCTCGGGCGCTGGGCAGATAGACTCAGGACAGGGCGCCAATCCATCGCTGGGCACACACTCACTCACACAGACACACTCTATATGGGGCAATTTTGAGAATTCAATTGACTTGATCCATGTTTTTGGACTGTGGGAGGAAACCGGAGAACCCGGAGGAAACCCACGCAGACACGGGGAGAACATGGAAACTCCACCCAGATGGGGATTCGAACCGGGAATCCCTAGCGCTGAGAACCACTCAGCCACCGTATAAAAATATTATAAAAATATTATATAATAAAAAAAAACTAAAAATATAAAAAATGTGGCTGGGTGGCACGGTGGTTAGTACACCTGACTGTTCGAATCCCAATCTGGTTGGAGTTTCCATGTTTTCCCCGTGTCTGAGGGGTTCCCTCCAGGGTCTCTGGTTTCTTCCCACAGTCCAAGAACTTGGACTTAAGGTAAATTGAATGCTCTAAATTGCCCCATATAGATTGCGCTTGTGTGTCTGTAAAAATGTGTGTGTCAGTGTGAGTAAGTGTGCCCAATGATAGATTGGCATCATGTCCTGGGTTCTGAAACGTTCTCCCCTGGATAGACATGGGGAACCCCCCACCCCCGCAACCCTAGTACAGGATTAAGCGGAAAATAATTTGTGGCCAGTTCAGAAACACTGCTCAAAATGATTAGAACTACCACATAGTTACTATTTAGATGGTGGGCCATTCTCAGCACTGTGATTATACTGTTATGATTGTGTTATTAGTGTGTGTTGCGTTAGTGCTTCAGTCGTGCTGTTGAAGTTCTCAACATGGTGTATGTTACAGTGGTAGAGTTAGAAACAGTAGCTCATTTGTTGCTGCACAGTTTGTGTTGTCATTCTGTGATCCTTCATCCGTGCTCACAGCACGCTGCTTACAAGATGCAGTGACACTAATGCACCAGCACTTAAATTTAGTTTGTATTCTTAAATGGCCACATTGACATTGTGGGGTCCTGAGCATTTAACATTCAATTAGATTCAAGTTAAAGTTAATTTATTTATACAGCGCTTTTTATAACAGTACATTGTGACAAAACAGCGTTACAGTATTCTGAGGCTAAACACCAAAAGAGCACAAAGCAGTGCCAAAAAAAAAACGCCTCCCTATTATTGATGGGTTTTAAATAAGAAACCTTGGGAAAACCAAAACTCAGTAGCGGGAGCGTTATGTATGAGGAGCTGATGATACTTAGAACAACAAAAACAGATATATATAAACACAGGACTTACATTATAGACAAAGTGTGAGGTTGACACAGTGCGGCATGTGACTCCGGCATAACTGCCTAGAGCAGCAGAAGTAAAAGGGACAGATACTGCTGTTACTTAGTCAAGAGGGCTTCTTGGAATGGTGTAATTTCAGCACCACACTCTCCATCAATGTTGAGCTGGCTGAAAAGCTGAAATGCCAGCACATACTGATCCCAGATCACCAATCCAACACCAACTGATTCAATTGGTTACCATTAAACCTGAGATCTACACCTTTAGCTATAAGGAATTAATTAAACGCAACAAACACATGTGTTTTCAATCTACTTCTAAAGTTTTAAATGAAGTGGAATAGCGATAGATTGGCGCCCTGTCCTGGGTGTATCTGCCCAGCGCCCGAAACGTTCTCCCTGGATGGTCAATGGGAACCCCACCGCGACCCTAATAGAGGATAAAGTGGGAGATAATTAATGGAATATATGTAGAACCCTACAGCAAGCCGATCTGATAGAACTGTCTGGTTCTAGTGTGTTAATGTTAGATTTATGCTAATTCCTCATAATACACCAGGGAGGAAATCCGTTTCCGCAGGTTACTCTATAAGCCACTTGTTGTTTTTGACCTTTGAAATACTTTTTTTTTTTACCAGAAATAATTACTTTAATAAAAGCAGAACTTGTTTTGTTAATACCGCTGTATTGGAACAGATCCCGCTGAAGTGTAATTAATATCCGAGGTCGCCATGGTTACATCGGAGTAATATATCCGACCAGGTGGATTCATTAATGGGAAGTGTGAGAGTGTCACGTGTCATTAGGTTGGTCGGTGGTATGGATGTGTTTTACAACCTTGTCGAGTGCTGAAGACGTGTGTGTTGGAGTGGTTGAGCTCTCAGCGTTTCCCTGTTTATTATTGTGATTAGCTCCATAATCACCCTGTTTAAGGAACAGAGGTAGAAAATTCATTATGATAATCACAAACAAGCGTGAGCTGCTTCACTGAACAACCTTGGAGGGGTCAACACACACACACACACACACACACACACACACACGCACACCTAACTGCACGTAATGTTTTTCCCAAGTAAGGACATGAAAATAGTTGTTCTGTCTGTCTGTGTTAGTACGTCTGTGAGATAAAACCACAAAAGCTCGTTTTGCATCAGTGAGCACATGCGCATCTGTGTTATTCATTTGCCTTCTACACCCTGCATGAGTGGAAAATGGTGCCACAGTCTCACTCGCACATCATTTATATTAAGGCTTTATTTTGTGCTGATTTTAACTAAAACTGCCTCCGAGATTTTGTCGACTTTCCATAATATTTAGCTTAAATTATGTGTAGCAGTTCAAATTTTCATTCATTCATTATCTTGTTTTTTCCTCTACTTGGGTCTCCATTGAGAACATTTCAGGTGCCGGACAGGACAGGGCGCCAATCTATCGCTGGGCTATATATATATATATATATATATATATATATATATATATATATATATATATATATATATATATATATATATATATTTATTTATTTATTTATATGTATATTGAATGTGTTCAGAAACCAGAATAATTTTAAATATTTGTTTATTCAACAACACAACAACAGATTTCATTATTCTCATGTCTTGCCCATCATACCAGCTCTTGTGACGGGCATGATGAGTCTGTTTTTTTGTGGCTGTGGATAAAGGGGGTGTGGCTAAAATAGCAGGCAATGATTAGAAGGGCGTCCAATTTTGTTTGATTTGGGATGTTTCTGCAAACAAATGACTTAAACGAACCACTAATTTGAAACAGGATTCGTGTGTGTGTGTGTGTGTGTGTGTGTTTTTTTTTTTTTGAAGAATCGATAGGTGTTCCTCCCTCTCTCTCTCTCTCTCTCTCTCGCTCTCTCTCTCTCTCCTGCTCTCTCAGTTAGATTGATTCCCTTTGATCCAAACCTTATTCAGGTCTCGTTTTGAGAGAGGTTGACTGAGAAAGGCATAGTAAGAGAGAGGGAGAGGGAGTGGAACAGCGGGTGCAGACATAGCCACACATTGATTGTGTTCTAACTGTGATGAAAAAGAGAAAGTCCAATGGGTATCAGGCTAACCTGCTAAGACAGAACAGCAGAACAGCACTTGACTAAGATTGTGTGTGTGTGTGCACATAGGCATTTTTTTACAGACATATTCCATAATCTTAATGATGCGTATTCGTGGAAGTGTAAAAGCTGCAAATAGCGGACCAAATGGATGACATATACGCACAGCTGTAGTGCAACTGTCCCAATACCATGAGTTTATAATAGAGTATATTACTTTTTTTATCATTTATTATTGGGGGCGACACGGTGGCTTAGTGGTTAGCATGTTCTCCTCTCAGCGCTAGGGATTCCCGGTTCTAATCCCAATCTGGGTGGAGTTTCCATGTTCTAAACGTGGGTTTCCTCCGGGTTCTCCGGTTTCCTCCCACAATCCAAAATACACCCATATAATGTGTGTCTGTGTGAGTGAGTGTGTGCCCAGTGTCCTGGGTGTATCTGCCCAGCCCCCAAAACATTCTCCCCTGGTGGGCATGTGGAACCCCCCCACCGTAACCCTAGCAGAGGATAAAGTGGAAGATAATGGATGGATGAATTTATTATTGTGTACATTCGATTTACATTTAGTCGTTTAGTAGATGATTGTTATGTCTTCGAATCAGTGGTTCTATTGTTATATATATTGTGTGTGTGTGTGTGTGTGCCCATGTATGTGTGTATCTAAAAGAAAGTGCACGGACCCCCAATCCGAGAACAAACAGCTTGCGCTGTGGCAGGTGTCTCCACCCAAGCATGTAATGTTTGTCTCTGCTTTTACGCAGACGGCTTCGACCTTTTGCTCGTTGTGGAAAATGAAGCACACTCATACGATGTCAACATAGCCGTTCTTTTTGACTGGCAGTCTGGTGGAGAGTGGCGATATGCCTCAGAGGCTCTGTTAGCATGACTTGTAAAATCTGGGTTTTCTTAAACACATTGCAGTTTATGTCTTCTTTCTTTTTTGGTGTAATGACGCATATTTAGGACAATAGTTTAGCTGATTAGTTAAATTACAGTATGTATGCTGGGAGCAGGGACACATCAAAACCGAGTAATATAATCATAACTAGTATAATGATAGTGATCATCCCACCTTTATATCTCACTGGACTTTCCACACCCAATGCTTAAATATTCAAACATAGTTTTCCCACATTCCTGCAAGTGTATCAATCCCTGTAAAACCGGGCGAAATGTTCTCCCCTGGGCATGGGGAACGCCCACCTGAACCCTAGTAGAGGATAAAGAGGAAGATAATGAATAGATGGAACGTACAAGTATCCCCAATCGATGGTTAGAGTTAGAGTACAGGGTCAGCCGTGATAGAGCCCTCCTGAAGCAATAAGGGTTAAGGGCCTTGCCCAACGACCCACATTGGTAAGTTCGGTGTGCAAAATGAAAAAGAGAATGTTAAAACTCAACGAATCCAATTTAACTAAAGTATGAATTCCTGCTTCTGTAGTACTTACAGTATAGTTTATTTCACAAGTTTTATCTCAGTCAAGTTTTTGAAAAAAATCCAATTTTACAAACATTCTGTAAACATCTGAGAAACTTGGATGGAACCAAACCGTAGTTTATTGCATATGCAGATGGCTCAATGGTAGTGTCATTTGAATTAGTGTGCTTTTTTTAGTGTTAGTCCCTAAGCAAGCCCTAAGATGCCAGCCTAATTAGCTTCCCCTGGTAGTGTGACAAGAAGCAGTTTGGCGCCACGTCAATGCCCATGCTGTGTCACGAAGACAAATAAATCAGCACGCAATAGGAAAGCAAACAAAAGTCAATAATACAAGAACTCCAGGAAAGATAATTTGCCAAAAAAACAGAACCAAGCAGGGTTTTCTGTCAGATGAATTTGACAGCAAACTTAAAAAAAAATGCTTGAATTGCCTGTGTTTTTCAACTATTTTATTTTATGTATTTTTTCATGACATTTCCAGCAATTTTTTATAATAGATATACATCTTCATTTTCACAGTGCTTTATTTTTAGCTGTACAATAACAGAAACTCATGATCTGTGAATAAAATACTTAATTAGGCTAAATTTAAAGTGGAGTGTATATTTTAATGTAGACTACATATAGTTTGATGTCAGAACAGAAAAATCCAAAACAAAAGGCATGTTAACACATTTGAAACATCATATGCATTATATATTTCTTACTCATTATGCTTGAATTAAATTTTGAAAGAATTATAAGAATCTGGTGGCTTAGTGGTTAGAACATTCGCCTCTTAGTGCTGGGGATCCAGGTTCGAATCCCAATCCGGGTGTTCGAACCACGTGGACATGGGGAAAACATTAAAACTCCACATAGACTGAGACACCCCACTTTGGATAGTGTACTTTAGCACCCACTAAATGACCTTATGTAAAAATGTCCCCATGTAAAAATGACCTTATGTAAAGACCCAGCACTGAGCACTAGATTAACTTAACATTAACATAAATGTTGGTGTCAGGTGCATGACATTACAGTTAGAGCTAGAATTTTAAATCTACTACATCCATTTTTAATAAACTCATTAAAACGATGTAAAATTCCAAAAGCAAAACAACAACTTTAAATATGATTTACTTTTGTCTGCCGGGCCTTTCAACCTCTCCAGTCATTTCTCTCGTGTTTGTTTTGCATTAAGCAAACCACATCCAAACCATGCACACCTGTCTCCCACAAGCTCTTCTCACTAATACATGTTTTCCCAGCTGTTAATATGCCATTGGTGTTGCTGGGATTTTGTGTCTAAAGAGTGCTGCAAAGCTGTAGTGGAGCCATGCAGCTGTCGCCCCAATCCTCATCACCCGCTCTTTAGAGAGGAAAACGATGCTGTAGGGATAAGCGGGCACTCAGCCACTGAATATCTTAACCACTTGTTCGTCACTCGAGGAAAATACAACACTGCTAAGAGGAAACACAATGGCATCATCATGCTTCTCATGACTTAAGGAAGACTGGCATTATGCTGAACCAGGTTCAGCAACGCTGCTTTCTTGGTTTGTTAAGCTTCAAGTCAAAATTTTGTTTCAATTTTGGACAGAGTTAGGATGTTTTCTCAGTTTTACTTGTATGAATGTCACAACTTAAACAAAATCAGGACTTGGCACCAGATTTCATCCATCCATCCATTATATTCCAATTAATTCTCTACTAGGGTTGCAGGGGGGTTCCCCATGCCCATCCAGGGAAGAACATATTGGGTGCTGGGCAAATACACTAATCGTGGGGCATCGCAGACACACACACACACACACACACACACACACACACACACACGCTCACATTATATAGGGGCAATTTGGAGTAGCCAACTGACATTGTATCCATGTTGTCAGGAGAATAACATATTCCAGCCAAATGTTTTTAGATTTGGGTGGCACGGTGGCTTAGTGGTTAGCACGTTTGCCTCTCGAATCCCATTCTGAGTGGAGTTTCCATGTTCTCTCCATGTCTGCATGAGTTACCTCGGCTTTCTCCGGTTTTCTCCCACAGTCCATTCTAGATCTCTTGATTGCCCATAGATTGTGTGTGTGTGTGTGTGTGTGTGTGTGTGTGTGTGTGTCCAAGCAATAGATTGGCACCCTGTCCTGGGTGTATCTGCCCAATGCCTGAAACCTGCTCCCCAGTTGGGCATGGGGAACTACACTGATTAACACTCACATAAGGCCCCCCCAAAAAAAGCTTTAAGCCATCAAATCCCAGAAGTACTTTCAGGGCAGACACAAAGCCAGCAATGCAGAAACTTACTGCTACCAGGCCCACACCTTCTGACTGAGTTGACCACCAAAAATCCCAAAACACCCAGAAACAACAAACGTCTTACTAACCACAGAATGAAGGTTTTGTAACCACTCGGTTAATTGCCAGGTGAAATGCTAATAAAACTGTTTTAAGTGCTGAGGAACTAAACTTTAGAACCATTATGTTTCTGCAGTGCCCTTAAGCAAGACTCTTAAGCTTTAGCAAGTCCCTGTGTATTGAAATGTCTGTCGAATAATTGTGCATTTTTACGCTCAGTGTTTCAGCCGTCCATATAAATGATTCCTATTCATCATACTAATGTTTAAATGTTGGATTATTAGCTTGAGGACTGGACAGGGTGTATTATTGGAGGTTAACCACTAGCCTTGGGTTTGTCTTTGTCAAGAAGTGCAAACTCATTGCAGTCTAATCATAGGTTTTATGCCATGTTCTTTTCTCGGCTGTAGACATGACCGGACCACTGATACAAGTGGCTGCAAAGTGCCAGAGCTCGTTCAGAAATGGCAGTGTTTAATTAGCTGCAAATCTTCAGTCGCTGTCTGGCCCACATTAAATGATGTCCCTGGCCGCTGTGGCCTTTTTTTTTAAAGTGATGTATTGATTTGTTAATTCTGCTTAGAGTTAGCTGCCGGGTGCTCATGAGTCGACACATGAAATTGAAGCAAGAGATATCACATTGATATTGATTGGGAGAAAACACGGAAGGCCGAGTGATATTTTCCAGCCGTGTTTGCTTTGTGTCGAGGATCTCATCTCTTCCTCTGGGTAAACACACACACCTACATTTGTAATTCTAATTGAGACTACTTAAGCCCTTTGACTTTTTCCAGTACGTGAAGGAAAATGCTTACAAAGAGCTCTCGGAGATGTACGATGTGATTCATCAGGTTATCAGTTAAACAAATGGTCTATTTCAGAGGTCTGGTGTTGCCTAGACATCGACTTAAATACGTCCAGAGTAGCTTTGAAAGAAGCAGAATTATATATAAAACAACGGTCAAAACTTGGGTCAGAGTCCAGCATCTCTTACTTACATGTGTCACATTCAGTCACTTTGAAGAGGCTTCTATTCAAAGCAATTAAATAAAAAAATATCCTAAAATCCGTATGTCAAAGCGTAACTGCTGATCAGTGTTGATCTGGTTCAATGTACAAGTTCCTCCATGACCTGTTTCTTACATGATTTATCTGTATTACAGACAGTGCTTATGAAGGAGCTCTTTAGGAGGTTTTGAAAATGCTAAATGTCTCAGATGTAGGAAGATCATTCCACCATTTAGCAGTGGTGAAAAATATGATGTGTAAATTAGCACCATTGGAGGTTGAAGCACCAGGCGACAGTCGTCACTAGAGTGCAATGAACCAACTGAACCTTGTCTCTGGGAAATAGAGTGCAGGTAAGATGGAGCAGATCCAGAGATCATTATAGAATATGTAAGCAACTTCAGGAGACCATACAGAGGAAATTTTTAATACTTAAATGTTAATGTCTTCAGAGATTTATTTGTGATACTCAATAATGTCTTATTTAGGGATCAACTTTCTCTGAAAATTTGTTTGAATAAAAATACTATAAGACAAAGATGAGACATTATCTACAGAATCACAGGGTTCTAAAAAGAAAATATGAATTCATATGTTAAAAGTTAGATGTTCGGCTATCGATATGAATAAAAGTGAAGATGTAATTCACAGTGTGAGGACTGAAACAGTTGACACAATTCGGGAGTGGTTAGCATGTTTACCTCTCAGCGCTGGGGATCCAGGTTCCAATCCCGAACTTGGTGGAGTTTCCATGTTCTCTCTGTGTCCGTTTGGGATTTCTTTGGTTTCTCCTGTTTCCTCCTACAGTGCAAAAAAATGGATTCAAGGTAAATTGGCTGCTCTAAATTGCCCCTAATTAATGTGTGTTAGTCTGTGCAAGTGAATTTGTGCCAAGTATTGGATTGGCGCCCTGTTCTGGGTGTATCTGCCCAGCGCCAAAATCTGCCCGGCAACCCTAGCAGAGGATTAGGCAGAAGATAATAAGATGAGAGTGAAACAGTGCTTAGTCTTTGGATTAGAAATGGTTTAGTTAGTATTAAGAATCCTGTCTTTAGTACATATCCAGTTAATTGTTTGTTGGCAAATCTGAGCACAATGTGAGACTTTATGGAGCTCTCTACTAAAACTCTAGTCTCATTTGAGCACCAGTTTTAAAGTCAACATTGTTTTTTTGGTTGACCTTGGCGTAGTAGCTCAGTGGTTAAGGTGTTGGGCTATTAATTAATGTTGTGGGTTCAAACCCCAGGTCCACTGAAGTTACCAATGTGGGTCCTTAAACAAGTCCCTTAACCCTCACTGCTCCAGGGATGCTGTATCAACCCTGTGCTCACTTTGTAATTCACTTTGGATAACAATGATGTACATTTGGTCCTTTTAACAGACACTTTTGTCTAAAAGAATCTACATAGAAATTAATAAGATGTCCATTTTGATTTTACAATCTTCTTGGCAATGGAGAGGGATGAGTAGTAAGAGAATTTAGAACTCTGGATCAGCTGAAGAGGCTAGATCGCGTAAGATGGGAGATGAGCAAGCAGTGCATTGCAGTAGTTGAGCTAATACAGGTTGAGGGCTTGGACTAACAGCCTGCTCAGTCAGAACACGTCTGATCATCCTGATGCTGTACAGAATAAATCTGCAGGAATGAGCCAGGTTTGTGACCAGATCAGAGAGAGGAGATTTGGAAGTGGTTGATTAAAAATGCTAAAGTTCTTAACCATATTTTCTAGATTCTTATGACACCAGGGTTTTGCTTGTGTAAAGCTCTAAACGCCACATTTGACACACCACTCACAGTCAAGAAAATAAGACATTTTTTAAGCTGCATTATGTCAATGGCGCTTATATAACTCAGTGATGCATGGTTTGCACGTACCTAGTTTACATCATAGGATTTAAGAGCACCTAATAAAATATCCAAGAATATACAATGGTTTTGCAAAGCAACACTGTGCCGCCATTTCATAACACATTTGTTTATTTAGTGCTTTAAAAACTATTTCTGTCTCTTGGCATGACAATTCAGTTCATAAATATTACATAATTTCATATAAACTGCAATGTTGTTCTGCGTAAGGTTTCCATTTACTTTCCCTGTCTGCATGTGATTTTTCTGGGTTCCTCAGTTTTCCTCCAATAATATGGGTTTAAGGTAAATTGGCTGCACTGGATTGCCCTTATGTAATGTGTGTGAGTGAATGTGTGCTGAGCAATGAATTGGCTCCCTGTCCTGGGTTTATCTACCCAGCACCCAATACGTTCTCCCCTGGATGGGCATGGGTAACCACTCACAACCCTTGCATAGTGTTGAGTGGAAGATAATGGCTGGACGTTAATACTACATGTGACTTAAGATGGACAAAATTGGGACAAAAGTATTTGGACTTATCTTTCCCGTCTTAATTAACCCATTTCTATGAGTCAGTGTAAATAACAGGTATTTTGGACATGCTTCCAACTTTGTTAAAACAATGACACCATGTCTGTGTCTCAGTGTAACAAGCTGAACTCTGAACCAAGTAACTCTGTTGGCCCATGGGTTCTTCTCATCTGCTCTCCAGCATATAGCCGCCAAGATCCCCTAAAATACTCTTGTCTGTTGGCTTCCTATATATATATATATATATATATATATGCGAAAGTGGCATTATCTACAATCCTCTGATTGATGGTGATCCCCATATTGTCTTCTGGAACAATGAGCAATGCCACCCTGGCATCTTCTTCTGTCATAACCACTTTAATGTGTCTCCGTGTTCTATGTTTAGACCTGATTTATATAATATGCACATCTTATCTTCTTTTGCTTTTGGTTCCATACTCCCCCAGCATTGTCTGATTGTCTTCTATGCCCCTGCCACACTCTCGGTTTGCAGTTGCATGGCCTCTATGGGAAAATGTAGTGTCACCACAATCAATTCATCTGGAGAACATATAAAGGTCCAAATGTAGCAACCTATGCTATATTCATATTTTGTACAGGGAAGTAAAACTGACATTTGGTGTTTTTTTTTTTTTTTTTTTTAAGTAATTGTGTTGATTGAAAACTTGGGTAAAGTGACCAGGCCCTAAATGATGGATGATTTAGAAAACCATAATAGAACTTTTTCTTGTCAAATCCACTTTGGCAGAAAAAAAAGCTTCTTAAAAAATGGCAAAGAAAAAATACCAGAGGTAGAAGGAAAAGTTAGAAAAGTGACAAGTGAAAAATAACTTACAGTTAAAAAAAAGCAAGCAGAATTTACTTACCCAAGAATGCTATGGAATGAAAAGTGAGTGGGAGACGAGGGCAGAGGAGGAAGAGTGAGATCGAGAACAAAAAAAATGAAAGAAAAAAAATATATCTGCCTCTTTAACGCATGATATTTATAGAGGCGAAAGACTTCAGGCTAAACGAGAGGGAGGGAGAACAGAGTGTGACCTGTTGCTTTTTTGCATTTGAAAAGGCTATAAACAATTAATAACTCCTCCAAACTTCTTTACACCCACACAGATTGATTCACTCCATGAATATTTATGGAACACATATGATACCAAAACAGGCAACTTGTCTTAAAACTTAGAAATGGATGGTTAGGGGTTAGGTTGCCCACTGGAATTAGAATAACTTACAGTGTGAGCAGTTTAACAAAATCATTGCTGCTTCAAAGTTTGCCAAATTAGGTTGATATCGCCAAACTATTAAAGTTTTGTAGAGTATTAAGTGTAATAATTTTGGATTCTCACTAAATAGAATTTTTATTTATATTCAGGATTTCAGATTAATTGAGTGGGATTGGAATGAAACACAGTGGTTTAGTGGTTAGCAAGTTCTCCTCTCAGTGCTAGGGATTCCCGGTTCGAATCCCAATCAGGGTGGAGTTTCCATGTTCTCCCTGCGTTCGGGTTGGTTTCCTCCGGGTTCTCCGGTTTCCTACCACAGTCGAAAAACATGGATCAAGGTCAATTGAATTTTTCAAATTGCCCCATATAGTGTATGTTTGTGTGTATGTCTGTGTGTGTGATCCATGTGACCTTGATCCATGTTTTTGGACTGTGGGAGGAAACTGGAGAACCCAGAGGAAACTCACGCGACACGGGGAGAACATGGAAACTCCACCCAGATTGGGATTTGAATCGGGAATCCCTAAAGCTGAGAGGTGAATGTGCTAACCACTAAGCCACCATGCCGCCCATCTGATAATATGTATCATTAAAAATGATAATCTCCCTGTTTGAGCAACATTTTCAGTAACATTTGGTGAAGTGCTTCCTCACAGAACGCCATCAAACTGCATTGCACTGATTATGAAAACAGTCGTACCGGCCGGTTTAAATCTTAGACAAAGCAGATACATTCAGATCACAAAACAGGAGCAGGAGCTTATACACTTGACTGATTATGATCTAGGAGGGAGCATGGTTTTGTAAGCCACAAAAGGTTTTTAGTCATTATGAATGATAAAAGCTGGCTTTTAAGACACAAGCGGCTTCTGGCAGACCCTGCAATTGAACATATGCCCTTTGCTCTTGTATAATAGTACATTTTAGTAAAACAAGCCAGTAATATGTAATTAAACTAACAGTCTTCTCTGTCTATTTATCTTCAGATGACCCAGGAGCAGTATATTTTGGCATCTCAGCCAAATGCCCTTCAAAGGCCAGGCTGTCCTGCTCCTTACCCAGTGGGCATCTACGGATGGCGGAAACGCTGTCTTTACTTCTTCATCCTTCTCCTTCTCGTCACTATGATTGTTAACCTTGCTCTAACCATCTGGATTTTGAAGGTCATGAACTTCACTGTGGTGAGTGCCTCCCGTTTTATCCTTAGTCTATCCTTAAAGAACAAGGCTCGCTGGTATATTTATGAATCATGTGCTTTCTTTTCCTTACTCACTTAATATAGCTAGTAGAGGGTTGAAGCAAATCAATTTACATGCAGAAAACTCCTGAATTCACACGTGGGTTTTATTCCTTTGAGGCTTTACGCATATGAAACACAATAAAAAAAGCGGTTTCATTTGCTGCCCACCTTTTACACAACACATTGTCCAGAAGCCGTTTCACAATAGCCAACTCCTTAGTGATATACCAATGGATGACATTGGCAAGAGAAGCTCCCATGGTAAAGATAATGAGGAATGAGACTTGGAAGAAGGTGAGGCTTTATTAAAAAAAGATTAGATCTATTTTAATGCTTCCTTTTCATAGGTTTGGCAGTCCTCATATGACTATTGCAGCTATTACTGCAATTAATCAAAGGCCACTAATGATAATAAAGCAAGGACAATAAGCCTTCGGTACAGCTAGCAATGCAATGACAAGAGTTGGCTTGGAAATAGTTTCCCAAAATCTTGTAATTGTAAAGTCATGACAAGATGTTAGACAAGGTAAAATAAGAGGGCATGGTAGCTCAGTGGTTAAGGTGTTGGGCTATCAATCTGAAGGTTGTGGGTTTAAATCCCACTGAAGTTACCACAGCGGGTTCTTGAGCAAGACGCTTAACCCTCATTGCTCCAGGGATGCTGTGGCCAACCCTGTGCTCGCTTTGAAAGTCTCTTTGGATAAAAATGTCTGCTATGTGACCAAATTAAATGAAAGTTAAGATAAGATTCCCTTATTGTCATTACACCAAAATTATTCAGCAATCTCCAAGGTGCAAAAAAACAGGACACGGGCACAATTTAAAGATAAATAAGCTAATTAAAGTAATACTTATGAATAAAAGTGCAAGATTAGGTCCAGTAATTTTAATCTGTGGACTAGTGTGACCCTGTGTCCTGAGTATGTTACATTTACATTACTTTTACATTTGGTCATTTAGCAGACGCTTTTATCCAAAGCGACTAACAAGGTGAACACAGGGTTAATCACAACATCCCTGGAGCAATGAGGGTTAAGGGTCTTGCTCAAGGATTCACACTGGTAACTGCAGTGGACCTGGGATTTGAACCACCAACCTTCAGATTGATAGCCCAATGCCCTAACCACTAAGCTACCGCGCGTTGTTTCTGAACATTTAATGTCTGGATGGTAGTGTCAGTGTTGGATGGTGTAAGTTCTCTTATTGCACTGAGATAGAAGATGTTCTTTAGTCTAATAGTCCATCTGCAGCTTTTTCCAGAGGGTACGAGATCCAACAGATGATGTCCACTGTGGGATGGGATGGAGAATTTGGCCTAAAGCAGATGTTTGGTTACATAGTTAGGGTTTTGAAGGATATTTTTCTGCACTGAATTGACAGAATAATTCCTCTCATGTCATTGTCAATGAAAACTAGGACACAGGAGCGCTGGGTCTAAGGATGAGAGTTTGGTGGCTTCAGGCGGGTAAAAGGGACTTAATGATACACAAAAGGACACCAGCTTTTATGCCATCGTATTGTGAGTTGGTCCTGCTTTAAGCTATAAGAGCTTTTATTTTCTATAAACAAGGTTTTGAAATGGCGGCACAGTGGCTTAGTGGTTAGGTTGTTCCCTCTTCGCTTCACTGGGGATCCAGGTTCAAATCCACATCTGGTTTTCGTATTCTTACTGTGTCCGCGTGGGTTTCCTCCAGGTTCTCCGTTTTCCTCCCACAATCCACAAACATGGATTCAAAGCAAATTGGCTGATCTAAATTGCCCCTATAGAGTCTTTGTGTGTGAATGGGTACCCAGCCATAGATTGGCGCCCTGTCCTGGGTGTCTGTCCAGCGCCTGGAATGTTTTCTCCTGAATGTTCCCCTATCCCCTTACAGAGAATTAAGTGGAAACTAATGAATGAATAAAGATTTTAAAGTGTGTCTGTGAGAACCTTTGGCACTTATGATGGGTGTGCAGACTCTGAATCGAGTTCATCCTAATGGTGTTCCATAAGGTTAAGGTCAGGGCTCTGTGTGGGTCACTTTAAGCTTTTCCCCACTAAGCCTATGCACCCAGGTGCCTTAATGACCTCGATTTATGACACACATTGTTGTTTATCTAAGTTTGGTCAATAAATTGGATTGTCTCAGGTTTTAAACCATGTAGTAAAACTGCACAGCTTGCAAAGAGCCATAAGCTAAAAAACTTAAAGCTAACTGAATTGGTAAATGTAAGAAAAGCCCCTTACTCTACATCAGTGTGTCATTTTTGGCTACATATTGCTTTAAATTCTCTGGTTATCTTGGTTCTATAGTCTAAAATAGCAGCTAAACCCTACATTTTGTAAATGATCTAAGGACCCTGTACCCTGAAGTGGAGGAAACTACTCATCGACTTTTATGTTGGAAATATTTCATAGGCCATAGTCTCTCGCAGGCTGTATGAGGGGTAGGAACTGGACATTTTTCTTTTAAAAACAGATTTCTCTTCTAGAATATTAAGCAATGCTGTGGTATAACCATTAGGGAGCAGGAAATGCCTCAGAAGTGTGAAAAGAATGGACAAGTGCAGCTCTGTTCATCTGTAAGCCAATAATAAGGCAGCTGCGTGACTTCCTGACATAAAAGTACTTTTGGGAGGATGCATTTGTGCCTTTTTTGCACTCACTCAGTCAGATGTACAGCCTCTTTGTGCAGTACTGCCTCTTCGGTCCTGTGCCGGAAAGTAGTTTCACTAGGAACCATGAGTAAATGTGTTCTTGGATTACGTTCTCGACTCGCAAGCCTTCCCCCAATAGAGGGAAAAACACTAAGTCTGTCACTGGCTACTTCAGCACTTTGCTATTCCCCATCTGCCACCATGGTCACTACTGCCAGGATAAATTGAAAGTTTAAGGAATAACACATTCATCCATTTTCCTCCATTTCCTCCCAAACACCTCTCTTTTGAGTCAATTTACGCCACTGGTCAGTCTCCATTCCAGTGCTGATGTCCCATAAGCCCCTGGGAGAGGCCACCTTTCAGCTTCTGATTGGTGTTTAGGTTTAGGTATAACACAGAAATGCTTTTGGCAGGAGAGCCGGAGACGGCTGAACGAGGAGATATTCAAGCTTTAGAGTTGGGGTGGAGAAACACTTCAGGATTTATTTCAGGGAGCCGTCAAGCGAAATAATCTGTATTTGAGATAGAAGACAAATCTCGGTCTTAAGCAAGCTTTAAACTAGGTGATTCAAACACTTGATTCCCAAAGTCGGATGCATTAAGGGTAGTTTTGTCCTGCAGCTTGAGTTTCTGGGAAATCACACTGAGAACATGGTGAGAACCTATACGAATGGAAATCCAGCTCTGAGCATCTCAACTCCAGGAGAGAACATTTCGGGTGCTACACAGGACAGGGCTCCAATCTATCGCTGGGCATACACTCACTCAAACTATAAGTCAACTTAACTTGAATCCATGTTTTTGTACTGGAAAACCCACGCAGACACATGGAGAACACAGAAACTCCGCCCAGATCAGGATTGGAACCTGGATGTTCTCTCCTGGATGTTCTGTATAATCTGAAATAATCTGTATTTGTCTTACGCAAGCTTTAAACTAGGTCATTTAAACACTTGATTCCCAAAGTTGGATACATTAAGGGTAGTTTTTGAGAGTTTCTGAGAAATCACACTGAGAACATGGTGAGAACCTATATGAATGGAAATCCAGCTCTGAGCATCTCATCTCCAGGGTAGAACATTTCGGGAGCTACACAGGACAGGACTGTAATCTATCGCTGGGCACACACTCACTCACACTATAAGCCAACTTAACTTGAATCCTTGTTTTTTGACTGTGGGGGGGAAACCAGAGAACCTGAAGGAAACCCACGCGGACACATGGAGAACATGGAAACTCCGCCCAGATCATTTACATTTACATTTGGTCATTTAGCAGACGCTTTTATCCAAAGCGTCTTACAAAGCGAGCACAAGGTTGATACAGCATCCCTGAAGCAATGAGGGTTAAGGGTCTTGCTCAAAGACCCACATTGGTAACTTCAGTGGACCTGGGATTTGAACCCCCAACCTTCAGATTGATAGACCAACACCCTAACCACTGAGCCACCACACCCTCCATGAACAGGATTGGAACCTGGATTCCCAGCCCTGAGAGGCGAACATGCTAACCACCTTGCCACCGTACCGCACAGCTCTGAGCACTTACCTTATAATAACCATACACTAGCCTACATCATGTTTTCATTTAGGTGTGTGTATCTGGGATGACTGCAGCTAGACTGTATACATAAGCTAAAGGAGAGTCGTGAGTGGGTGAGGCAGGGTGCTTGGGCGTGCCCACCTCCTGCCAAAACCTTTTCATATAATTTGGAAATGAAGTTTTACGAAGCCAGTGACATTAAAGGCAAGGCAATCAGTTACGCACGCCTTCCTTTTCCTCGCCTTATTACGGATTTGATGAATAACGGTTGGAGTTTGAGCCGTCGCTCCCAGATAGTTTATTAACTTTCAATGTCATGGGTCGAAGGAGCAAAAGGACAGATTGAATGCTGCTGGGTGCATGTACACGTGTGTGTGTGTGTGTGTGTGTGTCAGAGTTTTTCTTTGATATTTCCCTTGAAATTACAAGCTATTTCTATGGTGAGAAAATGAGAAAGGGAAGTACTGTATTAGTCATTTAGTATATTAGATTGATGGGTTTTGTGTGTGTGTGTGAGTGTGTGTGTGTGTGTGTGTGTGTGTGTGTGTGTGTGTGTTGTGCTTGCTGTCATTTGCTGTTCCCAAGTTGTCTGTCATAAAGAAGTGTTGTGAAGAAAAATGAGAAAAGTAGTAAGAGGAAGTGCTGGGAAGACCAGGAAAGGCTATAAAGTGGGAACATTAAAATGAGACATTGACTAGAAAGACATTCATTCATTCATTATCTCACACTTTATCCTATATTATGGTCGCGGTGGGGTTCCCCATGCCCATCCAGGGGAGAACGTTTCGGGCGCTGGGCAGATACACCCAGGACAGGGCGCCAATCCATCGCTGGGCACACACTCACTCACTCAAACACACTCTATATGGGGCAATTTTGGAGAACTCAATTAACTTGATCCATGTTTTTGGACTGTGGGAGGAAACCGGAGAACCCGGAGGAAACCCACGTAGACACGGGGAGAACATGGAAACTCCACCCAGATGGGGATTCGAACCGGGAATCCCTAGTGCTGAGAGGCGAACATGCTAACCACTAAGCCACCGTGCCGCCCACTAGAAAGACAATGAATGAATAAAAGAGATAAAAGAAAAAGAAAAAAAACCCGGTTACGAAACGAGACAGTAGACTGATCATATGTATACAATATGAACAAAAGTATTGGGACAGCTTCATTACATCGCTCATCTCATCTCATTATCTTTCGTGTAATCCTAGTAGAGGATTACACGCCAATCTATCGCTGGGCACACACTCACTCACACAGACACACACAGACACGCATTCATTTACTTTGAATCCATGTTTTGGACTGTGGGAGGAAACCGGAGAACCCAAGCAGACACGGGGGAGAACATGGAGGACGTGGAGAACTCCACCTAGTTTGGGATTTGAACATGGATCCCTAGTGCTGAGAGGCGAATGTGCTAACCACTAATTATTATTATTATTATTTCTATTGTGTATAGTATAATTGTCAGCATCAGAATGAAGTGAATTTGTGAGATCAACCAATACTTATGGTAAATAATTACAGCTTTGTGTGTGTGTGTGTGTGTGTGTTTCCTCAATTCTTAGGCATATATTTTTAAAAACAACAACTACTGAAGGTTGCTAGAATCCAATATCATATTGATCTGTAGTGTGTTTGTGTGTGTGTGTGTGTGTGTGTGTGTACGCGTGCGCCAGCATGACTTAACCTCAAAGAGCTTTAACCACCTCATTTCTGAGGTGTCTGGTCTGATATCTTCTTTGGGCGTGGTTAAAGTTATCAGAAATAAAGCTACGTTCTATTTACTGCAGTGAGCCCTGCTCTGTTTCTGTTCCAGCCATCGCCAAGCTTCATGGGGGGGGGGGCATGCCCATGCCCATGCCCATCCTGGGGTGAACGTTTTGGGTGCTGGGCAGATACACCCAGAACAGGGCGCCAATCTATCGCTGAGCACACACTTACTCACACAGACACACACACACACACACACACACATTATATAGGGGTAATTTAGAGCATTCAATTTACTTTCAATCCGTATTTGGTATTCCTGTATCCCTGGCCACTAAGAGGCGAACATGCTAACCACTACACCATAGTGCTGCCCTATAATAATAATAATAATAATAATAATAATAATAATAATGGCGGCACGGTGGCTTAGTGGTTAGCACATTCGCCTCTCAGCGCTAGAGATTCCCGGTTCGAATCCCCATCTGGGTGGAGTTTCCATGTTCTCCCCGTGTCTGCGTGGGTTTCCTCCGGGTTCTTCGGTTTCCTCCCACAGTCCAAAAAGATGGATCAAGTGAATTGAATTCTCAAAATTGCCCCATATAGAGTGTGTTTGTGTGAGTGAGTGTGTGCCCAGCGATGGATTGGCGCCCTGTCCTGGGTCTATCTGCCCAGCGCCCGAGATGTTCTCCCCTGGATGGGCATGGGGAACCCCACCGCGACCCTAATAGAGGATAAAACGGGAGATAATGAATGAATGAATAATAATAATAATAATAAAAATAACCTGTTAATATACAGCTTGTTCAAAGCAATAAAGAAAAAATTCTGATTGGCTGTAATTTACTCTCATTGGCTGAAGTTCATTGATTCACTCACTGCCAGCCGCAGCGTCGACTTAAGAATTGCCGACAGTCGGCCATTCGGCATGCCCTTATGAAGCCCAGGGTGATGTAAGCGGTGAGTCTTAACGCCATGTGTTTTGGCCATATAAGGCTTTGTACAATAGGATCAGTTAAGGCTTAGTGGTTGGGTTACTGGATTACCTAGCAGGCGTTTTCCGCTTTACACGTCACCATTAAGACTGGTGCCTTGAGCGCGATTCTTAACCCAGAGCGGTGTGTAATGTAATTGCATCTGTATTAGTGCATCTGCTTAATTCTGTATGTCTATGAGCAGTGTAAAAGCGGAGGAACATTCCTGCAAGACTTTCTACACATCTTTCTTCTTTTACACATCATGCTGGCTGCACGACTTGCGCTCAAGGCTTTCCACCAAATGAGACTGCTACCTCTCAGACATGTTATACAAGCTAAGTGAGAAATCCAGACAGAACTGGGGTATAAATTAGGCTTTCCAGGTTGTGTGAGGATAAATGTGATGGGTTGTGGAGAGGGCTGTAGTGATGCAGAACAATAATATGAGGATGAATGCTAATTCTTGATATATTAAAGGCTTCCAGAGACACATGATGAGAGGTTTGCATCATGTCACCAGAGCTCATACACTATATATTAAGCACCAGCTATAAGCAGGGCAGATATTCACTGTGGGATATTTATCTCTTATCAGAATCAATCAGAATCAGAATACTTAATTGATCCCAGGGGGAAATTGCAGAAGTTACAGTTGCTCAAGTTATAAAAAAAAAAAATATATATATAGGCTCCTGACCCCAATTGCTCCCCGGGCGTCGTATTCAAGGCTGCCCACCGTTCCGGGCACGTGTGCTCACTTCGCCAGTGTGTGTATATATGTGTGTGTTTCACTGCACAGATGGGTTAAATGTGGAGGAATAATTCCTCTGTGTGTACGCACAGTAAGCAAAATAAATCACTTACATTATATATATATATATATATATATATATATATATATATATATATATATATATATACTGTCAGAAAGCTCGTTCTTCCCCGGATGAGAGCGGCTACGCGGAGCAAGTGCGTATGCCGCTCGCGCATAGTGAGCGCTTCCCGGGCACCGGCTACGCAGGGAATACTGCGTATGCCGGCCAACGGAGGGAAAACGCTCCCATGAGTACGACCTGCGCGGAGATATTGCGCAGCGCCGCACCGTGGCAGAACGCGGAAGGAGAGTCCAGAAAACACCGGGATAAAAACCAAACCGATTTATTAATAAAAACTGGTGATGGAACACCAACAGAAAGGGGGGAACAAACGAACAACCTAACATCGGGGTATTAACCGCAAACAAAGACGTGCACCGAGAAGAGGGAAAACGGAAACTAAATAACAACCCAACTAATCACGTGCACAGAAACAAACCAATCACCCAGCTGAGACAATGAAAAACCCAAATGAGGGACAGGTGCCCCAGGCCCTGTGACATATACACACACACACACACACACACACACACACACATATCATATAATAATATAATATAGTAAGAATAAAGTGGCAATTTAAACAATAAATCCTTAATAAAGAAAAAAAAATAAAACATATTTTTGTCTTGCTCTCTTAACAGGATGGCATGGGCAATCTGCGGGTGACCAAGGAAGGCGTACGGTTAGAAGGCATATCCGAGTTCCTTCTTCCTCTCTATGTGAAGGAGATTCAATCAAGATGGGTAAGTTCTTGTGTCTGTTTATTAAACACTGAAATAAAATCTAATGTAACTAATTATTGTGCTGTATGAAAATACAATCAGAATGGCACAATGTGTAAAGCACACACCTCACCATTTCACCTCACAGTGAACAAGAATTAAGTTCCAGTCAGTGAAGTTTGCATGTTCTCCTCAAATCTATGTGGATTACCAGGTGTGAATGTGGGCATTGTGTTGCAATGGTGCTCACTGGGTTGAGGTTAGATGTGGTTGTGATCTAGAGGTCCACTATGTCAGGCTGTTGCTGACCTTCCTTTGTGCCCAGAGGCTCAGCCTTGTAACAGCAAAAGTTTTCAGTCTGTTGACACAAAGCTGGAAGCATGTGACAAAACAGCAATCATATTATCCTCCGCTGTCTGTGAGTGTAAGTCTCACTCTATTAATTAGGACTGGTGTCAACATACATGCTGACTTTCAATCAATTATCTTTTTCGAATCATCATTTTCAGATAGAAGTTAAATGTAGGTTCAGTCATTATTAATTTATTTTGCAGCATCAATAAATCGATGTAAATTCTCGGAAACAAACTGAAGCAGGCAGCTTGCTGCTAGCCTGCCTCCAACACCCTCAATTAACCTCAATAATGACTACTGGACACTAGCAAAGGCTCAGTGTCTGTCAGTCCCTTATCACCAATGGTGTTCATAAAGCCGATTTTGCATATTATTAAGCTTAGAAAGGCTCGGATAAAGAGTGTTCTACTATATTACTAATATATGTGGACACCTCTCCACTGCACCTATGTGACCTTGACGTCTCATTCAGTACCAAATGTGGACTTGATCCTCTTTATAGATCTAAAGCTTTACTTTTTTTACACTTACTTTTCAAAACATTTTCATTATTTGGCTTGTAGGACGATTATAGGGGCCAGGCATTGATCGTGGAAAGGCCAGGATTAATAATTAGCATTGACGTTGGGTTCCTTTGGCGCTTGCTCACATTAAATTCACACTAAACCTATATTATAATAAATTTCAAGTCATGCTGGAGCAAAAAAAAAAAGCTGGAGTTCTAGTATTGTATAGGCGTATGATTTTAGACGAAGCTCTGGTTTAATTTTGTCAGTATTATTTTTTCTTATTGATTCCTCCAGTTTTTATAAACCTGCTGAACACATTTGTTTATTCATATGACCAAGAAAAGCTCTTTTTCTTCATTTAGAAAACGAGAAATTCTTCATAGTATTAAAGCATTAATGCCATGTTCATGGCTATGACTAATAACTCAAGTCAGAATAAAAATATATACCTTTAAATGTTTATTTGTTTGCTCTTTTATCCGAGTTGTTCTGCTGTAGTTATGGAAGTTAAAGATCGCGTTAGTTATGGAAGCTGAAGACGAGAAATTGAATCCTCATCTGTCACTCTGGGTGATGCAAAGTGAAAGTGCGAATCAGAAGCACTTTGTCACAAGCCTTTAGGAGGAATTCTTTCTAGAGCAAAGTGCCTGAATGAGCCAGAGTGCAAACGTATTTAGAAAGATGAGGGTAGGTTTCTGGGTGTAATGTACGAGCACAGATCCACGTATGGGAGTGTTTGGAAGCGCAAGCGAGTAAAGTCTGAAAAGCTGTATGAGGACAGAAGAGGAAATCGGTGTGGTGACTCAAATCTAGCACAGACAGCTGGAAGAAATCGCAAACATTAAACCTAAAAGGGGGAAAAAAGGAATAGGAACAAATCCAAATAGCATTTCTGTTTTTGGAGGCATAATTAGCCCCATTTGCATCCTTACATAATAACGTTTTGCATAGTTGCTGGAAGGGTTTGATTACTATAATCAGTAATCCTTCTTTCTCTGTACTAAACTTATAACAATAAAACTCCAAATATTTGTAGGGGTGGCTGGACAAAAATATATATAAACAGGAAAAGCAGTTTCTATTGTATCTTTAGTGCAATAAAGACCTTTACAGGGTTTTATTCCTCAGTGCTGCTGCTCCTATAGTCTCTGAGCATCTCTGAGCAGGGGTCACGGGCTGAGAGTATTGCCCTCTGATTGCTTTTGACACCAGGTGATGACTCTATTTGCACTTGTCCCTTGTTAGTACGTTGGTTGGGTCTATAAGTCTGTCATCCTCAGCTGAGATGGAGTCATAACCCCAGTTATGCCTGCAAATGTGCCCTCTTCGTTTCAAGGAGTGGACTGTTTGGAAGTGGGTTCCAACAAAACGGATGAGTCAGTCCAGGCCAATAAAATGTTGAGAGGACATCATTACTTTTCATCAACCCAATAGAGCGTTCTGAATTCTAGCAGAGGATAAAGTACATCCTAACATCATCTCCAGTACAGTCCTGGATTTACAGTACGTTCCCTCTTGAACCCATTAATAAGGAGTGATTTGGGCATGTGATGTAAAAACATAAATCTTTGTGACCTGATGTTGTCCCCAATTCTCACAAGTCCCACCAAGTGCTATGGCTGATCACTTTATTACTTTTATTGTTAAATTAATAAAAATTGTTAAAATTGTTGTTGCAGTTTTGTAACTTGTGCCCAACTTTTAAGCTGTTCACAATCTGTGTTTGCAGTTGTCTGATTGTCCTATTAACATTGCACCATACATTTTCAGTAGAAGGCGGCTCTGGACTGGGGTGGCATGGTGGCTTGGTCTTTAGCACGTTCGCCTCTCAGCTCTGGGGATCCAGGTTCGAATCCTAATCTGGGTGTTCTCCTTGTTCCTCGTGGATTTCCTCCAGGTTCTTCAGTTTCCTTTTACAGACCAAGAACATGGATTCAAGATAAATTGAATTCTCCAAATTGCCCCATATTATGTGTAAATGAGTGGGCCTGGCGATGGATTAACACCCTGTCCTGGGTGTATCTGCCCAGCGCCCAATACGTTGTCCTCTTGAGGGGCATGTGTAAAGCCCTTCTCCCATGACCCTAGTAGTGGATTAAGCAGAAGATAATAAATAAATGAATAATTGAATGAATGAATGTTTTGAATGAACTTTTTCAGATCTGGGGTTTGTATCATGACCTTAGCCCATAGCCCATCTGGCTATTCCACTATTCCATGACATTAATAAGTTAATGAGTTTGGATTTGCGTTGCAGCACAACTGTGTATACTAATAGATATTGTGGCTACATCTAGTTTTAAAGTTTTCTAAAGTAGTCTGGTCATTACCGGGGGGTATATGTTTGCTGTTTTGCTACAATGAATGATGATATCCTGTTCTTTTCCTGGTGTGCTCATTTCTAATTGTCCCCCTCGGGGAGCTGATCATGTCATGCATGAGGAAAAGTTTGTAGAAAAGGCTTATTTTTACCATACCCTTTTTCTTCCTTTGTGCTAAAGAATAAGGGATCTCTCTGGTGGCCGACTCACTGGAATGGCTGTGCTGGGACTTTTTTTTGGCAAAAGTTCCCTGATCTAAGCATTGTTGTCACCCGCTGACTGCGGCTTGTTCTTCTCGCTCTCATTTTTTTCTGTCCCATGCATATTCCTCCTTTTTTGTTATCCTTTTTCCCTTCACAAACTGTACTGCTTTGCATAAAAAGTAAAGCGATTCCTGCTTGAGGCTCCTTTTAAATCTATTAAATCTCCTACCTGTCAGTCTGTGGAATCTACCATGGGAATGACCCAGTTTTCCTACTAATCTAATGGAATTTTTGTTTAAATGAATATGCATTTTAATGCCACTCTGTTGGACTAGTTTTGTAAGAGGTTAATACTTGATATTAATAGTAATCCAGATTAAAATTAGTCAGTATAAATGGCGGGCAGCTCGGTGGCTTAGTGGTTAGCACTAAGGTTTGGAGTTTCCATGTTCTCCCGGTGTGTGTCGCTTTCATCCCAATCACTGTTCTGCGGTTTCCTCACAAGGTCCAAAAACACGGGTTCAAGCTACGTTGAATGCTCTTAATTGCCCCATATAGTATGTGTCTCTGTATGAGCGAGTGTGCCCAGTGATGGAGTACTCTCAGTCCTGGGTGTATCTAAATGCTCTCCCTTGGATGGACATAGGAATACCCTCCTACGCCTCCAGGAACGAACAACTGTTTACCTGATTATTCTCTATTTACTATTTATCTATTAACATTTTGGCATCTTCTGTTCATATTAATTGCAATAATGAGTAATTAAATGCAATTATGTGTAAGATCCATTTAGACACGGTTTGACAGGTTTGGTATGGATTCACTTGATTGGTCTGCAGACATCCCTGACCTCAAGCCTATCAAGCACCTTTGGAACTAGAGCGGGGATTACGAGGCTGGAGTTCACCTCCAAATTCAGTGTCTGACTCCACAAACACTCTTCTGGGTGATTGAGGAAAAATGCTCCCAAACACACTCCAAAATCCTGTAGAATTCTTTTTCTCATCAAATCATAGATGCTGTTATAATTGTAAATTGGGGACCAACATAGAATGAGATGCCTTAAAAACTCACATATACATTTAGTTATTTAGCAGATGTTTTTATCCAAAGTGACTAACAAGTATCTCCAACTTTATGGTTGGGGTCAGAACACAAGGATGATACACCCCCTGGAACAATGAATATTAAGGGTCTTGCTCAAGGATCCACATTGGTAACTTTAGTGGACCTGGGATTTGAACCCACAATGTTTATATTGCTAGCCCAACACCCTAAACACTGAGCTACAGTTACTTCTCACCGGTTTCTGAGACATAAATTTATTGATGGCTGCTGAGCTTAAAAAGCTTAAAAATAGCTTATATATCCCTTTAATCAGACAAAAGTCATATTGCTATCCAGATAACAAGCCCCACCCTGGGACTCTTTGTTAGACTCCTGGGTATAGAAGCCTTAGCATCATCAAAAACTTAAAATTCGAAAAGTAGGAGAGCTAATGATCAAAACAAAAATTTCTGTTATCATAGGAATGAATTTGACCCTCCAACCCCTGCTCAACAGCAGTGAGACCACAGTGCAGTTGCCTTCAAAGGCTGCCTTCATCAGATCCTTTAATTACTGTCACAGTGATCTCGACGTTGCTCAGAGGGAGACTGAGGGGCCTGGAAATTTCCAAAAGCACGATCGCATAAATGTTTCATTCTGACAGAGCCGTACAGGTTCAAGACGACCCAGGTAAAAATAGGCTCTTATTAAGCTTTAACATCTCCTCACCATGATTAAAGGCACACAAAGAATGGGAGGGAGGAATATTAACTTTGCTCTGTTGAAGCCTGAACAAACAGAATTAAAAGTCTTGTTGGTCTGCAATTATCTTAAGTCATTCCTCACCATGAGGCTGTTATCCAAAATCTTACTCTGAACGCTAATTTTACTACGAGTTATAGTGCTGGAATCTCTCGTGTACAACACCTTTTTTTTGTGTAAATGTGACCAGTTGTAACATCATAACATAATCTGTAGATGGGTATCCTGCACTGCAGATGCTGCTCCGCCGCTCATGGAGGATGAGTCCCCCAATGAGCCATGGTCCTTCCAACGTTTCTTCCTAAAAACCAACTATAACAGGAAGTTTTTTCCTCCCACTGTTGATTTGGCTTGCTCTTTATTGGTTCAGACTCTGAACACTGTAATGCTGCCTTGGGACAAAGTATTATTGTATAATAAATAAAAATAAAATGACCTTCAACTTAAAAGAAAAAAAATACCAGCTTGAGCATAGTGACCATTGAATATTTCAGCTACGAAGTTCTTGTTACTAGGCATGAGATCACAGATTCTGATGGTATGGTCATTGTCTATGAAATAATCATGATTATATGATTTTCATTCATTCATTCATTATCACCCGCTTTATCCTCCATCAGGGTCGTGGTGAGGTTCCCCATGCACATCCAGGGGAGAATGTCTTGGGCACTGCGCAGATACACCCATGACAGGGCGCCAATCCATCGCTGGGCACACACTTACTCCCTCACTCAAACACACTCTATATGAGGCAATTTGGAGAACTCAATTGACTTGATCCATGCTTTTGGACTGTGGGAGGAACGTGCTAACCACTATGTCACTGTGCCGTCCTTGATTATATGATTTTTATATAATAATTATTCATTCATTTTCTTCCGCTTAATCCTCTACTAGGGTTGCGTGGCGTTCCCCAGGCCCATCCAGGGAAGAATGTTGAAGGGGTCCGAATTTTGTATCAGTCGCTAGGCAGATACAAGCAGGACAGGGTGCCAATTTGCTGTATGTGCTGGGCACATACACTCACACACAAACATACTCATTCATTCATTCATTATCTCCCGCTTTATCCTCTACTAGGGTCGCGGTGGGGTTCCCCATGCCCACCCAGGGGAGAACGTCTCGGGCGCTGGGCAGATACACCCAGGACAGGGCGCCAATCCATCACTGGGTACACACTCACTCACACAAACACACTCTATATGGGGCAATTTAGAGAACTCAATTAACTTGATCCATGTTTTTAGACTGTGGGAGGAAACCGGAGAACCCGGAGGAAACCCACGCGGACACGGGGAGAACATGGAAACTCCACCCAGATGGGGATTCGAACCGGGAATCCCTAGCGCTGAGAGGCGAACGTGCTAACCACTAAGCCACCGTGCCGCCATCACAAACATACTATATTAGCAATTTAGAGCATTCAATTTACCTTGAATACAAGTTTTTGGACTGTGGGAGGGACCTGGAGGAAACCCATGTGGACACGGGAAGGCCATGGAAACACGCAGATTGAGATTTGAACCGGGATCCCCACCGCTGAGAGGCAAACGAGCTAACCACTAAGCCACCGTAACGTCCTTTGTAATAATTAGCAAAGAAACAATACACAGCTTTTTAAGTTCGTTGTTTATTTAATGTTAATAGGCATTAAATAGAAGTGTTCTTCTATTCTTCTATTTTCTTGCAGAAAATGGCCTTGAGCCACGGACCTCTGGGTTTGGCACTGCAACCCACTGCTGCCCCACTCTACTTACTTACTAAATCCACAATCCCTGGCTTAGAAGGGCAGATCCTTATTTAAACACTCCAGAGGCAAACCTTTTGGGCGATGGCATTTCCCTCTCAATCAAAGCAGTATTGCCCAATCTTCAGAATACACACACACAGGACGGTAAAGTTGAGCGTGTATTGAATTGGGTTCCTAATAAATGCTGTCTAAAATGCTTACGCTAAATGCCTTTAGGCATAAATTCTGCAGGTCCCATCGATTCAGCAGTTGCAGAAACAATTTAACCCCCTCACAACATCATGACCCGAGTTCCTGGTTGAAAATAAAAACATGTTAATATGTGGAATAAGTTCAGGAACCGTTCATAATCTCTTTTTCTTAATTTTGAAATCTGCAATTATTTGGGATTTTGAGTATTAATATGAATACTTATTACCAGCAACACTACAATTTTAGTAATGCCTTTGAAAGCCTTTTGGTCAAATGTTCTTGATTTTCTTCCTTTCATACACAACATAACACTACTATATCATGTGTTTCGTGATTAAGTGGATTTCAGTAGCACTCAGCACACAACTCTAGCAGAACAACTACAATTATGGAAGAGAGGGCTACTTAATGCTGTTTTACAAGTAGCCAAGTACCCAAAACTAGTGCAATCAGAAGTAATAATTTAATCCCACAAAGTGGGTATTCCATCCATTATATTCCGCTTAATCCTCTGCTAGGGTCACAGGGGGGTTCCCCATGCCCATCCAGGGGAGAATGTTTTGGGTGCTGGGCAGATACACCCAGTACAGGGCACCAATCTATCGCTGGGCACACTCACTCACACAGACACACTCTATATGGGGTCATTTTGGAGAATTCAATTGACCTTGATCCATGTTTATGGACTGTGGGAAGAAACCGGAGAACCCGGTGGAAACCCACTGAGACACAGGGAGAACATGGAAACTCCACCCAGATTGGGATTCGAACCGGGAATCCGTAGCGCTGAGAGGTGAAGGTGCTAACCACTAAGCCACCGTGCCGCCCCAAAGTGGGTTTTGTTTAGTTAATTATGTATCTTCTTGCATCATATACACACTAATTATCACTGGGTTTATCTTTGCCCTTAAACTTGGTAAGATTAATTTGGCAAGGTGCAGAACTGATAAACATGACATGCTGATAGTCTGTGAACCCGACGGTCAGTTTAATTTTCACATTTAGCAGCTCAGCAGGCACTAATGACCATAATGAGAAGGATGGGGAGAGACTGACAGTTTATCAAGCTCTGACCTGAAAATGTTGTAGGTGATGTTTTAGAGTCCGACATGAAATTCCCAAACAGGTGATTTCACGGCTCTAACAGCATGAAGGAGACTAATGCTAATGCTAATTAATATTACAGAGGAAGTAGCCGGAATTAAAGCCGACCCACATGAACACACAACCAGGGGACTGGTTCTGGTAATGACCATCTAAAGTACCTTTTTAAGCAGCAGAATATATATATATATATATATATATATATATATATATATATATATATATATATATATATATATATATATATATCGAATCCCCATCTTGGTGGAGTTTCCATGTTCTCCCCGTGTCTGCGTGGGTTTCCTCTGGGTTCTCCGGTTTCCTCCCTCAGTCCAAAAACATGGATCAAGGTCAATAGAATTCTCAAAATTGCCCCATATCTGTGTGTCTGTGTGAGTGAGTGTGTGCCCAGCGATGGATTGGCACCCTGTCTTGGGTCTATCTGCCCAGCGCCCGAGACGTTCTCCCCTGGATGGGCATGGGGAACCCCACCGCGACCCTAATAGAGGATAAAGCGGGAGATAATGAATGAATGAATGAATGAATGTCTATATATATACATACACGGTGGCTAATTGGTTGGCACGTTCGTCTTCTTTACATGTTCTTCACATGTCCGAGTGGGTTTCCTCCTAGTTCTCTGGTTTCCTCCCACAGTCCAAAAACATGGATTCAAGGTAAACTGAATGCTCTAAATTGTCCCATATAGTTTTTGTGTGTGTGGGTGAGTGTGTGCCCATTGATAGATTGGTGTTCTGTCCCGGGTGTATCTGCCTGAAATCTTCTCCCTGCAACCCTAGTAGAGAATTAAGCAGATAAATAATGAATAATTATGTATTATTATAATTCACTGTGTTCATAATACACAGAGCATAAGACATTACAAAGCATATTGAGTAGAGTAAGAAAACTAAATTATATATATTGAATGTAAAAAAGCAGCATTAAGTGTCTTAACCTATCAATAAATTACCACAAATTTCAAAAACATTTTCGGTGATAGTGATATGACACTATAGAGTATAGTGCTGTGCCACTTATTACATTTGACATACAGTCCTATTAACAGACATGACAGCATATGACGGATGTCGCGACAGATTCATGACCCGGCTTATGCAGGTGTCATGACAGGGCATTAAATGCTACGCCTGCACTGGACTTAGTCGTAGCTCGAAGTAGCAAAGGACAAATCAGAAGACAGTGATGGGAGATGACCACGTTCCTTTAAGCTCGAGAGTATCAGAGTGACATTTCTCCACATGGCCATGTGTTTGATCTTCTTTAATAATGTTGTCCTGACAGACCGACGAGCTGAGTTCAGACCACACAGATTCACAGACTCGCCAATCAATAACCTATTACAAAACTGGACAAGCACTCTCTTGCTCTCTTTCTGTCTCAAGTGTCACTGGCTAAAGTAGGCGCAGGCTCTACGGTGACGAGGGCCTACAATGGCCATGTCTGCTTTTTAGTCAACACTATTTTATTTATTTGTGGGTATGAAAAGCTTTTTGAAAATATTTGCCACCAAAGGCCCAAAGGCATGTACTAATTTGAATCAATCATATTGAAATTGGTGTGCTTGCTATACAGTATATATGACAATTACACCTTTATCAGATTTTCTTTTCCCAAATTCTCACGATATCGACACAGTTAGCGCAGGACACATCCATCTCATTGGTGAGACCACTTCTTGTATACAGCCAAGGAATCGGTCAAACCATTCCAGATGTATTCTCATTTTTCTGAGCACAAATTCCTATTTACTATAATATATATACATATATAATATTTGCACTCCCATAACTCTGCCCATTTTTAAGCTTCGAAGATGAAATTCACTGGACTCGGAGTTACGTAGCTGCAGCCAGACCAGCCTTGTGAAATTGCAGAGTGATCGATGGACACTTCATTACCTGGACACGCTCACTTTTGACCTCGTTCCTGTATTGCTTAGATATACGTATGAACTGTGCCTCCTACAGCCATGCTGCAATCACACTCACATTTTGTTTCAGCAATGCTCCTCTCTAATTCCTTTAATTATTCATAGTATGTTTTGGGCGTAATGTGCAATAAAGCTTCAAAAGCCAGGTGCAGTCTGAGTTTGGCGGATTACTATCTGGCTTCAGGTATTTAATTTGACTCTATACACATATACATAGCATAGTGTAGATTATGTTCATTCATCCTCTGTACAAATGCAGTGTTATTTAATAATGTTCAGTTAATAAATACAAAGGCATGAAAATCGACTGTTGGTTGAGTATAAGTCAGCAATCAACATTGTGATGCCCCTTGTGGAGGGTATAAGATAGTGCGCCATGTGTTTAACACATTCCACAGCTTGTGTAATTGTATTCTCTCCAGCCTTACAGTTAAGTTAAATTAAATCTGCTGCCCTTATACAGCAGGTGAATCAATTTATAAAATGCTTTAGGTCTGTGAGAGGCAAGAGTCTGTGTGTGTGTGTGTGTGTGTGTGTGTGTGTGTGTGTGTGTGTGTGTGTGTGTGTGTGTGTGAACATGTGAGACAGCTGTATGGAAGTTAAGGTGTGCATTCAGGCAAACTAACCGAATGGGACTGGCACAATAAATTCACAACAAAACACACACACACACACACACACACACACACACACACACATACACATACACATAAGCTCTGTGCCTGTTTATTGACATGCTGACTAAAGTAAAGTGTGTGTGTGTGTGTGTGTGTGTGTGTGTGTGTGTGCAGGATAGTCCACTGGTTTTGCAGTCGGACCGGAACGTGACGGTGAATGCACGGAATGACCTCGGTCAGCTCACAGGACAGCTCACTGTGGGTAAGTGAGATCACACACACACACACACACACACACACTTTCCATACTACTATTATTAGACCATGTTGTTTATTTAACAAATAAATGAATCTAATATTCTAAACCTGTGAGTGGCAGCATACCTTATCTGGTGCAGAAATTATCAACATGAAATGTTTTTGGTAATTAATGAGTACTTCTGCAGGAATTTTTATTTGTTTTATAAGTTTTTCTGCAATAAATAATATAACATTATTTATTATAATTGCTAAACCAGTTAGCTTGAAAACCTTCACACTTCCACTGTATTTTCTTTTTTCTTCCGCATCATTGTCAGTTCTAGTATGAACCATATTCACACTACAGTATATTCCTATAGGACCTCATATCCAACATGATATCTAATGCTAACTGAACTGCGCTTTGCTAAGTAAAAAGCTAATCGAAATGAGAGCCACACTTCTAACAAGCTGGAGCAATCCTTCTTTGATTTTCCTTTCCCTTTTTGTTCTCTTTTTTTAAATGCAATGCTTTTGATGTTCATTAGATGTGGAATGTCAATGTTTCCTTTTTATTTAATTCCACATTCGTACTCTTTCCTTCCCCTCATGGCCTCGCTTTTCATCCTTTTTCATGCCCACTGTGAGATGTCGTATCCTTCAAGTTCATGGGCTTTCATACAATGTCATTAAAGCCAGATAGAAATCAGGAAACAGAGGAAGCCAGAGGAGAGGAGACAGACGCATGATGCACTAAAATGCAATTTCGGGTGAAGCAATGTAACATTTGTAAAAGTCCGCAAGTGCGCTCACACATGGTTTTGTCTGTGTGTGTGTATGTGTGTGTGTGTGTGTGTGTCTATTCCAAGATACTTTTACTGTTCTATATTTCAAGACAAACTTCTAAAAGTAGATCAAGAAAATCAATTCGAACAAATGAGACAAAAATGTCTGACTTGGGCAGATTCATGTTCTTTAAAGTGAACAATATACAGATGCAGAAGTTTTAGGTTAAATTCATGGGAAAATATAGAAAATTCTGAATTACTTTACCTAAATCTGGCATTCATAATGCATTATTAAGACATTTATAAAGCTTTATAAAGTATTCAGAATGCTTTATAATATTTGTAATAAGCCTTTGTTAATTAGATTATATTAGATTAGCTTCAGCTTTATTACATAACCACACTTATACATAACCACACTTATAAAGTGTTATAAGATCATGCCATAAGGCCTTATAACACAAAGTGACATAATGCATAATAAATTATATATTTTAACTGTTCGTCAACTTATTATAGAGACCAGTGCCATAAAGTTTGTTTAATGAACACTTTTCCAGAAAATGACTTTACAAATGCTCATAAGTGTTTATTAAAGCCTATAAGTTCTAGCATACATAGTTTTGTCAGTAATTACCTATTTAAAGAGACTGCATACATAGTACATAATGAGTTATAAAAGCTTATAAATGCTCTTTAAATCAAAAGTTTGAATAAGTTTATATTATAAGGCATTATGTCACTTTGTGTTATAAAGCCTTATGTCAGATTGTTATAAAAAATGTATGATCATAAACATCTACATACATTAACAAAGGTTTATGGCAAATGATATAAATCATTATGAATACTTTATAAAGCTTCATAAATGCACTTATGAACACCGGATTCATAGAAAGTGATACCGTAAATTCTGAAGTGATCACATATTTTCAAGCATCACTGTATACATTAGGTTTAAGGAGCTGGAAACTTTGAAAGTGACATTCAGTCTTTAAAAAAAAAAAAAAAAAAAAAGAGAAATGCATAAATTTGGCGCTATGTGTGTGTGTGTGTGTGTGTGTGTGAGTGTGTGAATGTGTGTGTGAATGTAAGTGTGCATACATATATGTATATGACTCATCAGTAGGCAGGTTACATAATTTACACACTGAACTGGTGTGTCATTATTTCCCCTCATTCGAACTTGAAGAGTAGCACACTGTAGTGAATGCACCTACACTAATTTAGAGCTTGTGTGGTGGAGGGCATATGCTAAAATGTTTGTTGTGTGTGTGTGTGAAAGAGAAAGAGAGAGAGAGCAAGAGAGAGAGAGAGAGCGAGAAAGAGAATTGTGTTGTTTGCCGATTATGGCAGCGACTTTCATTATCCACGTTGCTAAATCTTCCCCCACTTGCGGATTAATGCAGGTGATCCCATTCATCCCTCTTCCTCTTTGTCATTTTATTAATGGCCCATATCACCTTTGGATAAATAATTTATCCTTCAAAGATCATAGATCGTTTTTTGTTGCGCATCACATCCTCATCCTGCTGCATCAGGTATTTTTCTCCCCACAAGCATTTCCTGAGATTAAAGACAATATTTCATAGGTCACCTGAAATGTTTTTATCTGGTTCAAGGTGCTGCTGCACTCTCAGAAAAAAAAAGAAACAGTTTCAGTATAAGTGACGTACTGAACTAATATGCTGGACTAAGAGGATGAATGTCTGTCCTTAATAAATCAGAACAGAGGACGTCAGAGTTAAAAATAAATACATAATAAAATATAATAATTTTGAAGGCTGCTATTGTTTTATTTTTACATACTGATTTAATATGAAGTATGCACGTCATAAAGAAATCACTGACCTGAATTTTTTGTACTCTACGCTATAATAACTATACTCTTTATAGTGACACACAAAAGAAAGTATTTTCATTTCATCTAATTATCTTCCGACGGCACGGTGGCTTAGTGGTTAGCACGTTCGCCTCTCAGCACTAGGGATTCCCGGTTCGAATCCCCATCTGGGTGGAGTGTCCATGTTCTCCCCGTGTCCACGTGGGAATCCTCCGGGTTCTCCGGTTTCCTCCCACAGTCCAAAAACATGGAACAAGTCAATTGAATTCTCAAAATTGCCCCATATAGATTGTGTCTGTGTGAGTGAGTGTGTGCTCAGCGATGGATTGGCGCCCTGTCCTGGGTGTATCTGCCCAGCGCCCGAGACGTTCTCCCCTGGATGGGCATGGGGAACCCCACCACGACCCTAATAGAGGATAAAGCGGGAGATAATGAATGAATGAATAATTATCTTCCACTTCATCTTTCAGTTGGGTGGGGGTGGGGGGTTACCTATCCTCATTTAGAGGAGAATGTTTTGGGGGCTGGGCATATACACAAAGAAAAGGACACCAATCCATCATTGGGCACACACTCACTCTCACAGACACAAACACACACACACACACACACTATATAGGGGCAATTTTAATAGGGGCAATTTCGAGGAGCCAATTCACCAAGAATCCATGTTTTTAGACTGTGGGAGAAAACCGGACAAACTCAACCTGAAGCCCTATGGTGTCCGCATGCCTGTCCAACATTTTGGGTGTTGAGCAGATACACTCAGGACAGGACTACAATCCATCGCTAGGCACAATCCATCACTCAGACACACATGCACTATATATAGGGGCAATTTTAATAGGGTAAATTCAAAGCAGCCACTTCACATTAAATCCATGTTTTTGGACTGTGGGAGGAAACCCACTTGTGTATTAACTAAGAAAAGTAACTAATATTACATATCCAAGTATTAAGAGGATGTGAATTTATAGGACCAGAAGATAATACGCAGGTGCAATTAAAGGCAGGTGTTTTTAATTAATGGGATGACAGTCAGGTGTGAATAGGTTCAGAACAGAGATATATTAAAGTCTAATCTTCACAACATGTATGAGGAAATGTGCTATGGCATGAACCAAAAAGAGTACACAGTCAGACCATTATTACCCTTCCAGCATTTATCAACCACCAAAGATCATGCCGAGAGCAAGGCATGTAATAGTCAGCCAAGTCCCAAAGGAACGCAAGCTAACGTGTATGCAACTGAAGTTGCTTAGAACCAAAGTGATTGGGCACGGCTCAGCAAGCCCACTGTGAATTCACCCTGCGGCATATGAAAGGGCTTTGCTTCAGTTTGCCCAAAACAAAGAGTGGTATGAACTTCAAAGAGTGCAAGAATGCTTTTCTTCCACACAGAAAGTAGCATCATGATGATGTAAGCATGTTGCGATCCAGAACATAAAGTACAGTGTGAGTGCAGCCCCGCAGCGAAGTGTGTCGATGCATCTCAGAGGTCAGTCGTGTTGGATGTGTCAGTCTGTCCTGCAACTAATGCAAACTTAAAAGCAAACTTATTAATAAACAAATTTAAATCTCTTAATAAAGTTAATGTGCAAATTTATTACAGAATTGAATTGTGTAAAACATTTAATTGTTCTTCCACACAGAAAGTAGCATCATGTTGATTTAGGGCATGGTAGCTCAGTGGTTAGGGTGTTGGGCTATCAATCTGAAGGTTGGGGGTTCAAATCCCAAGTCCAATGAAGTTACAAATGTGGGTCCTTGAGCAAGACCCTTAACCCTCATTGCTCCAGAGATGTTATGATTAACCCTGTGCTCACCTTGTAAGTCGCTTTGGATAAAAGCATCTGCTAAATTACCAAATGTAAATGTAATGTAATTAATTCATTCATTATCTTCCACTTAATACTATATTAGGTTCATGGGGGGTTCCCCATTAGACATCAAGAGGAGAACATTTCGAGCACTGGGCAGATGGACAGAGTGCCAATCCATTGCAGGGCACACACTCACTCAGACATACACAGACTATATGGGGCAATTTAGAGCAGCCATTACACCTTAAATCCAAGTTTTTGGACTATGGGAGATAACCGGAAAACAAAGAGAAAGTCCATGCAGATACAGGGAGAACATGGAAACTCAACCAAGATTTGGATTCGAACCTGGATCCTTAGTGCTGAGAGCAAATATGATAACCATGGCGACGACTGTTTATCAGAAATTATAGCAGATGTGGTATCCATCAGTGATTATCATGTCTACTCACAGATAATTCATTCTAGTTCTGTAGCATTAATTGTTATATTAATTTGCATCTGTTAATTTATGAAATCACCTCATGTTGCTGAGCTGCACAAGGGGTTTCTGACTGTTAGCCAAAAATACTTAGAGTAAGCCTGAGCATCCTTGTCCTAAATCAAAGCTCTTACAATTAAAGTACACTTGGTGTTTGATGGTTCTCCGTATAAAACAAGTATAAACAAGGTCGAATTTAGCTGCGTTACATTTTATCAGGAGAAAGTCGTCGATGCAATATGTGGCCAAAACTATGACACCTTACTTTCAAAACCTTGAGTATTGGAGTATGGAATTTTGCTGATTACATAATGTTAGGAAGGATATTCATTCATTCATTCATTATCTCCCGCTTTATCCTCTATTAGGGTCGCGGTGGGGTTCCCCATGCCCATCCAGGGGAGAACGTCTCGGGCGCTGGGCAGATAGACCCAGGACAGGGCGCCAATCTATCGCTGGGCACACACTCACTCACACATACACACTCTATATGGGGCAATTTTTTTTGAGAATTCAATTGGCTTGATCCATGTTTTTGGACTGTGGGAGGAAACCGGAGAACCCGGAGGAAACCCACGCAGACACGGGGAGAACATGGAAACTCCACCCAGATGGGGATTCGAACCGGGAATCCCTAGCGCTGAGAGGCGAACGTGGTAACCACTAAGCCACCGTGCCGCCGTTAGGAAGGATAGTTGGACGAAACTTTGATTGTAGGTTGAACTGCAGTCCAAAAACATGGATTCAAGGTAAAATTAAATAATCTAAATTGCCCCATATAGAGTGTGTTTGTGTGTGTGTCTGTGTGAGTGATAGATTGGTGTCCTGTCCTGGGTGTATCTGCCCAGCGATCGAACCATTCGTCTCTAGATAGGCATGGAGAACTCCCCGCAACCCTAGCAGAGGATTAAGCGAAAGATAATGACTGAATAACTGAATTAATGTTAACATTACATAATTTTGCAGATATTTTCATTCACAAGTAAGAAAACAACACAAGTAAATAAGGAATCGCAGTATAATCAGTTATGATAATTTGAGTTGTTTCTTAGAGTTCTAAAGTTCTCAGCATTATGTCTGTCGCAGCCATATGAGGTTTTTATATATGTGGGACAGTTAGGGTTCACATATGGGTAGCAATGCCAAAAGTGGACCAGATGTGTTTTGGTACATGTGAGCCACACTAATGTTTACATGTGAGGGCTAACTTGGGCTCACTTGTGGAGTGCCCATGCCAGCAGCAGGGCAGCAATGACCATATCATATCTCATCCAGAAGTGGCCTACATCTTTAATTTATGAAAGTCCTTTCAGCTCAAAATCAATGGGCTCACAGATTGCTATAAGTTTATATTATTGAAATCTTGTGTTTAATGGATGGCTTCAGGCTTCTGTTAGAAGCTTTGTAAATGTTAAAAATGGAGACACATTTAAACATTTAGCTTTGTCCTGCATAAGCGTTAAGGAATAGATTTATTTTTAAAAGCATTTCATAGGATGTGTTGAGATATATATATATGCTGGTCTTGCATTCTCTGAATTAATGCGTTTTCTAAACCCTGTTAATATAACTTATATAAACGATATAAAAAGATATAAAATTCTTTCAAAATTACCAGCACAGTAAAAAGCATATACATTGGCAATTTAATCAGGTTCATAGATGTTTAAAAATTCCACTGTGGTACTTCTAAAGGCACATTTAATTCTTTTGGGTATCTGAGTCATGTTTTGCTTTAAAAGACCATTTTTTTGTGTGTGAAACCTCAAGAACTATTGTAAAAAGTTTGTAGTTTTATCATGAACTGCCTTAAGGACTAAAAAGACCCTGGAGAAGTTACCAGCCCTCTGCAGTGTCATGTGCAAAAATCTGATGGAGGGCAAATGTGGTCTTTGTACAACGATTTCTTCATTTTCTGTAGTGCTGCTTGTTTTCTCACTACACACTTGGTATATAAGTGGCATTGTGACCGTGTATTGTCTAAAAGCAGCTTTACAGTATTTTAAATATTAACCCCCCAAAGAGTGCCCTAAAGCAGCAGTGGCAAGAGAAAATCCCTGGTATTTTTTTAATTTTTATAGGATGAAACCTTGTGAGGACCAACGCTTAGTATACTGTACGTGTTCTCATTGAGCTGGGCAGGGTCAGCAGGTGCAAAATAAAAATCTAATCTAATAACATGGGCGGCACGGTGGCTTAGTGGTAAGCACATTCGCCTCTCAGCGCTAGGGATTCCCGGTTCAAATCCCCATCTGGGTGGAGTTTCCATGTTCTCCCCGTGTCCGCGTGGGTTTCCTCCGGGTTCTCCGGTTTCCTCCCACAGTCCAAAAACATGGATCAAGTTAATTGAATTCTCAAAATTGCCCCATATAGAGTGTGTCTGTGTGAGTGAGTGTGTGCCCAGCGATGGATTAGCGCCCTGTCCTGGGTCTATCTGCCCAGCGCCCGAGACGTTCTCCCCTGGATGGGCATGGGGAACCCCACCGCGACCCTAATGGAGGATAAAGCGGAAGATAATGAATGAATAATCTAATAACACGTATTTATGTTTTAGTTTAATTCATTCATTTATTCATTCATTATCTTCTCTACTAATTCTCTACTAAATCTGGGTGGAGTTTCCATGTTCTCCCCATGTCCACGTGGGTTTCCTGAGTGAGGGTTCTCTGTTCTCCGGTTTCCTCCCACAGTCCAAAAACATGGATTTAATGTAAACTAAATGCTCTATATTGCCCCATATAGAGTGTGTTTGTGTGTGTGTGTCTGTGTGAGTGTGCCCAGCGATAGATTCTCCCGAACCATTCTCTCCTAGATAGGCCCCCACGCGCGCCCCTAGTAAAGGATTAAACAGAAGATAAAGAATGAATGGATAAGTACTCAATAGTTCTGTTTTTCAGCTTTTTTATTTCAAGGGACAGATCTTCCACATAAGACAGTCCACACTCAGGGACAGTACAGTAATCCTGACCCACTGTGTCTGGGCTGAGTGCCTGAATGCTGTAACTGTGATCTTAAGGTCTTTTTTAACCTTCTGTGGTTTATAATTCATTCTACTGGTCTGGTGTGGAATCTGTTATAGACCTTTGTGGTTGTTGAAGTGGTATAGTGTTCCCGGCAATTTTTTATTAGCCCATAGGTCACTCTGTGTTTTGGCAAGCTAAACATCCAATAATTTTTAAAGATGCTGTGCGAAAGGGCGACACAGCAGTGCAATGAATATTTCAGTCGTTTCTGAATAGGTCTTGAAACCCATCATGATGGTTTGGCACTCGTGTTTGCACATGCTGGTGAATGTAAACAGTAACACAAAAAAATTGTACTATATTAATGCGAAAATGTGTCCGAGCAATAGATGAAAAATAAACCAGTGAAAAACACAATAAATGTGCTGGAAAACAGTCTATAATGCCCAAAGGCACGCGGAACTACACAGTGAAATCGAATGTGTTCTTCGTCTTGGCAACCAGTTGAGGTACATTGGAAATGTAATTATGCATTCTGTCACACTGCCTCCAGGTGGCAGTTATGGGCCCAATAGGATCAAGCAGATAAGCGCTTCAAACATCAATCCATTTGTCCTACTAGGGTTGTGGGGGGGTTACCAATGCCTATCCCAGGAAAGACATTTCGGGCACTGGATACATACTCAGTCACTCACACAGACACACACTATATAGGGGCTATTTAGACCAGCAAATTTGCCTTCAATCTATATTTTTGGACTGTGGGAGGAAACTGGAGGACCCAGAAAAAAACCAACACGGACATGAGAAGAACATGGAAACTCGATCCTGGATCTGGGCACCTGGAACAAATCCAGGTATTCCGGCTTCCTTTCACATTCCATAGACTTGATGAGGGGTAAACTGGCGATACTTAATTGCCCCTATAGTGAAACCATTTGTAACTGTTCCTGTTGGGTAACATCCAGTGATGATGCCTCGATGACGTAGTCCTAAAAAAACCAAACCAAACATTAAGGCATTATGCTTTGAAATATTTTTCAAGTTTAGGTGGCACGGTGGCTTAGTGGTTAGCACTTTCGCCTCTCAGCACTGGGGATCCAGGTTCAAATCCCAGTCGGGGTGGAGTTTTCATGTTCTTCCCGTGTCCGTGTGGGTTCGGATATATTGGCGCCTGAAATGTGCTCCCCTGGATGGGTACGCGGAAGTCCCCTGCTACCCTAGTAGAGGGTTAAACAGAAGATAATGAATGAATAAGACTTTAATAAAATATCTAATAATGCACGTTGTATAAAACATCTGAAAGCTACATTGTTTTGTGTTATATCTATACATATAATGTCATGTTGTAATGTTATTAACCTGGAATTCATTTGGTATTAAAAAGGGGTAAGAAAGGATTGAGGCGAAATGCAAAACCAGAAACTTTAAAATACGGATTTTAAATACAGAAGCCCAGGTTCCTACTCACGGTTATGTGCAGGAAACCAAGAAAATGCAAAGAAATCAAGCTGATGTCTGTTGTAATCATAATAACGGCTTGACAGTACTCAGAACTCATATATTAAATTACAGTAGGTGTGATTACATTTTGCGAAAACCCTCAAAAACCAAGCACCCTGTAGCTCAGGTGTCAGCTGCTAAATTGGAGTCATATAACATTCCCAAGATTCAGTACTTGAGCAAGTGTTGATCACAGAAGCGAGAGAAAGGATGAAAATGAGTAAAAATTCTATTTTCTAATGATTAAAAGCAGCCGCTGGTAAATTTGAGTCGTGTGATCATGCAGATTTCTTCCTGTTTGCATAAATATGAATAATTCCCCCAGGTTGTTTTTGTTTTTCTCAAAATAGAATTCGATGAGTTTTGATGAGTTCTCGACCACTCCAGAGCGCAGTTTTAAAGTTAAGTGTGTATTTTACCAATGGCACCCTATAGGCTATCTAATTACCACTCACTGAGATTGAAGTTTCCCTAATACCTATTCGAAGTGAAAGAGTAAATAAATACATAAAACACCAAATAAAATGCCATTTAAATGCAACATTGCACCTTCTGGTTGGAAATAACCCAAAGTTCCATGTAGCCTGTAGGTAAGCACACAGTTTTTGGTTGTAGCTGTGCATTTCACATTGCACATCGGCATATACTTACCCCGGGCAGTTTATTGTAATTTGGAGCTTTGCCATGCAGATGTGATCCACTGATTTGGACCTGACACATTACATATAAAACCACAGTGGCTGAACAATAACAAGCAAAGAACTCTTTTTTATTTGATTTAAAGTGTCATTTTGAGTTAATATTAACAGAACCATGTGCTACCGAGTCACAGAAATGCTTAAATATTGTGACACTAATAATTATCCTAATAATTCAGTTCAGGTGCTTTATTTAGATCCATTGCTAATCGTGTATTGAAACAAGCACCTAACAATGCAGTCTGTTCATCTCATTTCATTATCTTGGCCTATTCCTCTATTAGGATCGCAGTGGGTTCCCATGTCCATCCAGGGGAAAATGATTTGGGTGTGGACAGGGTGGCAGTTCATCACTGGGAAAACACTCACTCACACAAACACTATATGGGGCAGTTAAGAGCGAGCAATTCACCCTGAATCTCTGTTTTTGGACTGTGGGACAAAACTGGAGAACCTGGAGATGCATAAAGAGCAGTGCTTGATTTTATACACAAAATTATATAAAATGCCTAAAGATATGTTTTTCTTTACAGCTTTCCTTTTAATATGATATATATATATATATATATTCATTCATTATCTTCCGCTTTATCCTCTATTAGGGTTCCCCATGCCCATCCAGGGGAGAACGTCTCGGGCGCCGGGCAACCTATCGCTGGGCAAACACTCACTCACACAAACACACTCTACATGGGGCAATTTGGAGAACTCAATTGACTCGATCCATGTTTTTTGACTGTGGGAGGAACCCGGAGGAAACCCACGCGGACACGGGGAGAACATGGAAACTCCATCCAGATGGGTATTTGAACCGGGAATCCCTAGCGCTGAGAGGCCAACGTGCTAACCATATATATATATATATATATATATATATATATATATATATATATATATATATATATATATATATATATATATATATATATATATATCCCCATGCGCATTTGGGGTTAAGGCACTAATCCATCGCTGAGCACACACACTCCCACAGACACACATGTCCACTATATGGGGCAATTTAGAGTATTCAGTTTACCCTGAATCCATGTTTTGGAGGGTTGTTTTGTTACCCAGAGGAAACCCACATGGACATGGGGAGAACAGGGAAACTCCACCCAGATCGGGATTCGAACCTGGATCCCCAGACCTGAGCGGCAGACGTGCTAACCACTAACTAAGCCACCGTGTTGCGAATATGTAATATTTCAGTAAATGTTTTACATGATTTAATTTCTAATCATAGGTGCCTGCAATGTTAACCACAACTTTGTATAATTAAGATTTATGGCAATAATTAAAGTTATATTTTATTCTCAAGATAATGAAATAATGAAATGGTCACATATTGAGATTCATGGCCTTTGACATCTTTCTGTCTTATTTGGTCATTTAAGAGAGGAAAAGCCAATTATTTCCAGTTTGTGAATGTGGTGTACAATCAAGTGTGGATTAACAAACTAATGAAAATAACCCTTTCCTTCTATCTCCAGTCTCATCAATATTACTTTTACTTTATTTTAATATGCTTTTCTCTTTAATCCTCAGCCTCTGTAATTAAAGTCAGTTTATCATTTTCTACCATAGTCACTTTAAATGACCTTAAATATCATTACTTTCAATATATTTTACATAAATCTCATCTAACTCTATTTTTTTTTTTTTGGCTCATTAATCTTTCTTTCATTTAGCTAATAATGTGCGGTATGGTGGCTTAGTGGTTAGCACGTTCCCCTCTCAGCGCTGGGGATTCCAGGTTCGAATCCCAATCTTGTTGAAGTTTCCATGTTCTCCCCGTGTCAGCATGCGTTTCCTCCGGTTTTCTCCCACTGTTCAAAAACATGGATCAAGGTCAATTGAATTTTTTTTTTCCAAATTGCCCCATATAGAGTGTGTGTGTGAGTGAGTGTGTTCAGCGATAGATTGGCACCCTGTCCTGTGTGTATATGCCCTGCGCCGGAAACGTTCACCCCTGGATGGGCATGGGGAACCCCCCCGCGACCCTATTAGAGGATTAAGCGGAAGATGATGGATGGATGTGTCTAATATGTTATGATGGTGTATATATAACAGGCAATAGGATGGCACAGTGACCATTGTGAATAAAAGTCAGATGAACTTGATGATTTCATTTAGTTTGATCTCAGATCATGTATGGAGTCATTTTGGAGTGTTAGATGGCAACCTCATTACTCCGGGGGCTTGATTTGGGAACGTTCAGGCTGTGAATGGTCGGACAGAATCATTTTTAAACCCGTAAGTAGTGTTTTAAAGAGGAGTGTGGAGGACAATGTTTAACATTGGCTTGCATTGCTAGTTTTATACGATTAGTGTTTTGTGTAAGAAAGCTTTTGGTCCTTGTGGAATAGAGAAAAGATGGGTGTAGTTTCAGCCGAAGGTTGAAGTAATAGATGAGGCTGCTTATAAAGACTGACACAACACTTTGGATTTAATCGGCCTACCTAAATTCAAGCGCCGTGCCCTGTTAAAACGTACCCTAAGATGGATGGACCAAAACGTGGCATAAACCTCTGTTAAGATTGAGACGACGCACACACAAAACAAACTGAATAGATTCCCTTTCTCCCCAAGGTCACTAAGGATTTTATAGATATGATAAGTGCAAATGAATAATACAACTGGTGAAGCGTGGCGTGTGCGAGCGCGAGTGCTGTTTAAAGTGCGAGTGTGCCCCTCACAAATTCAAATACAGCCACCTGCAGCACAGCACTAAAACTAAGTCAATATGACCTTTTTTCCCCCACAGTAATCTTCTTTCTTACACTTTATAATCCAAAATCTCATCTACATAACACAAAATACTCAAAAGTATTGGGACACACTGATGTTTATCATGCCATGGCCCTCGCATTTAGCTGCTGCCTGATCCACAATGCACCGAATCCTTATTACTGCCCCTCCCACAGGTGGTGAGAGCTGACCCATGTAGCTCCTTCATGCTTGGCCTAGTCAGGTACCATGGACCACCAGACGCTTGTTGATGCAGGCAGGGTATACGATTTCCTGCTGTTTTTATTCACAGGAGTTGTTTTGGACCACTATTTGTCTGATGTGTGACCAAGGACCAATTTAATTTGGGAGACCCTACCAGGGGCCTTCGCCCCGAAAACATAGCTCCCAGAATCATTCAAGCACGCAAACTCCTCCACCACGACTAGATGGTTATCCAAGGAGTAAGAATAAGGATATATATATATATATAACACCTTATTTGAAGACTACTACATCTATTGATGTAGATATATTCACAAGCTCTATTAATATTCAAACAGTGCAGGCACAAAGTGTGGAAATGGACTGTTGACGGCGTGTTAGTAGCAATGAGCATCTCATTGTAAGATAGAGCCAAAAGTGTGGTTCTGACTGGTCTTCAACCCAAAACCAGACATGTTGCCGTTTGGTTAAAAAAAAAACTTTTTGTTATAATTCTGGACAGCATCTTATACTGTGTATTGCACAGTATGGTGGCTTAGTAATGAGCACAGTCGCTTCTTAATGCTGGGGATTCAGGTTCGTATCCCAATCTGGGTTTTCTCCAGGTTCTTCCCTTTCTTCCCACAGTCTAAAAGAAATGCCCCATATTCTGTGTTTGTGTTGGCGCTCTGTCCTGTGTGTCGCCCAAAACGCCCAAACGTTCTCCCCTGGATGGGCATGGGGAATCAGTCTGCGAACCTTGTAGAGGACTAAACGAAAGATAATAAACTGATGAAATAATTTTATACTTTTGGGAGAAGTGGGTGTCTGTGGAAAGCAGGGCCGTCTCCTGGGGCTGTGTGGCCAATCGGGACTGGTGGAGCGGGGGTCTACACCCCCTAGTAGAAAGGACCCTCAATAAAGGTGAAGGCTGTTGAGATGTATGTGTTGAGTGCAGAGTGTGTCCATTCAGTCAGGTAAACAATAGTACAAATGCACTGATGTGCTGTTTATTAGTTTCCACGTTTTCTAACTATTGCCTCATTTGCAAGAACTTTCTAAAGAAGCTGCTAAAAATAAGCATATTATCTTCCTCACAAGCTGCTTCTTACCCTTTATTTATCCAACAGACAAAAACAGCCTCAGTTAATTTAAGGTTATTATTTCACAGAGATTTTTTTCTCTGTATTATTAAGAATTCACTGTACAAACACTTCTGGGATCCAAAGGCTTATTTTTTAATTCTCATGTCAAGTCACAAGATTACTTTGTACGTCTTAAGCACTAACCTTAAATTGCTTGTAATATAATCCTGTGTGTCGTGTCAGTTAGTTCAGTACTGTAAATATATATTAGAATTTAATTGCAAAAGCACAAGATACTCCATTATTTTTACATTAACGTTTATTGAAAAAACAATAAGTTAAGGACCAATCAAGGAACTGTAGTCTAATGTCACCATTTTTATTTCTCTTCCTGGCACCTGTTTAAAACTACACTGCCCATGAACCACCAGTTCCTGACACCACCATCACCTGCTCTCCAACAACCAATCACAAGCCATTTGCCCATTTTAAATACTAATTAATGTCACCTGTTTAATCTGTTGGTATTCATGAAAGTCCTATTATTCTAATTTTCCTTTATAAAGTATTGTCAACACTTGTAGCTTGGTATTTGTTGTCTAGCCTTCCTGTGCTTTGCCATATTGGTTTCTTGTTTGGCTGGTTGTATTAATCTAGAGATTGTCCTGTAGGCCAAGGTCAGGCTCTTGTACTAAATTTGGAAAACTACTTGAAGCCAATGAAAAAAGCTGAATAGTGGAGGTACATTGGCTGGGATAGGATGAGGGTTTGGATTAACAGTTGGGTAGCCTGCTCAGTCGGTCATTTCTGATCTTCTCAATCAACTGTGAAACCAAGACCCTGGACAGAGCAGGCCTCGCAGGCCATGGAGTGGACTAATCGGAAGGTCGGCACATAATGAAGATTCAAAGCTAAATGTAAGCACATTTTCTACCACTGCAAGAAAATAATTCTTAATGTTTCCTCTGTATCAGACAAACATCCTTGTTTCTAGTCTGACAGCACTGCTGTGAAGATAGCCGTATTTCTTTGTAAATAATAATATGTAAATAATTTACTTGCTTATGAAAAATGTTTAAATTATTTCATGGTTTGTTGGCAGATGATTTGGCATATTTTTTACTGAAACGTTCGATTTAATTATTTATTTCTTCTTGTTTCTGAGAGCTGCCTTTTTTTTCTTCCAGTGAATACCGTAGGGGGGCATTAATATGTACTTAAAAAGAGGGCATTAATATGAAGTTAGTCTTCCTTTGCTGTTACAAGAGCCACTGTTTCCCCAGGGCTTCCACATGATTTGAAAGTCTGTGTGAATTCAGTTTTAAGAGCATGTTTGAAGACAGACAGTGATGGTGGAGGAAAAAGCCTGACTCACAATCAGCATTCCATTTCATCTTTAAGGTGCTCAGTCAGGTTGAGCTTAGAGCTTTACAGGCCTCAGAAATGAATCCTTCAAACTTTTTAACCCCTGCTTAGGGGTTACAGTCATGATGGAAAAAGAAAGCCATCCCTAAAATGCTAATTCAGAGAATTTTACCTGTTCAGTGAAAGAGAAAAGAGAATGGGCTAAAATAGAAGGTGTTTGCTGTGTTAAAACATAAAGTTATCTTAAGTTTAATCCAATACTAGGACCAAGGTTCACGGGGGATAGGGTTCCCCTTGCTTATCCAAGGGAGAACGTTTCGAACGCTGGGCACTCCCACCCTGAACAGGGTGTCAATCTATTGCTGGGCACGCTCACTCACACAGACACATACACTACATTCATTCATTATCTTCCGCTTTATCCTCTATTAGGGTCGCGGTGGGGTTCCCCATGCCCATCCAGGGGAGAAGGTTTCGGGCGCTGGGCAGATACACCCAGGACAGGGCGCCAATCTATCGCTGGGCACACTCACTCACACAAACACACTCTATATGGGGCAATTTAGAGACCTCAGTTGACTTGATCCATGTTTTTGGACTGTGGGAGGGAACCGGAGAACCCGGAGTAAACCCACGCAGACACGGGGAGAACATGGAAACTCCACCCAGATGGGGATTCGAACCTGGAAACCCTAGTGCTGAGAGGCGAACGTTTTAAACACTAAGCCACCGTGCCGCCACATACACTACATTTTGGGGCAATTTAGACCAGAAAAATTTACCTTAAATCCATGTTTTTGGACTGTGGGAGAAAACCCACATGGGGAGACCATGAAAACTCCACCCAGATCGGGATTTGAACCTGAATCCCCAACGCTGAGTACAGCCCTGTGCTGTTTGAGTCATTCATTCCTTTATTCATTCATTCATGCATTATCTTCCGCTCAATCCTCTACTAGGGTTACGGCGGGTTACCTATTCCCATCCAGGGGAGAACGTTTCGGGCGGTGGGCAGGTACACTCAGGACATGACACCAATCCATCACTGGACACACTCACTCACACAAACACACACTCTATATGGGGCAATTTTCAGTGTTCAGTTTACCTTGAATCCATGTTTTTGGATTGTGGGAGGAAACCAGGGAACCCGGAGAAAACCCACAAGGGGAGAACATGAAAACTCCACCCAGATTGGGATTTGAACCTGGATTGCCAGCACTAAGAGGCAAACATGATCTTGTCATTGAAAAATCAATTCCAGTGAATACGATCACTGATTCTTTTTTATTTAATTCATTTTATTGTTTTTAACCAGAACAAATAATGATCACACTCGAGTGTGTTTATTGGTCTAGAGGCAAACCATAAAACCATCGTTCCCACATTAAACCCACTCATCCCATTCGAAAAATGCTGCCTCGGCAGCAGGAAGCAAATGGTCTTTTTAAAGCAAATTGGCAGATCTTAACAGTGTTGTCTAACATTAGTGTTCTAGTACTGACTGTCTGTATTGTTGCTGGAACACTCCAGCATGTCTGTGGAGGGATTATAAAAAGGACCAGGCTTCTTGTGGATGTGAGTGGTTGGCATCTTGAGGAATGTTTGCTCTTGGTGGGATTGTATGCTATTTGCCGCTACACTACCTCCAATTTAAGACACAACACTGGAGGATTGGACAGTGTGCAGAAGTGTGTGTTTGGCCAGAGAATGTGTTAGAGGACTCATTGGACCATCACTAATCTCCTGTAGCTGAGACTCATGGGAAATGGAGTTTTGAGCTAGGATCAGTCAATGTGGTTTAAAAAAAAAATCAACCGGCAAAAAGGGATAAACTTTGTCCTATGCTTTTTATTTTTTATTTATTTTTTTTCTTTTCTCCAGTGTACTGCTCCATCGGAACAAAGGCATTCAGTGCCTATCCACTCAGTAGCCGAAGTCTCTGATTCATAAAACAGCCCTTGACTTCTGATTCGGCAATAGTGAAGGTGGCCTTGAGGCCTGAATTTAAAAACTGCTGCAATTGACCTTTGCATACACTTGACTTGCCAGCAGAAGTCACGGTGGTGTATGTGGATAGTGCTGTTAATTGGAGTTGCTGCTATTATCGTCGTCATCGTCGTTCAGTTCAGAGGCATAAGGGTTGTGAGAGACCTGAAAGCGACTGATTGAAATGATAAAAGGCTGTAAAAGCTTTAAGACATTAAGATCAATGCGAAATGAGCCTTTGAATTTCTTTCCCCATAATTCTGTCTGAACTACATAAACACAACATCATGTGTGATTTATTTAATTTGATGCCAAAGTGATAGTTTAATAGGACTTCTTTATTCCGAAAAATATCAAAATATAGATTTGTTTTCTGAATATTTTAGTATTTTAGTTTTTTCCTTAGTTTTTTGCTTCTCAATTATAAATGGTACAACGGTAAATTAAAGCAACGAGGTTCTCATTTACATTACGACTGCCAATAAATGTTCACAGCCTTCACTGTTCAAATGAAATTTTAAATGAAAGCCTGCAAAATGAAGACTGCCCAGAAATAACGTGGACTCGTATGCTATAGCAAAATTATATACAGATATATACGAACAGAAGTATTCCACACCGCACATTAATACCACTGGAGGTTTTATGTCCACTTATTTTAATTTGCTCCATCATATAACAGCTTCATTCTTTCAGTTTTGGCCTTTTACATGATTTTAGAAATTGTCTGTGTTTCTGCCCCTTCATTCAGAGGAATAAATGGCTAAAAGAGGTGTGTACCTTTTACTTTTGTCCACTAGGGGTGAGCTGCAATATTCGCTGATTCGACGATTCGATTCGGAGAACCGTAGTCGACTATGAACCTCATAGTCGAATGTACCATTTTGACCACATGGGGGTGCCCATGGCTGCTGCTAAGCATTAGTTTTTACATTAAATGTCTTTGTTTTCGTTATATATATAGCCTTTTGTCAAATAAAATCATCCTAATTTCTAGAAGAAAAAAGAAAAACAAAAAAAAAGGTTTTCTTTTGTTAGAAAAACAAGTAAAATATAAAAAAAATATTTTTTTAAAAAACTATGCTTATAGCGCCATCTTGTGGTGAAATCTTAACTGATTCGACTATCAGTCGACTATAGGGAAAATCTGACGAATCAGATTCGACTACAAAAATCTGTAGTTGAATACAGCCCTATTGTCCACATAAATGTACATGTGGTGTAGTGGATACATTTATATTATCAACCTATTCTAATTCATAGGCATTATTATGAAGTTGTTCTATTCTTTTAGCAGCAAATTAACTCTAGTCTGAAGACTTTCCACAAGATTGTAAGTGGTCTGTGCTACACTGTTTTTTGTAGAAAAACAATGTAGTGAAAGGGTATGGCTTTTCACACTGACCATTTTAATAGGGGCTTTCCCATTTTAATAGAAGATTAAGACTGGAGTTTAGTTTGGGTGAGGTACACAGAACACTGTTACAATAATAACAACAATATAATCATTATTTGTAATTAAGTAAATGCCATTTATATTCATTCATCCATTCATTATCTTCCGCTTTTATCCTATATTAGGGTCACGGGGGTCCCCATGCCCATCCAGGGGAGAACATTTCGGGCGCTGGACAGATACACCCATTACACACTCACTCACACAGATACACTCTATATGGGGCAATTTGGAGAATTCTATTGACCTTGATCCTTGACTTTTTTGGACTATGGGAGGAAACCCACACGAACACGGGAAGAACATGGAAACTCTACCCAGATGGGGATTCGAACCGGGAATCCCTAGCACTGAGAGGCGAACGTGCTAACCACTAAGCCACCGTGCCGCCCAATTTTAATCAATTTAATCTTATTCATATCATGCTTTTTAAAATACACATGGATACAAAAGAGATTCATCTATGTAAACACCCAAGACAGAGCACCGAGCCATCGCTGAGCACACTTGCACACACAGACACCAACTATGATGCACACTATGAAGGGGAAACTTAGAGCAGCCAAATCACCTTGAACCCATGTTTTGAGACTGTGGGAGGACCATGGAAAACCCACACAGACACGGGGGAGAACATGGAAACTCCACCCAGATTGGAAGTCGAACGTGCTAACCACTAAACCATTGCACCACCCTATGATAAATATATAATTATCTATAAGTCGCTGTAGAGTCGATGTGTATACAGCACACAAAAATAAAATTAAAAACATTTAGTAAATGAGCATGTAACAATTAAGGGCAGGCACAATATTTTGGCTGGCCGATGGAACTGCAGACAGTAATAAACACAAACATGACATTTCTCATGCCGCCGACTACAGCTGAGACTCTGTCTGTCTCGCACCTCTTTAAATGAATGCAAAAGAAACATGAACACATGTCCCATGTGGAAGCATCACCTCATCTGATTTCATGGCTCTACCTTCAATGCACAAATCATGTTTGATCATGGCTGCACATTACAGGGCACCTTTTAATCAAAGGGAATATATATATATATATATATATATATATATATATATATATATATATATATATATATATATACTTTTTATTTTTATTTATTTTTTTTTTTTTTTTGTGACTGGCTAAATTCTGCCATCAGTGGTAAAATCACATGTAAAAACACTGTTCGGTCTTGGTTCTCCTAATTCCCAGTTGATCTGTCATCCCACTATCACCCAAATAAGTTAATCCCTGACTCGTAATAGCTTTTCGCTGTAAGTATGTGATCCTCTGTGAAGAACTTGCTCTCCCATCCTGAGGGTATTTCCGTCTTTTGGCAGGCTTCAGACGAGAGTGCAAATGCCAAAATGATACACACTGGCACTCAGGATCAATGAAAAATAAGTGTTTATGCATTCTCTGTCTTTGCAGGCTCGGAAACAGTGGAGGCACAGTGTCAGCGGTTTGAGGTACGGAGTGCTGACGGAGGAAAAGTGCTTTTCTCCGCTGACGAAAACGAGATCAGCATCGGCACCGAAAAACTAAGCGTGACAGGTAATGTACACGGGGCACTGTACACTGGAGATGAGCTGAGCTAGCACACGCCTGGTCTCACATGGGATGTATGAAATCCATCCTTGGTTCATATTTTGCCAGATCAAGTTTATAATCTGCTTATTGCACTTGAAAGAGTAATGTAGAAGGTCAGAAGAGAAAGTGGTGGTCTAAGATAGTAGCTTTAAAACTATGCAAACTCTGACTAGATAGACTTAAAACTCAAACATGTCTGAATGAGGACGATACAGTGGGTTGAAGTTTGGGGAGGTTCTCGGACAGTAAGTCAGGGTCAAGGTTTTAAGTACAAAACGCCATTTATTTTCATTAAACAAAAGACTACGAATGAAACTACAGAGGTGCATTTCCTAAGGAAAATGTGAGTGTGATTGCAGCGTGGCTGTAGGAGGCCCAGTGTATACGTATATCCAAGCAATAGAGCAAATGATGTTGAAAGTGGGCATGGCCGGATAATAGGGTGTCTCTTGATCCCTCTGTGACTTTACAGGACCTGCAAAAAAGCTGCTGCCTTCTCTGACTCCAGTGTCTTTGCAGCTCAAAAATTGGCCAAGTTATGGGAGTGTAAATATTACCATAATGCAAAGTGAATATGAATTTGGCAAAAATTTGAAAATGGAAAAATTGGAAACATTTCTGGAATGGTTTGACCTGTATTCAAGCAATGGTCTCATTGGATAATAATAGTGTGTTTGTCATATATGGCAATCACACTAATAAAATAGCATTGAAACCAATCGCATTAAAATACATATACAACTTAAATGGATTTGAGGTTTGTTTATGTCGGGCTGGGATAAAGGTTGGACGCAACAATGACCTGAAGCATACGGTGATTATGAATTATGAAGCAGGTGTCTGGAAAAGTCTCTGACTTGCCCTTGTCACAGGCCGTCAAAATCTGGACTTCAACCAGATGGCAGAAACCAGATGCACACTTTCCAATTTAAGCAAGCTTTAGAGGATTTGCCAGGTCTCCTAAGAGGTGATCCAGCACAGCCCTCATCCAATGTTAAGAGCACGGCTAAATAACGATTGTATCTTGACCGTCTGAGAGGCTAGAAGTTCATGACTGCTTTACAAGTCCCAGTTTCATGGTGGAAAGCTTAATATGTACAGTGTATACACACACACACACACACAGATAAAAGGGTGTGGTGGCTCATTCGTGAGGGTGTTGGGCTATCAATCCCAAGATTGTGGGTTTAAATCCCAGGTCCACTGAAGTTACCAATGTGGGTCCTTGAGCAAGACCCTTGCTGTATAACACCCTTATAGAGGCTGTATAACACCCTTATAGAGGCTGTATAACACCCTTATAGAGGCTGTATAACACCCTTATAGAGGCTGTATAACACCCTTATAGAGGCTGTATAACACCCTTATAGAGGCTGTATAACACCCTTATAGAGGCTGTATAACACCCTTATAGAGGCTGTATAACACCCTTATAGAGGCTGTATAACACCCTTATAGAGGCTGTATAAAACCCTTATAGAGGCTATGTAACACAGTTATAGAGGCTATGTAACGCCCTTATAGAGGCTGTATAACACCCTTATAGAGGCTGTATAACACCCTTATAGAGGCTGTATAACACCCTTATAGAGGCTGTATAACACCCTTATAGAGGCTGTATAACACAGTTATAGAGGCTGTATAACACAGTTATAGAGGCTGTATAACAGTTATAGAGGCTGTATAACACCCTTATAGAGGCTGTATAACACCCTTATAGAGGCTGTATAACACCCTTATAGAGGCTGTATAACACCCTTATAGAGGCTGTATAACACCCTTATAGAGGCTGTATAACACCCTTATAGAGGCTGTATAACACACTTATAGAGGCTGTATAACACACTTATAGAGGCTGTATAACACCCTTATAGAGGCTGTATAACACCCTTATAGAGGCTGTATAACACCCTTATAGAGGCTGTATAACACCCTTATAGAGGCTGTATAACACCCTTATAGAGGCTGTATAACACCCTTATAGAGGCTGTATAACACCCTTATAGAGGCTGTATAACACAGTCATAGAGGCTGTATAACACAGTTATAGAGGCTGTATAACACCCTTATAGAGGCTGTATAACACCCTTATAGAGGCTGTATAACACCCTTATAGAGGCTGTATCGACCCTGTGTTCTCATTCCCAACCAAGTTAGGATACTGTAAGACGCTTTCAATAAAAGCATCTACTTATTGACCAAATGGTAATTTTAATACATAATTTTAATAATAAATTAGGCCTAGATATTATGTTGGTATGGCCACATTATATTTTCTCCCTAATATGTTAAAATTTGGGTGTCGAAATCATAGAACTGTATGTCTGTATACCCATCTGTGTGTGTGAGTTGAGTGAATGTGGATTGAGTGTGGCTGGATAAGTGATTGATTGGATAAATGGGTGTGGGGCGGGTGATTTTGTGGATAAATGAACGGTTGGGTGAATGGATAAACAAAAAGATGGATGGATAGTACATCAGATTTAGGATGCAGGATATGATAGCTGGTGGATATGAACCTTCATACCTTCGGGGTACCATCTCTGACTTTATCTCTCTCTCTCACACACACACTCACACACACTCACACACACACGTTGATGTAGGACTGAAGGGCATCTCTGGTGAGATGATATAAAATGTGTGTGCACACAGCTGTTCAGTCAGGTTTGTCCCGAGGACAGATTGTCATACACACACATACACACACACACACACATCAGTTTTACCATCCATTAAATTAAAAACAATGTGTGTTTGTTACAATTAACCTTTATTTTTTCGTCACCTCCATCCACAGGAATAAGGGCCACATCCTCTCACACATTAAAATAAACATCTGTGTGAGTTTAATTCTGAAACTGCTGGCATTTAATAACCTTTATGATGCTGTCTGATTACCACAGCTCTTAAATTCTTTGTGGAAATAAAATACATAACAGATTCTCTATCATATTTAACAGTGGGGGGTTGCATAATCTTTTTAAATCCCTACTTAAAAAGCTTTGTTTCTGTCTCATCTGATATTCATGTTTCCTGTTAAAGTTACAATAAAACTGCAGAAGCTTAATATCTTTGTGATAAAATGAAGGGAAATAGTTTATCTCCTATGCGTTTAGTACAACTTGGCCTGCATGTGGCATCTAGTTGAATTTTATTTTATTTTTTTAAATTGTAAAAGTTCTTGCGCCAGACACTCACACCCTGGCTGCATGAAGGGTACAATTTACTTTACTACCTACATACTACTTATTTCTAAAGATTAACCAAGAATGAATGCATTAATTAAAACCTAATTGGGTAGTGTACGAAATGATTCAATTCAGCTGCTTTTAAGACGGCTTTCTGAGTAGATCAATTCCTGTGTAAGGGATACATATGGGGAGTAGACCATCCATCCATCCATTATCTCCCGCTTTATCCTCTATTAGGGTCGCGGTGGGGTTCCCCATGCCCATCCAGAGGAGAACGTTTCGGGCGCTGGGCAGAAAGACCAAGGACAGGGCGCCAATACATCGCTGGGCACACACTCACTCACACAAACACACTCTATATGGGGCAATTTGGAGAATTCAATAGACTTGATCCATGTTTTTGGACTGTGGGAGGAAACCGGAGAACCCGGAGGAAACCCACGCGGACACAGGGAGAACACAGGGAGAAACTCCACCCAGCTTGGGATTCGAACCGGGAATCCATAGTATCGAGAGGCGAACATGCTAACCACCAAGCCACCGTGCCGCCCTGGGGAGTAGACCATAATAACAAAACACAATGGAAGTAATGCTAATTAAAAACTGTACAAGTGACCACGGACAAATTTAAAGATTGCTCCTTTTGCATCAAAACTGATTGCTTTCACTTAATTCCAGAAAAAGCAACACACAAAATCACTTTCACCGTCCATTAAATGAAAAACAATGTGTGTTTATTCATTTTGTTCTGAATGATTCAACTTCTCACAACATTTTTGTTGATCTAATCTGTTTTCTTACAACTTTTTCTTTAAATTACATTTATTGACTATCATCCTTACCATCCTGTATATTTCTCTCTCTCTCTCTCTCTCTCTCTCTCTCTCTCTCTCTGTTTTTTATTTTGTCTGTCTGTCTCTCTTCCTGTCTTTCTTTCTCTATTTTGGTCTGTCTTTCTGCTGCAGGTAATGAGGGAGTTGTTTTTGCTCATTCAGTTGAGACGCCGCACATTCGAGCTGAACCGTTCCAAGACCTAAAGTGAGTCCTTGCTTTTGATACTAAGTATGGTGTGTGTGTGTGTGTGTGTGTGTGTGTACAGATATATAGAACATGGTTGGACAAAAAACATGCTTACACACTCACTCAGGAGACCCTATGTAACTATGGCGACTACAAGTGTCCTCACATTGTAAATAATTCAAGCATAAAGCATGTGGTATTTTGTAGTTATTGTTAGTGTTATGGTAATTCTTTACAAAGTTAAAATTCTAAATGTTCCTACAATGTGCGTATGAGTTTGTGTCTGTGTGGGGAATTGGCACAAATTGGTAAATTTGGTTGTGTAATATATATATATATATATATATATATATATATATATATATATATATATATATATATATATAAGTAGGCTTAGTGGTTAGCATGTTCGCCTCTCAGCGCTAGGGATTCCCGGTTCGAATCCCCATCTGGGTGGAGTTTCCATGTTCTCCCCGTGTCTGCGTGGGGTTCTCCGGTTTCCTCCCACAGTCCAAAAACATGGATCAAGTCAATTGAATTCTCCAAATTGCCCCATATAGAGTGTGTCTGTGTGAGTGAGTGTGTGCCCAGCGATGGATTGGCGCCCTATCCTGGGTCTATCTGCCCAGCGCCCGAGACGTTCTCCCCTGGATGGGCATGGGGAACCCCACCACGACCCTAATAGAGGATAAAGCGGAAGATAATGAATGAATGAATTAATATATATAAGCATAATGCATTGTTTATCTAAATTATTATTATGGTCTTTACTAATATATGGTCTAATACTAATGCTCGTCAGACGAACAGACTGTACGTTTTCACACCGCAACACAAATGTTTTTTTTATTATTAAATTTTCATAAATAACTAAAGTATTTTTAAGTGTAAATGAACTATTGTCCTGTAATAGACAAGTGATCAATCCAGGGTCTTTTCCCAATATTCCACCACTGTAAACTAAGTCCATCATCCTCTGATTAGGACAGATGCTTTAAAACATGAATAAATATATAACCATCTCATACAAGCCAAACAGCATATATTGTATCTTTTGGATTAAACTTGCATAAAGTAGATTAATTATAAGTGCTGCGATGTTCAGTATCATACATCAGTGTTCGCTCAATATGTGCTGAATTATTATGGATTTGTTTTTCTCCGTTTTTTTTACTTCTTTCTTCTTTCCACTGCACTTACCAGAAGTGTAATGCTTGATGCTATGTGCAGTGTGTTGAATCATTTATTGATGCTGACCTTGACTGCAGCAGTATAGATTCACACATTCTGAGACGTCTTTTCTTACTTCTTCCATAATTTACTTGTTTGTTTATTTATATATTTAACCTTGTTGCTTTATGCAAGCCTATTAAACCTTGTAGCATTAATTCCTACCTAATTTTGATTGTATTTCTCTCTCGTCTTTGCTTTTTTTTGACTCATGTAATGCCAGTCAGGATTTGTTTTATTATGTTCTTTAACTTAAGTGCCTTAGTCACTCTTCCAGGATTTAGCCACCTCCTAACATTACATTCCACTCTATGTTAAGTGATAACTTGTAGAAATAAGCCAGTTACAGTATGTGTAAATGCTTTGTTCCCAACTTGGAATTTCTCTCTCTATCTCTCAGATTCTTTTACACTCTATTTCTGTAAAACGGCCAAATTATGCACTTAAAGTCAATGACACACATAATGGACTAATGGAAGCCATTAGCAGCTTATGACATATTGCCTGATTTTACAGCCAGACTCAAAATATGACTTGTACATATACAAATTTAAACCATGTTAGTGCAACTGAACATCAATAAATGTTTAACAGAAGATTTTATCTTTTCTTATTTTGTTAAATATATAACTATGTACATTGCTGTTTCTTTACATAAGAGTAGAAAAATTTAATGTTTAACTGCTTATCTCATTATCTTCCACTTAATCATCTACTAGGGTTGTGGTGGGGTAATCACCATGGGCATATAGACCCATGACAGGGTGTTAATTCATCACTGGGCACACACTCACTAAGTCACTATATAGGGGCAATTTAGGCCAATTCTATGTGTTAGGACTGTGGGTAGAAACCAGAAAACCCACAAGGACATGGGGCGAACAGGAAAACCACCCAAATTGGGATTTGAATTAGTAGTAAGGGTAGATCAAGTAACGTTAAATATGTTTTGAATGTTTATTATGAGTCCACACTGTATCACTTGACACTTGGCTGACGTTCTGTACAACAGAATGCAAATTGACAGGCCGTCCGTCTGAGATTTTCCTACCCATGTGCAGTGAGGTGTAAGCCTTCCAATTTATAAAAACAAAAAAAAGATTAAACATTTAGTAAGGTTTTTATTGTAGATAGATTATTTCGATTGTAAAAGTAGTTTGCAAGCAAAGAAATGTAAACTTTACAGTAGATGTTGGTAAAAAACATACATGGTTAAGTACCTGAAACAGTTTATTGGCTAATTATGTAAGTCTGTGTGTGTTTATATCTGTTCCTCATACAAATCCACACCATTTACAACCATTAAAATCAGCTGAAGATGTCTCAACACCTCTTCATGGTTCGAGCAGCAAGAGCAGTGATTGGTGGTCAAGAGTGAGCAGTGGGAAACATTTATTTAGGTGATATGGATGTGGTTTATTTGTTAAATTAGTGAAAGTTTTATTATTTTTTTCCCCTATGTATGTATGTATGTATGCATGTATGTATGTGTGTGTGTGTATATATATATATATATATATATATATATATATATATATATATATATATATATATATATATATATATATATATATATGTGTGTGTGTGTGTGCGTTTGTATATATACAGGGTGTTTCTAAGGATGGAAGCACTCATATAAATGGAAATGGAAATTTGCTGTATGGCAAATTGTGCCATGTCACCATCATCATGTCCATCTTAAATGCCACACCTTAAAACTGCTTGTAACATTAAATTGTTGTCAAAAAAGGTGGTATGCTTCATGTAAATGTAACACGCAGACTCAAATATTCAGGAATATACTTTATTCATTCTTGTGTTTAAAAAAATGTTTTATATAATTTTAGAAAATGATGAGCGGCCTACACTATGCTTTCTGATGAGCTGTCCACCATTTTCCAGTCCTAAGGCTGTCCTCCTACAAGCACCAACAATCTTTATCATAAACAATACATCACATCTTTACAGAGTAAACAAGTTGACACAACCCCACAGATCACACACCGAACAAATATTCCAAACAGCTATAAAGATAAAGCTAAGAGCAATGACCGTTAAATCTGGCTGCTTTTTATTATTTGTTTTGAAGCCTCAACTAATCTTAACCTATCTCAAGTAACTTTATTTTATTTTATTTTTTTGCATATCTGCATTATTTTGCAAATGAGTTTCATAAATTCTCCTAACATTTTAGAAGTATAAATGGAAACCCGGCTCATGACACTTCGTATAGAGGTAATAATTATTATAGTTAGATGAACTGCACATTAGCTTGCTCTCCCTAGTATTTCTCCCTAGGAATTCAAGCGAAGGTGAGAAAGGAATTATTAAATTGCATGATGTTAGAAAGGGTCGAATTTTATTGAACAAGATCCAAGATACATTTTTGAAAAATTAGTTCAGATAAAGGGATTATAACTCGGGCCTTGTGCAAGGTCTTATCTCGCTGTCCTTTAAGACATTCCAGAAAAGAAGTCACGACTGACTCGTGAACTAAATGATAACCTTCAATTTCATCCAGCCAAAAACGGGGGATAAATGCAGCTGTCCCGGAAACTCGCACTAATTTAATTCCTTTTTCACCTTGAGGCCAATTTCACTTACCGTGAATTCCAAAGCCTCCCTTGCAAGAATATGTCTTGCCCTGCTTTCACTGTCCCTTAGTGAATACCAGATATAAGCTTTTCAAGGCCACTCAGATGTTCATAAATATACTCAGTGTCAGAGCCCAGACGTTCATCAGCATAATGAATGAATTGAAATGCCAAGAAGATACATCCATTTAAAGTAAGAGTTACAGTCAGAAGCTTCCCTTTCCCTGTACTTTATTAAAGTGAATTATGAACCACCATTTACAAGTTCAAACTGGAAGAAGTTCAAATTCTCTGGCCAAAAGAAATTTACACTCTTTTTAACCTTATGTCAGAAATGTTGCTCCTTAAGCAACTGGAGGGGAACTTCAGCTCACACAAAAGGGACATCAATAATAGGGTGTGGTAGCTCAGTGGTTAGGGTGTTGGGCTATCAATCTGAAGGTTGTAGGTTCAAATCCAAGATCCACTGAAGTTACCCATTGAGCAAGACCTTGAGCAAGACCCTTAACCCTCACTGCTCCAGGGATGCTGTACCAACCCTGTGCTCACTTTGTAAGTCGCTTTGGATAAAAGCATCTGCCAAATGACCTAATGTAAATGCAACAATTGTGTTTCAGATAGAACACAGAGGGGAGTGTGTTAAATAATATCATGGCCTATAATATCATGGCTTAGTGGTTAGCATGTTCACCTATCAGTGCCGGGGATTCAAGTTCAAATCCAAATCTTGGTGAAGTTTCCATTGTCTCACTGTGTCTGTGTCAGTTTCCTCCGTGTTCTCGAGTTTTCTCCCACAACTTTTGCATCCTGAGTATACCCGGTTGTTACAACATGAAGAGAACATACCAAATGTTTAAATGGCTTTAAATGTATGTACTTTGGAGATTTAACTTACTTACTTACAATACTGTAATTAATCTAAGCATTACCAGTAAAAACATTGTAGTCAGTTGTGTTCTTAGTCATTTAACTCATCAGTATGGATAAAAGCTGGCTCATCTAATCTCAGGATTAGGTAACCCGGCATTTAGTCAGATACTCAGCAGTGTGGAAATTAGGAAAAAAATACCACAGTTACCATGGAAACTGACTATATTTAATTATACACAGTCTGGGGTGTATCGAGCTTTTTAAAAGTCTGGGTGTGTCCCCCCCCCCCCCACACCACACACACACACACATTATATATATATATATATATATATATATATATATATATATATATATATATATATATATATATATATATATATATATATATATATACTCTAAATTGAATACTCCAAATTGCTCCATATTGTGCGTGTGTGTGTGAGCCCAGTGAAGGTTTGGGCAGACACGGGGAGAACATGTCCTATCTGCCCAGTGCCCAAAACATTCTCCCCTGGATGGGCATGGGACCCCCCCCCCCCACAACCCTAGTAGAGGATGAAGCATAAGATAATTAATAAATGATATGAACGCTAATTAGATTAAAGCTCACATTTTGTTATCAATAATACAGAAAAGAATTTAGTTCTTTGATATTGTCAATTGAAAATAGTCCCATCTCTTCCTTTTACTTCTGCAGGTGCTTTATTTATTTATTTATTTATTTATTTTTTTTAAGATTCCTGTTCTCTAAGTATAATAAGTTTCAGACACAATGCTTCAACTGTGCAGCATGGTATGATTAAAAAATTTATTTGAGTGTGCTTACATTTTGCTTTGCACTCACTGGCTTCCACATTCCCGAAACCAAATCTTCAAAGGTTTTTTTTTTTTTTTTTTTTTTTTAAGACAACACATTTTATTTTTGATTATGTAATTACTTTAGTATAGTGTGTATATAAAAGTTTACAGACACCTGACCATCATAGCAATATGAGCCTTATGTGATGCCATTTGAAAACCATTAACCCCCCTTTGTGGTTTTAATGGCCTTCACTCTTTTGAGAACTTTTTACCACGAGGCTATATTTCATTTTATATTCTTTATTTTTCTTGATTTCTTTCTGATTTTTGTCTCTTTATCTCTCTCTGTCTGTAAAGATAAAATACTGTAAACAATGCGTTCCCCTTCCCGCAGACGCTCAGACAAAAGCCGACGGACACAGAGCCTCGTCTCTCCTTCTTTTATTTTCTCCTTCTATCTTTGTCTCATCCCAGCAGCTTGACTGGCATCCTTTCATCTTCCCTGTTCCTCTTTGCTGATTTTCGGATGTCCCCTGCCTCCTCACCCATCCTCTTCTCTCTGAAGTGGCAGCCTCTGCTCTTTCAATTCTGTTGACATCCTTAGCTGAAAAATTGCTGTACATCTTGTCTTATGGCTTCAATGCCAGTTACCACTACCTCTCTCCCACTGGCTGTGTCTCCCACACCCTCACCCAACATCTTTATATCTGCATTAAGAGAGGAGCTCTGTAACTTTCTTCTTTCTATACTTCTTTTTTTCTTTTCCTGCCTTTGTTTAGTCTCTGGTTTTTAACCAAGTTTAATGTGGAGACAGGGCGAAGTTTTCATTCCATTTTATTTGTTGTATTGTATATTAGTCAATTTTATGGATTATTTATTATCCATTATCCATCCATACATTATCTTCCTCTTTATCCTCTACTAGGGTAGTGGGGGGGTTCCCCATGCCCATCCAAGGGAGAAAGTTTCGGCGCTGGGCAGATACACCAAGGACAGGGCGCCAATCTATATTTCAAGAATTCAATTGACTTGATCCAAGTTTTTGGACTGTGGGAGGAAACCGGAGAACCCGCTGGAAACCCACGCGGACACGGGGAGAACATGAAAACTCATGAAAACACCCAGATTGGGATTCGAACCGGGAATCCCTAGTGCTGAGAGGCGAACGTGCTAACCGCTAAGCCACCGTGCCGCACTAATTATTTATTAGTTGTAGTTATTTTAGTCTATGTATGTTTAATGTGTAAAGCACTTTGGCCAACTTCAGTTGCATTTAAACGTGCTATATAAAAAGTTTGGTTGAGTTTGTGTTTTCATTACTTCTTGCGTTTCCTTCCCTCGTTTCTTCCTTGTTTCTTTAGTAATTCATTTCTTGTATTTTTTCCTTTTTTAATAGTTGGTAATTTGCCTGAATGTAACTTAATTTCTTCATGACAATTTTTTTTCCACCCACTTAACCCGACTGACCGACCTACCCATTTACTTTTAGCTTCACTGTTGAACAGTTGAACACAGTTGATTTTCTTTTATTTCTAATTTCATCCTTCATTGTCTTTTATCAATTGGCCCAGTATTTATAAGAAATCTTTTTTTTTTCTTAATGTTTTTTTTCTTCTTTTCTAATGGACTTCACTTTATCTTCCTTTTTGGATTTTGTTTTCTCATATACTCTTTTTTTACAGAAACTCTGAAAGTTGAGTATTTTGGAAAATGTCACGTCCTGCCATTTTGCCGTCTCCGTTGGTGCGCCGATGCTCATCTGTCTGTGTTACAGTGTCATTCGTCATTCTGAAAGGCCGAAAGCTCAGCCTAAAAACTGGCCTGGGAATCAGAAAGCAAAGGTTAGCTGCAGGAATCCCAGTGGTTAATGTTAGCAGTGGACCGAGCCAAAAGTCAATATCCAGAACCGTAGGGACAGGGAAAGGGCGCAAGGAGATTCAGTGATAAATCACAACACACAGAAACATCAACAGCGCTGGTGCACACAGACGTTGATAAATTGATAGCAGACACCCTGCTCAGATCTCCAAGGAGAAATAATTCTTTATGGGAGCTCTACAGTTCTGTCTCACCAAAACTTTTTTTTTTTCGTCTAGTCAATGTGACAACTTCTAAGAATGTGACCAGGACCTTTATTTTTAAAAGAAGGGTCCATTGCTGTTCTTTTTTTTTTAAAGCGCCTTTTTATTCTAAAACAAAAGAAAAACTAAACTTTGTAAGGAAATATATTACTCGACTTTATTTACAGCTTTGAGTGATTTTCTTCTCCAGCTCCCTCCCTCCCTCCTGCTATCACTCCTAATAGATCCAGACTCAAAATCCATGAACAGAAAACAAATCTTGTTCACTACAGAACAGTTGGTCCCATCCAAGTAATTTAAATAGACAAGAGGCATCCCACAAGTGCTGATGTAGAGCATCACCACAGACTTTTAACTAAACATGTGTCCCTCTGCACTGTCAATTAGATTTTTATAAAATGTTGTTATACATTATTGAAACCCAGAGGTGGCAGAAGTACTGAAGTCCCTTACTTAAGTAAATGTACTAGTATGTTGTAAAATAATAACTTAAGTAAAAGTTGAAGTATTTTTTTTAAGTATAAAAGTACATGCACTAATAAAAAGTAAAAGGATTTATAAAATCACTTGTGTGCACAAGCAGTAACATGCAGTAAACTGCTTAAGTTTAATATATATGTGTGTGTGTGTGTGTGTGTATGTATGTGTATATGTGTGTAAATATACATATGTAAATATACATATATGTGTGTGTGTATATATATATATATTTATTTAAAAGAATCCCATCCAATGTAATGATTATTGATATTGAGCAATATTCCAAATGTTAGGTAATGACATCATCAGTCTCTCGGTATAATGCTTTACAGAAGAGGACACCATTTAAATTCAATCAAAAGTCAGCTAATTAGCATCAAAAGTAAAAGGTGTTAATGTAAGGAAGGACACTTTAAACATAAATTAGCAGGTTAAATTAGAGATTAAAAGTTGGAGCTTAAGAGTTAAGTTTAAAAATACTAGTAACTGTAAGTATAGCAAAACTCGGCAGAACCTCGGCTATAGTATTGCGCCAAATAAAATGTATTAAATATGAAATGTAAATGTGTTCCTTTAATATACTTTTTAATCTAATTCTTACACGCCATGAGCATTTTATTCTTTGGCACACAAAGCAATCTCCTTCATCATGACGTGTTTGTTGAGCCAGGGTGGTTATAATGATTGGTCTTTGCCCATCACCCGTCCAATCTCAAGTTCGCTTTGCTTCCCACCTCCCGCCTTCCGATTTAAAGTTCATTAACTACATAAATGGAATAAATCAATATAATCAATTTATAAATAAGTGTAATAAAAAAAAAAGTAACAAACCTGTTGAAAAGTGAAAAGTACAGGCATTTCTTTTGAAATGTAGTAAGTAGATGTAAAAAGTATTAAGTGACAAATACTCTGTCAAAAAGTACAGATACCTAAAAAATCCTACTTAAGTACAGTAATGAAGTACAATTAATTTGTTACTTATCACCACTGTTGAAGCCTCTTAATCATCTCTGGAGTTAAAACATGGTAAAGCAGTAGACAGTTTGGTCACCATGCAGCATGCGTCTCTTGTTGAGTTTTATATTGTTACAGGGTCTGTTTCTTCCTCCTTCAGATTATCTAGCCTGATTTTAACAGGTGGGTTGCATCAGGAAGGGCATCTAGGTTCATGTTTATAAGTGTTGCTTGGCAACAGTGAACTCAGGTCAGAACTATTTGTCTTCTCAATGGCAATAATTAAATAGATATACACATTACACAAATCTGGTGTCGGTTATTACTGTTAATGGAAAAAATGGCGCTTGTAGAATGATTGTAGAAAAAGCAATATCACACATGATATTGTGTCATTCCACTCGTGTGATATTGCTCCTATTACTTTTTTTTTTCTCAAAGTTTCCCATATGGTTTATCTCTCTTTCTCGTGTGTGTATATATACAAACTTTATATTTAGAAAGACTGGAATGCTTTTTAAAATTTAAAAACAAAGACTAAAATGTGCTAATTTACCTTCAATCATTATCTTCAAAGCTTAATCCTCTAGGGTTGAAGGGAGGGTTCCCCATACCTATACAGGGGAGAATGTTTCATGCATTGGGCTCACCCAATTCCATCACAGATTCTGGCTTTTGCACTTTTTTGTTCCTAACTTTTTTTTATTTACTATAGAGTCCATGTGGCCATATTCATAATGGTAGTGTTCACCAAGTTCTCTGCCTGGTCCTCTGCTCTAGGATTTTATCTGACTCTCATATTATGAGCACTAGATGGTGACAGACCCAACAAACCATTGTTTTGGAATTCTTTCATCATGGTACAAAATGATGTTACCTGTTAATAGTTACCAATTAAATTGCCCATCTCTTTTTTTAAGCTTTATTGCACATTTTAACCCATTAATTTCTTAAAACCTCTGCATGGCTTTTGTACTCCTGAGATGTAATTAATTTTCTTTAGTAGGTCATGTTTCATTTCCATGTCCATCTACCATTATAACACTTTACAAGCCTTTTCTGTTGTATATGTATAACATATATTTAAGGAGATTTGCTCATATTAAATAAAGTATTGGACACCTACACATTAAACCTAAAGGAGCTTTCGGTCTGTCCTGTCTATGTTGGCATCATTTACAGCTATAACATTCCACTGGGAGGCCCTTCCAGAAAATTTTGGAGTTTCTGTAAAAATCTGTTTATCCTGAAGAACATTTGTGATGTCAGACACTTATGTTGGCTAGAGGATCTGTTCTGGTTCCAGTATGTTTAAAAAGGTTCTGGTTAGTGTTCTACATGGTCCAGTAAAAGCTCCAACCAACTTTAGGCTACAATCACACAATAGAAAAGTGTCTTTCTCAAACTCTTGTCATAGTTGAAAGCATACATTTGTCCAAAATGTCTAGCTACGTGCTTGACTTTATACAGATTAAGAAATATGTCCGAAAAACTTCCTCTATTTAAATGATCTGACATTCAATTTACATCACATGCACCACTGACCAATCTTGTTATCAACTTTTATTGTGTAATATAAAGAAAGCCTTTTGTACAAAGACACAATTTATAAACTCTAAGCTTACTGCATTGAATCCAATGGGCGTCTTATTCTTTAATGAATGACAAGGAAGAGCTTTTTCCTTGTCTTCCTTTTTTTGCTTATCAGCGCATGTAAACCAAAAAAATGGCTGCCTGCATATCTCTCTTGCAGACAGCTGAAGGTCGAGTCGGATGCCGGTGTTGAATTATTGCGATAAGAGGCAACCGAAGCTCGCTTATCTATTGCTAAAATGAAAGAGGTCCGGGACTGGGGGGGTGTCGAATGTCTGCGAACTGGAGATATTTATACACTTTTTGTGAGCGTTCACCATTGGAGGACCCTGAAACAGAAAATCAATGGTTTGATTGAATCCCTGTGTTGGAAGGCCCTTTGGGGAGAGATTCAACCCAGAGAGAAATTGAGGGGGAAAAACAGAGGATCGTTAAGTCAATATATTCATTTTTGTCAAGTCATTCATTATCCAGTGAGCTAACAGAAGGCATCAAGACAATCCAGAGTCTACAGGGAACTGTAATGCAGTGAAGTGAGACACTTAGTGTATATGAATATTTGGAAATGCGTTTGCTTTCTCCGTTTTTATGACCCTGTACAGAACCCTGGCCATTAGTTCTTAATTGGAACCGAAAAAAAATGAACAAAATGTCAGCCTTTAGGAGTTTGAGGTTCTTTTGTACCAAAATCCTTGAGGCCTTTAGTGCCCAATTTATGCATATACCTCTTTACATTTGGAAACCTATGATTATGATGCTGGCTTTGAATTGTAATTTAAAGCTGAGGTTAATTTTTATTCATTGTGGAAGATGGTCAGTGAAAATTGTCCAGAGAATGCTATATATTCTTCTCATTTATTTGGAATAGTTCAGCACAAAAATACCTGTCCTTGCACAAAAAGTACCTGCATTTGAAAACATATTGCTTCATCTCAATGAATCTAGTCATAAAACCTCTGTCTGGACAGCTTGATTTGTATTTCATTTTGCAAAGAGGTGTAAATATTGTAAAGGCTTTCAACTAAAACAACAATGTCACTGCCATAAGTCAGTTAGTTAGCGTTGCATACTCATCGTAAACTTCTCACAGCATAAGATTCTGGCACTTTGTTCACTTTTGCTATATTTAGATTTTCCAAATTTGTGTGACATCACGATTTTCATTTAAACGAACAACATTGGGTGTTTTTTCCCCCCCAAGTACCTAAGTGTCCTGTAATATTATTCATACATTTTATTACAAATGAATATTTCAGAGATTTTTCTGAACAGAGCAGTGTGTTTATTGGGTTCTGTACAGAAATGATAATGAGATTAAGATGGGTTTTAAAAAGGATTTTAACGGATCAAGGATTTTAACATAAATGTTGCAATTATCTTTTAGGAATTACAGCCATTTTATATAGAACAAACAAAGATAATTATAAAACAAGGATTAGGTTTAAGACCTGGATGCAAATTCAGTCTAGAACCTAAGAGGTTTGTTCGTTTCATTTCAAGTCTGGAATGTTTAGGCTATATATTTGTTCATTTAGTTGCTTACATTTGTGGTTAGGATTTTAAAGTTAGAAACACATCTTAACCAGACAGTTATCAAGCTGGGAAACCATACTGTACACCAACCTTATATTAATAATTACACTGAATACTTGCATTTAAGCTGACCATTGTCAGGGTAAAAGGGGACACGGGTAGGTTGGTTTCCCACCAGTTCTGGGTTTTCCACCCTGCGTTGCAGCTGAGGGATATAAGGAGGTGTGAGGTGGTGCCCTTGGGAAAGATTTTGGTTGAAGTGCTGTTCTGAACGTGTTAATAAGATGACATTTTATTGACCCTAGTGGTTCCTCTTCCGTATTCCTTATTCTCTATCTTTGCCCTTATCTTTCTTTGCAGTTTGTAAGTGGTTCTCATTTTGTCTGAAATATGTGATGTGGTTGTCTCCCAAGAGAGAAGTCCTAAATTCAAACTGTGACTGCTCTGGAATGCTTTAGTCTTTGGCTCCCTTTGGACTAAAGTGTTTGGTAGTGAAGCTACACATGCACAACACATCTTAGGTGAGAAGGCACTCAAGACCAGTGGAGGATTTAAAGATTAAAGTACAGTGCAATAAAAACAACTGCTTAAGTAATATTATTCCAATAGGTACCCAAATATAAGTGTGATGTAAAGTTAATTTATTGTAACACATTTTATTTTTTTTATAAGCCATTCAGTTTAAACTAAACTATTAATAGTACTGCCAGTGAGTGTATATATGCAGTGTAAACGTTAATCCACAGAGGGTAAGCTGTCTCTTTCAAAATTAAAAAGGCAGATGGCTGGAGAGAAAAATTATAAAGAAAAAAAAAGTTTCTCACCATTTGCTGCAGAAATTAGCAATGATGAGAAAATGGTGGCAAAGGTCTATAAATGTGTTTCCTCAGTTCTTGCTGATTTTTAAAACCTATGTTGTTGAAACAATTAAAATCTTAATGTGGTCAGTTTTTGGCCTATTTTCTATATTTCTTTTCTCACCTACTTAATAATAATCTAAAACTCTAATGCATTGCGATTCCCAAACCAACTGCTTGGGATGCTCTCATTGCTGGAGGCATTCAGATATTCCAGGCTTTGCTCACAGTCCAGGAGGTTGAACTGCCAAAATTGTTTAAAACCTTTTCCTCATAATACGTTTTGACCCTGTGGGTCAGCATTCATAAAGTTTCGTTAAATCTGCTACCAGAATACTTTGCAGAATGACCTGGGCTAAAAATAAATAGCAGAATATTCAGGTGTGTTCTGATCTCATCACAGGTTAGAGTCTCCGACAAGAACTCTGACACTCGAGGCACCCAAAGGTGTGGAGGTGAATGCGGGAGTAGGAGGATTCAGGGCATCCTGCCGGAAAGATCTCACTCTGGAATCTTCAGAAGGAGAGGTGAGTGGCATGACGAGAGGACATTTTCAAATCAAACCAGGAACAATAATGCACTGAAGAGGGTGCTTATACTAATATTATTCTTGTACCTATAAACCATATATTATATAGCTAACCTCTGAGCCTCTTGGCTTATTAGAAGACTATAATAATTGAACAAAGGCATTTAATTGCTTCCATTCTTTAAAAAAAACACCAGCTTTTTAACAGAAAGTGTAATAACGTACACTATTATTCATGGACAGAAATTGATGTCAGTAATATAGGACAGTGCAGTATATTAAAGCATTTACATGTGTGTGTATGTACATACATACATACATACACATTATCTATATAACTTATATATATAACTAGAAGAGGAATTACATAACACTTGTTTTAATAAGTAAAATAATATGATGGTTAAATAATGTTGTTAAAAACATTTCAACTCTGTGATCAGTCACGGGTTTATTTTTGCAGGGTCAAATGTGAACTGGACCGCCATGCTCTTTTAAGCTGAAAATAAATCTATTAAAAATAAAAAACGCCTGTCTCTGCACCTTAAACAAAAGCATGCAATGATCCAGAAGCAACGAGTGGAAAAAAAAATAAATAAATCTGGATTCATCTTGATTTTAAAGTTAAATGAGATGCTGTAGATTAATTTAAGTTCATTTAATCATATCAGCCTGTCTAACTATTAGGTCAAGGTTTATTAGTTTGTTGTGGAACATCATAGACTAAATAGAACCCTGATACCAACTTTGAATTAACGCTTGTGTGATCATTTAAAAATTTTTGGAGTCAGAATCGAGAGTTGAGTCTTCAAAAATAGGCTAGTTATTTAGCTCAGAACATAGTGGAACGCCACTTGTGGCTGTAACATGATGGGAGGGGGTAGCTAAATAAACAAGTTGAAACGGAATAAAAGTAGGATGTACTGCATGCTCATATAGAGAATGATTTATCAGATAATGACTTACTTTTGGCCACAAAGTGTAGGTTGCATGTCATAATTTTTTGTCGTTATCATCTACTAAATATAAATTAATATAAAAATCATTACAATGTCAGGAACCCTGCTTCAACCACCTACAACCTGCAATGAATTCCTTTCATTAAATGGAGTAATTAAATTCAGTGGGCAGTCCTATTTATGATAAAACCTCACTTTTTTAATATTTAAATAACAAAATTGAAGCAACTTTATAAATAAAAGAACTTTCATTATTCTTCTAGTCATAATTAACCTGGTTTCTGTCTCTATATTTACGTGATAGTCAGTCATGGAAGTGTGGCAGGTCAGGACTCTCCCACGGCGATCAATAATCTGCTAATCAATAAATATCCCCTATGGGCAGAGTTGGAACATACATAGCAAGCACTGACAAACTACTCCCTGCTCCTAGGTCAGAACCGATCAAGCAGCCAGAGTAATGTAAAAGAAAACTGCTTTGAAAGATATCTATATATCTTAATACTCGTGGGCAGACAAGCAAAACTGCTCAATACGCAGGCCTATGTGTAGAAGTGCTTAGGAAGAAAGCCACCATTAGCATTCAGCTGCACTGGTTGAGGATGAAGCTACGGCTGAAGTGGCAGGCGTTTTGAGCTTATCATGCATCAAGGGTGGTTAGTTTGCAATGTTATGACAGCTAGTTTACAAGGTCATGCTAGAATTACAAGCCGTATCAGTACAAGCCAGACCTGTCTGTCTTTCTGTCTCTTTGTGTGTGTTCTGCTGTCTATGTACATCAAAGCTGTCAAAGTCCAATACTCTTGAGACATAACTGTGCATACTTTAATGCTTTACTTGAATGAAGACACTCAAATCAGTTAATAGGTACAGAATGTGGAAGTTAGGAAGGTAAAAAAAATCACCATATTCCAAATGGATGGAATATACAGTATGGATTCAGAGTGGAGGCATCACCTGTCCTGAACCATATGCAGCATTTTTGAGGCATTTGTGAGAACAATAAACCTCTAATGGCATCGTATAACAAAACTTAGTTATTGGATTTTGCCTAACGTTATGGTTTCATGCAGCTGTCATTAACACTTAATACCAAAATGCCAGTTACATTGTGACAGTGATGCTAATTGTTGTATTTGAATGTCGTCCCTGTTACAGTCTGATGGTATAATTGGCTCAGACTTTGTGCAACACTGGGGAAATTTTCAAGGCATCTTTTGTGCATCGCTAATCCAGGATGTTTTTTGTGTATGTGTTAGTCACAAGCCTCTAATCCTTGTGCTCACAGAATGCTGCTTTCAGGAATTTGGCGGCTAGATATTGTTGGTCTGCTGGACTCTTCTCTGTCCAGTAGAGACACTGAGGTGTTTGAAAGCTCCAGCAGCATTGCACTGTGTGATCCATTTATTCCAGGTCCACTTAAGTTACCAATGTGGGACCTTGAGCCCTTGGTTTATTAGTAAGTTGTGGAATATCATAGACTAAATAGAACCCTGATACCAACTTTAACTTAAGTTAATTCTACAGCAATGCTTAGAATAATCCATCACCCAAATGCCAGATCTGTGTTGATGCTATGGGGAGCCTGACCATTAAGAAACAAAGCAATGGAGACTAGGAAATTATATAGAAAAACAGTTGGTAACTGTAGAACTACAAAGTGCATCTATATAGTAAGTGGACAATGAGTATATAAACCATGAGATATGGCGGGAAGGTGGATATACAGTATATCTTATGGTGCCAATAATAAGTAAGTCAATCTGAACCCTTCCATCTATGCTTTATCCTGTTGGTTATTTGTAAAGGATGCGTTACTTGTACCAAATGTTGATCTAGCCCCCTGCTTGCCCTCAGCTTGGATTAGTGTCTCCTTGTCGGAAAGCTTCTCTCTAGCTCTTTCGGCTTTTCTTTTTTGCTGTAGTAACGGCCTGGGCTATTTAATTAACTTCCAGGAGCCAGAGCAATATATCATGCTGTCCCGTCAGCTCGCCGTAAAAAAAACTCGTGCCTTTTTTCTGGTCGAGATAGCAGGCACTCTTTTAGACCTGCACAATGCCTGCGAGAACTACACGCTGCGATATGATAAAGAAGTCACCGGTGGAGAGGCCCAATGAAAACGCTTTTGAAACGTCTGTCTGATCCTTTCGCGGCTCGAATTTGTCAAGTCAGTTCCTCCTCAAGGTGTGCTCAGTGGCTTTACCCAATGTTCTTTGCTCAAGCTTCAATCCTTGCTTATTCCTCATGGGAGGGGAGAAGGACGCGCCGAGACGAATAACAGACACAAAGTAGGAGGAGAGACAATGGATGTTTCTGTCAATTTAGATGGCGAGAATGAGTTGCTTCAGATGGTCTAGATGGAAAGCTAAATTGGCGCCGACAGCCACTAACTCTTTAAAAGGTGACATTAAAAGTCAGGGAATCTGCGCGAGGGGAATTAAAGGCAGCAAGTTGTCCTCTTTGTCAAGCTCGAAGCTGCCCATTACAATCAGCAAGGCAGATATGTGATGTGATGACACCCTGTTTAGAAGCAAGATGCTGGCTGCAAGTGGGTGATCCAATCAAGAGGAGATAGAGATCAGGTAATGAAGTCGAAGTAATACAAAGACAAGTGATCTCACAGTGTTCAAGTCTTAAAAGCCTTGCTTCTTTTTATGCCTGTAACTCCTTTTCAATAACAGGATCGATTTATTCACTTCTTTATATATTAAACACACTAGTCACAGTGGATGTTGTTGACGTCTTTTGAATCAAAAGCAGTTTCATCATAATGCTGCATCGCCGCTTGCTTAGATTGCTAATTTACTCGTTCTCCAAGTCAAATCATAGAGCCTTGTATTCAGTGCTGTTAGTCAGAGGTCTGAGATGAATGTAGCATAAAAATCTATATCTTATTGAACTGCACAGGGGTCTGGAGCACCAGTCCACTACTGCGTTTGACTCCTATTCAGGTTACGGCATTGCCAACAACTCGGCTAATGATGGAATTGGGCATTAAGTCAACATCACGATCTTGCACTCTGACTCTCACTGAGTCGTTGAAGCAAAGTACTAATGGTAAAGGTATACAGTGACTAAAATGCAGAGGCATGGCAGTACGACACTTATCAAAGGATGAATTAAAATTTGAGATCAAGTTATTCAAGACAATAACACAAAAAGGTGAACTGAAATAAAGATTTATTTAAAATGTTATTACTGACTGACAAGAGTGCTTAATTGCAATTGTAATTATATCAGGTGATATTATCTCATATAGGTCGAGTCAAAAACCATAGTGGAGAACTGCAGTGAAAATAAATTGGCAATTTATACTCCTACAACAGGGAGTTGTACCCAGAACAAATGAGACATTAGGAATTCAACTTTATCTGTTTATCTCTAAATCCATTATCCCTAAGCATTATTAATCCTTTAATACTTTAGGGAAGCTGTGAAGCATGCCTGGCTAACGGCGCTCTTTCTGTGCCTTACTTAGTAGAAATGACAGTGGATACTGTTCAAGCGCAAAAGTACAGGAAGCAAGTGACCTTAAAGCCCAGGTGGTCAACGTGTGGACCAGCAAATTCAGTGCCTCACTGCACACTGCCCACTCTTCTGTTCAGTGGGAGCTGGCATGTCTCACAATGTTTTGCTGCCTGCAATCACACAAAGTGGCAAGATGCTGTGTGCTGCCCAAGCCCCCTAAGCACAACGGCCAGAACGGTCAGGAAAAATTTAATTTTTACAGCCCAATTACCCACACCTCTGATGCCAAGCCGGTAGCTGTGTGCTCACGAGAGAAATGTCCTTCTCCTTGAGAAAATGCTATATCGAAATAATGTCCCAGTTTTAAACCTCAAAAGCAATGAGCTTTTTTGCACTTGGCGCTGAGAGTGATAAGGAGCAGAAGTGGTAAACCTTTCCGTAGTTATCAATCGCTGACTCAGCGGAACACTATGCTGCAATAACAAAAAAAAAAAAAACTACAGCCATGGACATCACGTTGTAGTCGTAGATTCTGTAATGTTGTCATTGCACTTTAATGAAACAAAGTGCAGGCCCAAACTCTAAAATGAGAACTTTACATAATTTAAAAGTAAAAACTCCAAAGTAAAATATTCCTGTAACTTCAGCATCAGTCATGGAAGTTATGAAATCTGAATATTGATTTGCTTTAGGATCTTGCAGTGCACCTGGGAGACAGAATTTAATGTAAAAGGAATTACTGTTAACATGGACCACTGAAAGCACAGCTGTGCCGGCTTTAACCCGCTATGCTTTTGATTCTTTAGCATCTCTGAGATTCTTTGTTCATTCAGACATGCTTAACTTGCACATTAATGATTCAGTGGTAGAATTTAAAAGCTGGCAGCACTAAGCCTTAATTACTCAGGTTCCTAATAATTAAGTCTTTGAAATGGATACTCAGGCACTCGCTACGCTAAATGAATACAGACTCGTAGACTTTGGCCTTGTGACATTCAAGTGCATAGAATTCACGTCACAGGATCTTTTTTGCCTGGAACATGTTGATCTTTGTGGTAAAAATAGCTCTATATGCATGAGACTTTACTTTGCCACCTTACCTGCTTGTTTTAATTGCTAAGGAGACATGGATATACTATTGTATATTATAATACAACATTCAAATAACAGCTGTAGCATACTGATGTGGAGTATGAGCTTTTGTAAGGGAGTTAGCACTGAAGCAACTGTTATAAACGTATATGGTTGACGTCACTGTGGGTATAGACCTGTTGCATGTCAGCTTATTACTGATACGACACCAAGAGTATTTATAATAACTTTGTGCTGAGTCAATACACACTAATGGTAAAACACCTGTGATGCATGCTGTAATAACTGGTGATGTGGGCCAATGAAATACAGGAAGAGTGCACAACAAGGCAAGGGATCTGCTGGTAAAACCATAGCTTCTGTTCTTTTAGCAGAGAGGGCTCTTCCCTAGTGGGCAGGTCTTGCAATAGCAATGCGAATCATCAAATGTTGGCATCATCCAAGCTTGAGTTGCTCCATTTTTCCCTACTTTTTTTCACTTTTTATTTTGTTTTCTAAAGGATGTGTGCTGTTTAAGAGACTGTAGTCTCAGGGTAGAGAATGGCACCAATTTTAAGGTATATTTACAGTTTAGGCTTACATAATCATTCAAATATTGCTTTAATTATGCTTGAGAAGATGTCCACAGTCTCTTGTGTTTGTGCTTTCTCATGGGTTTTTTTTTTTATTATTCCCTTATTTCCTAGAGTCATCCATCATGCTGTTGTGTTAGCAAGTTTTTGGTTTTTAATTTGTATTCCTCTAGATATGTACAAGATCCAACTCTGTCGCAATAGTTTCAATGGGTGCATAGTTTTTGCCCAAAGAGAAGATACTTTTCCTAATTACTGTTTTGGACTGTGTACAGTATATGTGACGTAAACCACGTCAGACCATGATGACCGTAAAATAGTGACGTGTCCAGGGTTTCTTCCCGCTTTCCAAAAGTTTCCAACTCCTACTGTTACTTCAATCACGATATCCTGATAGAAAAACTACCATTCCCCATTTTCATCTGGCCCACCTGCTGCATGGATTGATGGAACGTGGGCAGACTTCTTCCACTTGCTAGATGTGGGCCACAGATGCACCAGATTAGAGCCACAGTTCAGCTAAAAGTGTTTTACATGTACATGTATATGTGAACCATATTAGGTTTTTGCAACAACAGCACAACACTTGTTGTAATAAAGGCAACAGTGCTAAGTAAGTTCAAAAATAAATTTAACAATTCAAAAAAATGAAATCAAATTAAATAAATAAATGAACAATCCTGTCATGCTGCCTGCATTTCATTATAATGATCTTCCAGAACACATGGATCTGGCATAGAGAGAATGGTAAAGCCTGAAAACATCCAGTAGTGAATTGGATGTAGTCTTATTAAAATGCATAAAGTAATTTGCTACATTAAAGTTTTAAAAAGCTTTAACTGAACATGCTCCTTAGCCAAGAGAGCATTTTATAAATGGCATGAAAGAACTGTCCATGATGGATGTTAGTTTGGACATCGTTCTCCTCGCAGGCTTATATCCCCAGAGGGTCCAAAACAGACCCACTGAAAGAACTGACCATTTCAGTAAGCTTGTTTAGCTTTCAGGTGCCACTGGCTTTTATTCCAGAACTCTGGCACACAACTCCATTGATGTATATCCATATCATTATCTGGCGTAGCACCTTGTGTTCCTTTGGGTGCCACCAGTGGTACAAGTACTACAGTTTGAGAACTACTGCATTAAAAAACAATACTGAACTCCATTAAGATGTTTTCCGAGACGGTTCCATACTCGTACCCACATGCTAGCTAGTGTTTACAAGGCTAATGTTAATAATAACACACGGCTCCGTGGTTCCATTTCACAGAAAATGTTAATTATTGCTCTTTTGTCGATGTGGAACAAGAACACATTTCCGCGCAAGCATACCGAAATGTCAGGGAATAAAGGGACGTCACTGAGTACACTGCGCTTCACACACACACAAACGCAATGTCATCAACACACAGAATAACTTATGTTATAAACCCAGCATGTAACTTTCAACAAATTGACAAACAACCTTAATAATTGCACATAAAACATAACAAAATGCCATTATATAGCCCCACGTGCTGCATAATGACCTCCACCCCTAGAGCTCCTGGTGGCGGTGGCTGCTTTATGAAAGGTTGGATCACACTGAGAATGCTCTGCCTGATTATTAATCGCCACTCCTATTATAAAGTTTTTTTGGAATGTACTTTCTTTTCTCGGATGTTCTAGTGTTATCTGGCCAAATTCTTGTCCTGACTTATGTAGGTAAATATAGCAGTGCGTCCTACACCTGAGCCTCTCCAGCCCTGTCTGGGTTTGATTAACCTTTCCTCCCATGCAAGTGGCAAGATCATGAATCATAAGCATCTCCAGACGATGTTGTTTATATGATGGAATGTGTGTTCATTACGCTGCTCCCTGATCTGTGCAGCATTCGGGGAAAACGGCCGTCTGCGCGCGTGTCGGAGTTCAAAGCGCCTCCGTTTCTGCCCGGGATTGAGTTAGGCCATGTGACTCAGGACTCTGGGTGTTTCAGCAGCTTAATGAAGTGTGTAATGTGCAGCAACGACTTTTCGCCATTGCTGTCATTTGTAACCTGCCGCTCTGTAGGGTGCACGTATGTTTGTGCTATTTTAAGATTCAGCGACTGTCCTTTGCTCGCCTCTCATCTTCTCAACTTGTCAAGAAAAAAAAAAATACAAACATAAACAGTCGCGTTCCTTCCTCTTTGTTTACCAGCCCACCACTTCCACTCTATCACTCCGTTTAGTTTTTTTTTTTCTTTTTGCCTATTGTTGTTATAATTGTCTTCATGCTATCCATATGCACATACACACATTTGCGTGGTAAATAGTGCAATAGTGAGGTGTTTTCGTGCCTGTGCAAGAACGGCAGGCATTAATGAGTGCAGATACTTCCACTGGGAGACTTTAACACTCCTCATAAAGCCACCCGAAGGGCTTCATATCACTCTCCTTCTCTCCTTCTCTCGGTTTTTCTTACTTTCGAGTCATATTTACATGCAAAATGGAAAACTGGGGATTTCCATTAATTGCTTCCAGCAAAAATGGTCTTAGAGTTGTGAGCATCGCCTATGGCTACATCCCAAATGGTAAGAAGGGCAACATAAAGCACAGAAATGACCCACAATAACATTTCAATGGTACATTAACATGCTAACAACGAACTGTAAAGCACTTCCAATTAGAGGCAAACAGAACTTCTGCTGTCGGGACACTTTTTACTAATTTAAACTGAATTATGAGGAAGTTGTTAAATTAAGGACACTTTAAATATCCTGTAACTCCTTTCAATATTGTAACCTGTCAGGATGGAGCTGTGATGGTGGCGCTTGGGGGGAGGAGAGGCAGAGCCGACGACTGATCAGGGAGTTTGATTAGCGTATCTGACGTGGCTCTGTTTCATGACCCTGTGCCTTCATAAGCGGGTATGGCACATGCCGTGGCTATAGTGTTGTCCACCAAAACACAACCAGAGCTGACTTTATTGCCGAAATAAACACACACACACATACTGGGCTTTTACAATACACGTGCATATAGACGTGCCATGTCCACCAATCCCACCAGTCCTGATGCCTTTTGGTGGAGAACTCTCTCCCCGTGGCATGTGCCATACTCGCTTATAAAAGCAAACAATCATCAGACAGAGCCATGTCAGGTGCGCTAATCAAACTTCTAATCAGCGTGTCTGTTCCACCTTTCCTCCCCCCCACACCAAGGTCACAGGAGCCTTTCCCTAAAACACTGGGTGCAAGGTGGGTTACATTGCGTGTGATGTTATTTAATGAAGGCATGGTATTTCTCATGGTCTATTGCTTTATTAGACAATTAAAAGTTAAATTAGCATAGAGCTTTGTTTGTTCTGTGTTCCGAAATCCAACATTATTTCCTTCATGACATCTGGAATTATGAGCAGTGGTTTAAACATAACAAAATAAAAAAGAAAAGTTGACTGTCCTACTATGTAGCCAATCTTACTAATCCTCTTTGATAAAAGTGAGCCATGACGGGTCACTAGACATTAAGAGCTTAATGACAACCGGCCTGTGGGTGGAAAGTCTCTAACTGCCAGAATGGAAGTTGCAGGAATCGCTAATTGCCAGCCATTCATCATTCACCTTTATCTCCTTTGAATAAAAGGGCAGTTTCATTTCTTTGTACTCAGTATTGTTATTATCCCAGAGCAAATAAGTGATTACGAAAGATCAGCTGTCAACTTCACCTCCACATCATTTTAAGTGTTCCTCCTTTTTTTTTTTTTTTGCAATAGACTTGTCGCTTTATCTTTCCCATCTTTGCTTTAGACATGACAAAGCAACACCGCTCCTCTTTTCCTAACCATTGGACTGAACTTTTCTGGGTCAACGGGAGACTAATGCTTCATCTTGAATGAATTCTCAACAGAGGATATATTTCCAGCCACAGCTAAAAAGTTCGACCTCCCACAGATATTGTGGGTACAGTTGTGCTCATTAAGCGTCAGCTTTAGGAGTTGAACCTACAGAGACTCATCTAGGAAAGGTTCTGCTACAAGAGATCCCTGAACAGAAGGAGTGCGTTTATACTGCTGATCAGATGACTATACCTAAAGGGACCTCTAAACTGTAGACATGTTCTAATATGAGCAGCTAAACTTGATGGACCCTGTTCATGAGCCCAACAGTGGCAGATTGGCAGTGTTGGGAATTGAACGGTTAACTATATAAGCAATAGTCCAGTACCTTAATCATTAAATCCCACTGTCAGGGGAAATTACTATAATCTCTGTTATTTAATGAGGTCAGGACACTCTGTACAAACCTCTAAGAGCAAGAATGTCCCCTATCATTTGCTGAGGATACACAGAAAAATGGTTGAGGGGGAATTAAAGCACAGCATATCGGAGAAAAGCCTAAGTAATCTGGTGACAGTCTGGGGTTGTGTTGTCTCATTTGTACCCTCAAAGATTTGGTACTCTATCCATTTAGACGGATAGGCAGAGGCGACACAGACGATACCATTCTTCATATTAATTAGAATTGTATCCCGCCATCTCTCCCTATCTTTCTGCTGTGCTGTCTTTCTGTCTGCAGAATGTTCAGTTTAAGAGGAGGATCACATACTCTGCAGTCTCCTTCTGCAAGCCCAGAGTTTGAAGCTAATAACTGTTGGAAGTGTTAAGCAAGAATTTAGGGATTTAGCATGGCTTGGGAGATAAACCTGCTCACAGTCATCACCCCACACAGTCACGGTCAGGGACTATATTATACAGGAATCCACATAAGCATATATAGTCATGTTTTAACTTTCAAAGACTTGTACATACTTTCATTTGATGACATTTACATTTATATTAATAGCTTTTTACTGGCAGCTTTATTAAAGTGACTTGCGTGAGTCCAGGCATGATAGCATAATACTGAAGAACTACAGATTTGGTAGAAGGGTTTTGCTCAAATGGCCCAGACTTGCGGTTTGGTGGCACTTATACTGCAACCTTTGAACTACTGGTCTTGGAACATTGGTAACCACTGGGCCATCTTTTTTTAATGTCATGTGTTGCGATAAATTTTAAGCACATTTTGAAAGTTGAAAGGGTGGCACGGTGGTGTAATGATTAGTATATCATCCTCCCAGCACTTGGGATCCGGGTTTGAATCTCAGGGAGTTTTCATGTTCTCCCTTTGACTGTGTGAGCTTTCTTCAGGTTCTCTTTTCTTCCAAAAACATGGATTCAAGTTAAATTTGCTGCTCTAAATTGGCCCTAAATAGTGTGTGTGTGAGGGGGTGTGTGCCCAATGATGGATTGGCACCCTGTCCTGGGTGTATCTGCCCAGTGCCCAAAAAGTTCTCCCCTGAATGGCCATTGGGAACCCCATGACCATTTTGGTTATTTAGCAAACGCTTCTATCCAAAGTGATACTTACAAGTATCCCAACATAGTTTGGGTCAGAGCACAGGGTTTATCCAACCCCCATAAAACAATGAGGGTGAGGTGTCTTGCTCAAGGACCCAATTTGATAATGTCATTGGACCGGGGATTTCAACCCATAACCTTCAGATTGATAGCCCAACCACTGTGCTACCACACCTCCTTAAGATTACGACATGACATATGTCAATTAAGGCAGCCATATGCCAATTAAAACTTGTGGATCTGGATTTGATCTTTAACACTTCTGTTTTGAGAATAATTTTTTCTAAGCCGGTAGATATTCTGGATATTGCCTTTAAATGTGGGTGGACAATGGTAACTATAGATGTGAAATGGACTCTTGATGCATTGGTACGATTCTTTAAATCACTTTTAGGACTTGCAAGACAAATTACCACATAAAACCAGCTTTTCCTTATTCACATATTCTTCTTTCCAAGTCATTATACGATTTTAACAGTGAGCCACCCATTTGTCTTACTTTATATGGTATTTCTAAATGTTTTTTTTTTCTGATTATTTACTTAAATCTAGTTCTATTGTTCCTATATTTTGTCCCATGATTATTATTTTTTAAACCATTAATTAAATCTGGCATGTAATTAGGAGTAAATGCTTATTAACAGCAATGGCTTGGCAAGCAGGAAAGAGGAATAATCAGAAGAACATGGAGGCAAGCTGAATACACATTGGCATAAACAACAACAACAACAAAAAAAAAACACTGACTAAACAGAACAGGACATTATAAAACAAAATGCACATGCTGATTCAGAGTTTGTTCTTTCTTCCAATTTTCTCGCTTTCTCTGCTTTCGTTTGGGTTTTGTTAGTGTGTTATCTTTCAAGCTTTCTTTCCTTTACTCTGTGCCTGTGTTCTTCTTTGGTCTAATCACTCTATAGCTCATGAGTGTCAAACTCAATTGCAAAACTTAAAGCACACTTTAGACCGTGAGTCGAACAGGACAAACATTATTGGAAACACTAAAAGTAAATGTTTTTTCAACATCAATGGGAAGAAAAACAGACAGGAATATTATTCCACGATGAATAAACTTAAACTTTATATAACCTACTCTGCTCTCTATAAATATTTTTGTCAATATTATAAAAGTTAAAACTATGAACATGCTTCAAAAATCATTAAAGAATTAAATAAAAATGATGCTCTTCCACAAAAGAAAAAAAAAAAAAAAAAAAATCAAAACAGTGTTTTTGCTCGGGCCATTTTAGAAAAATAAAAATTAACTTTTAAAAATCTCTGCTCTCCATAAAAAATGTCAAACAAATTTAAAATATAAGCACGGTCCAAAAAAACATATGACTAGGCCATAAATAATGATGATAATAATAATAATAATAATAATAATAATTATTATAAATTAATGTAAAATGATCCCGCAGACCTTAAGCTTAACACCTATGCTATAGCTCGTGTCTTTACATTGGGACATTCACATTTTTTGCATTGTATTAGTAACAATATGTTTAGATTCTGCTAGATCTTATTTTAAAACCTACGACAGTGTGTAATAAAAACATTCCTCAATATCGTATTCCTTATTCCTCAATATACAGTATATATTTTAAAAAGGTGGGGCATTACATTTTAAACAACTCTGATGTATACATATGTCTTTATTTAATCTCTTCTCTTCTCAGCTCTATATTACTTAATAATAACTTGTCTTACACCACGTCCTCTGTTCTTTACTTAACTTACTTGTCTTTACTTTGATTTCCTCTGCTCTGCCCTTTCTCAACTTCTCCTAATCTCTCTTTCCAGATCTTACTTAATGCAAACTCCATCCGCCTGCCCAATCTTCCACACGGCAGCGCAGACCCCCTACTGAGTCCCGGCACCAGCTACCCCAAACCCACAGTGTACGAGGTGTGTGTGTGTCCGAGCGGCAAACTTTACCTGTCTCCTGCAGAGAGCGCCTCCACATGCCACACCACCAACAGCGTATGTTTATGGAGCTGAGAGTGGCGGGTGGGCGTCGCCCGACACCAGAAAGGCCTTCCTCTGTCCTCCTTTCTTTCCTTCCTTCCGTCCTTCCTCTTTTTTTCACTATGCTGCCAGAAAGGTTTCATTCCTAAAGACAATACAATGACTTCTAACATGAATTGGAACGGTGACATTTGGTTTTAGGTTCACTTTGTTCGGATTTGGTCTCTTCCTCCCGACCCTTGTTTTCATCCTCTGCCATCCTTGGAAAAAAAGAAAAATCAGGAATTACAACAAACTTGGGCTCAGTACAGCCTCAGCTTCCCGTCCTGTAAATGGAGCAAAAAGTTGTTTTTTTTGGTACTCGTTTTTGGTACTTTTGTACAACACCACGAGGGTGATGAACATCCAGAAATGTGACTGAATAGGACTGGATCAGGATAATTAAAATGCCCAGCCTACATGTAGTCTTGTCCATGAAGAGGTTTTTTTTTGTTTTTTTGTTTTTCTTCTCCCCCTCCTCTTCTTATTTAAGATGCGATACACAGGTGCCTTTGCTGCTGTTGGTAAAGCACACGTTCACTGCAGTCGTCATCCAGTTGCTGTAGAAAAAAATGGGCAAAGTGAGGAGTGATGGGATTATTATCCTGGTTTCCATGCAGTTCAAACAGGAAAGAGACGCACCAAATGTGTTTTCTCTTCTATTTTGCTTTTCCCTTATTTTTTTGAACTTTCTCCTTTATCTTTTTTGGGAACAAAGCACAAAATTATGCCATGTATATAAGAAAATCAATAACTAATAATAAAAAGAGAAAGTTTATTTTAAACGTTTTGTATCCAAGATTGTTTGATGATTTATACGCATTAATTTCTTTTGATTATTTGTTTGCCATGCACTTTCCTTGTGGACTTTAAAGAATAATGTACAAAAATAACAAGGTTTAAAAACTCCTGTGTGTTTGTCAGATCGAAAGCATTAAAATCTCACTTTTTAATAGCCGGTCTCTAAAACAGATGTACAAAGTTTGTTTTCTGTCAGCCCTAAAACGGAGGTTCTGAACTTTTAAAATTAATTGCATTTCAAATTTTATTGACGTTTATTTATTTTATATTTTACGTATTTGGTTAAAACTTGGGCGGCACATGGCTTAGTTAATATGTTCGCCTCTCGGTGCAGGGCATTCAGGTTCGAATCCCACTCTGGGTGGAGTTTCCATGTTCTCCCCATGTCCGCCTAGGTTTCCTCCGGGTTCTCCAGTTTCCTCCCACAGTCCAAAAACATGGATTCAAGGTAACTTGAATGCTCTAAATTGCACCATATAGAGTGTGTTTGTCTATGTGAGTGAGTGTGCCCATCTTCCCAGTGTCCAAAACACAATTCTGACCATTTCTTGAGCTTTTTCACTCATTCATTATCTTCTTAATCTTCTATTGGGGTCGCCAGGAGAATGTTTCGGGTGCTGGGCAGGGTGCCAATCTATCACTGGGCACACACGCTGTCACATACACACACACACAAACACACTATATGGGACAATTTATAGCATGGAGGAATTCCACAGAGACACCGGGAGAACGTGAAAACTTCATTCTATAAAAATCTTTTTTTTTGTCAATATTATAAAAGTTAAAACTATGAACATGCTTCAAAAATCATTAAAGAATTAAATAAAAATGATACTCTTCCACAAAAGTAAAAAAAACAAAAAAACAAATCAAAACATGGTGTTTTTGCTCTTGGGCCATTTTAGAAAAATAAAAATGAACTTTTAAAAATCTCTGCTCTCCATAAAAAATGTCAAACAAATTTAAAATATAAGCACGGTCCAAAAATTCAGGTTCGAATCCCACTCTGGGTGGAGTACCATGTTCTCCCCATGTCCGCCTAGGTTGCCTCCGGGTTCTCCAATTTCCTCCCACAGTCCAAAAACATGGATTCAAGGTAACTTGAATGCTCTAAAATGCACCATATAGAGTGTGTTTGTCTATGTGAGTGAGTGTGCCCAGCGATGGATTAAACTGCCCTGGGTGTATCTTCCCAGTGTCCAAAAAACAATTCTGACCATTTCTTGAGCTTTTTCACTCATTCATTGTCTTCTTAATCTTCTATTGGGTTCCTCAGGAGAATGTTTCAGGTGCTGGGCAGGGTGCCAATCTATCACGTGGCACACACGCTGTCACACACACACAAACACACTATATGGGACAATTTATAGCGTTCAATTGACCTTGAGGAAACAAGGAGAACCCGGAGGAATTCCACAGAGACACAGGGAGAATGTGGAAACTTCATTCAGATTGGGATTCGAACCTAAATCGCCAGTGCTGAAAGGTGAACGTTCTAACCACTAAGCCACTGTGCCACCCCATTTCCTGAGCTTTATATTCTAAACTATCACTTGTACTTTTTCAATGAAATGCAGTGTAAAACCTTTAAATCGCTAAATTCATGTGCTTCATTTTGGTGCTATTGCATGGGGGTAAAAGTTAACAAACCCTATGCATTTAATAGATGCAACATTTTGGAAATGGTTTAAAGAAGACCTTTTTCTGTTCCGGCATGACTGTGTTCCAGAGCCCAAAGCAAGGTTCAGACAGGTATTGAATAAGTTTGGAAGAACTGGAAATGAGTGACTGCAGTGACCCACACAGAGCTCTGACCTCAACCCCATTCAGACACCTTTGGGAGGAACTGGAACAGAGATGGCAAGCCTGTGTCGGTGTCTGACCTTACAAATGCACTTGTGGGAATAGAATGTCATGAAATCTTCAGGGGGTATAAAGGTGTCCCGGTACTTGTATCCATGGTGTGTGAACCTTTACAGATCAAGGTCTTTGTTACTTTGCTCATGCTGTATATTTCTGCTATAGGTGAGAGTCATCTAAAATCTTCTCCTTTTGTTCTCTGTAGTGTTTCATTTAAAAACATTGATTTAGTGCTTAGTGTAGGCGTAAACAAGTGAGCAATTTTAAACAAGGATATATCTTTATAGCGTTCACTTCGTGCAGAGAGTACAGTCATGCTGATAGAGACAAATGACCTTCCTCACACTGTGGCCTTAAAGTTGTAAATAGAATTATCTAAAAACTAATCTTCTCTGGTGGGGTGGCCTTACAGTAAACTGGACCTAGGTTGAATTCACATTAGGCAGCCAAGGATCTTAATGTGTATGTTTGTATGTTTTTGTTCGCCTGGGAGCTGCAGTTTTCTCCTACAGTCTCAAGATATGTGGGTCTGGTGAATTGGAGATAGTAAATGTCCTTTTGTGAACATGTGTGCGATAGAATTTGTGTGTGTTTGCACTGGGGACCTGTTCAGAGTGGTTTTCCACGTTTTGTACTGAGATAGGCTTCAACAAACCATACGACCTTATTTAGGATAAGCAATTTAGTAAATTCAATAACAAAATGAATGATTTTTTTGGACACTTTACAAGTGTTTACCATGCTAATCTGGAGAAAAAGATAACACCTAGAAACCAACCGTTTAGAAACCAACAGTGTAGAAAAAAGTGTTTTTGAGATTCCTTATTGTATACATAATGTAGTCAGGTGTACACACATATATATATTTCTGGAGCTTTATGAATTCATAATACTTGTCATAAGCCTTTGTTAATGTTCATAGATGTACATAACCACACATAAAGAGTGTTATAAGAACATGCCATAAGGCTTTACAACAAAATGTGACATAATGCATTATAAATTTTATATTTTAGCTGCTCTTTAAGTTATTATAAACATCAGAAACATAAGGTCTTATTTGTGTTATGAGGCTCTCTTTACATGCATAAAGTAGTTTCATTTTATCTCTCTTTAAATGAGATTGCATACATAGTAGTTCATTGTTTTACAGACTTTAAATAAAGTGTAATCATCTTGTTTTACATTAGAATGTCTAAACACACAAAGAATCAAAAGTTTGAATAAGTTCATATTATAATGCATTGTTAATTTGTGTTATAAATCCTTATGTCAAATTGTTATAACCATTTATGACTGATTATAAACATTATAAACATCTATGTACATTAACAAATGTTATAAAGCATTATAGATACTTTATAAAGCTTTTAAAATGCACTTAAAATGCGTTACTATGCATTATCAATACCTGACTCATAGAAAATATTACTATATATATATATATATATATATATATATATATATATATATATAAAAAATTAACCTCTACATTAAAGTTGGATTGATGATAATCTCCAGTAAGAACTCTAATTGCCACCCCACCCCCCAATGAGAAGAGTTTAAAATGCATAATAAACCTGGCTTTTTAATCTTTTAAATTAACTGCCAGTCAGTTTTTTAAATTCTTTAAAATAAAGTCCTTGCCAGTCGCTGTGCTGCACATACTGATAAGCCATGTTGGGGCTTGAGCCATGTTTCTGTGGGAGGACATCATTCTTAATTCTACTTACAGAACCAGTGGGTAATGTAACAAATGGCATGCAGGTGGGAGACTTGCATCAAACCATATAACAGAAAATAATACATAATAAAGGTGATGCGTACATGTATGTGTCACACTAAAACAGCATATTGAGTGCAATCAGTACCATGGACCGCAATCAGTACCATGGATAGCTCATAACTCATAATGCATCCTTGTGAAAGGAACCTTACTCTCACAGAGGACGAGTGCTTTGGTGACACATCCCATCTACTCATACTACTTTCCACTAGAACTAATTCTAACTCTCTTTTTCTTCTTTTTTCTTTCCTTTCTTTCTCTTTTATAATATTTTGGTCATTTATAACAGTTCAGCCATTTATTCTTTCCCTGCAAACCATATCTATTTATCCCATTTACTCATCAGTCCAAAAATTCACTTTTTATTTTCCATCTTTTATTATTAAACCTTCCATCTCATCACAAATTTCCATATTTTCTCTCTACTATGCATTCATCTATTCACCTTTCTCGATGTTAAAAAATCCACACATCTAGCCATCCACGGTCTTTTTCTTAATCCGTTCTGACTGCCTTATTTCATATTTTTTGTTATTACAGACTAAGGTTATTTATTTGTTGCCTGTTCAGCAGTTTAGCACTTTCCCCAGTGAGTAGAAGTATGAAAACTGCTCTAAATATTTCTAGTTTATATTATTTCAAATAATGCCTGATGAATATGACAGGTTTACATCGCTGATGCAGAGATGAAGATGTAGGGAAATTAAATACAGTACATTTGAGCAGCTTCTACAGAATGCTTGATAAACATGTGCATTAGGAATGAGCTGCAGCCTGAAGCTCTGTTCAGCATTACATCCATGTCTTCATCAGAGTCACTATTTACACTGCAACACTTACACTACAGACTGTAGCACTGTGGCTTAGTGGTTAGCACGTTCATCTCTCAGCGCTGGGGATCCAGGATCAAATCCCAATTTGGATGGTGTTCCCATGTCCTCCCCATGTCCGTGTGGGTTTTCTCCAGGCTCTTCGGATGCCTCCTACAGTGCAAAAACATGGATTCATGATTAGTTTATTTATATGATCCGCATTATATCCCTGACATGTTCTCCTTATTATGGTTAAAGGGTTGCTGAAGGATAAAAGAAAGGATTCACCCTGGACAGAGCTGCAGACAGAAAGACAAACAGATTTTTATACCTGAGGCAGTTTAGTATTGCTGATTCACCTAGTAGCATGGTTTTTGGACTTTGGAGGTAACCAGAGCACCTGAGGTGAGCCCATGCAGAAACAGAGAGATTGTGTAAACTTTAAAAAGGAAATCTCTGGGAACTAAACAAAGGACCTACTAGCTTTGAGACTAGAGCATGAGTGGCATGAATTGGTGGTGCCAGATAAACTTTTTGTTTGAAATTATTTTTATGACTGCTGAACTCTTAGATTTTGTATGAACATGGACAACAGACTATAAAGTTACTCAAAAATATTATTCATTATCTTCCGCTTAATCCTCCACCAGGGTTGCGTTGCAGGTGGTTGTCCCTTTGCCCAACCAAGGGAGAACATTTCGGGCGCTGGGCAGATACACCCCGGACAAGGCACCAATCTATTGCTGGGCAGCCACTCAGTCACACAGACACACAAACAAACTTTACATGGGCCAATTTAAAAAAAAATATTTACCTTGAATCCATGTTTTTGGACTGTGAGAGGAAACCAGAGAACCCAAAGGAAACCCACGAGAACACAGAGAGAACATGAAATCACCCAGATTGGGATTCGAACCTAAATTCCATGTGCTGAAAGGCAAACATGCTTACTACTAAGCCACAGTACCGCCCACATTATTATTAATATATTAATAACATTTAATGGGCGGCATGGTGGCTTAGTGTTTAGCACGTTCACCTCTCAGCACTAGGGATTCCCGGGTGGAATCTGGAATCTGGGTGGAGTTTCCATGTTCCCCCCGTGTCTGCGTGGGTTTCCTCCGGGTTCTCCGGTTTCCTCCCACAGTCCAAAAACATGGATCAAGTCAATTGAGTTCTGCAAATTGCCCCATATAGAGTGTGTCTGTGTGAGTGTGTGCCCAGCGATAGATTGGCGCCCTGTCCTGGGTGTATCTGCCCAGCGCCCGAAACGTTCTCCCCTGGATGGGCATGGGGAACCCCACCGCGACCCTAATATAGGATAAAGCGGAAGAGAATGAATGAATGAATGAATGAATAACATTTAATACAGAATATTTTATTTATATGAATTACATGTAGCAAAAACCATGTAAAACCATTAGAGATATTGTTTGGTCATGGTTCACTTCTAACACGTCCCATAATTCTATCTACTTTGATTCCTTTACTATTTTCTAAGCAGGGATGTTGGCTTTTAAGCTGAGGAGTTGTTTTCTTTGGACGTGCTTTGAAGGAAAAATGGTGTGGTTTATCAGACGCAGACACACAGTATCACGCTACATCATATCCGTGCTTGCACTCTCAATGGGAAAAGCTCTTAAGCTTAAGATCTGTGGCAGGTGAGAAAATGAATTTATTTTCTCAATAACAGCACCTTCTTGTTACAGAAATCTCTTAAAGAGGATTTCTGTCATAGATAATGCATTAGCAAAAGTATATAAACACTTGACCAGCGCAAAATATTCCTCACAAACCAGAAACTCTGAAGTGTGTCTATAGAAATCCGTGCCCTTTCTGTCAAAAGTGCATTCGTGGACCACTGAGCGGCAGAATGGGGAAGGCTTCAGTCATCCTGGGTCAAAGGCCATTTATGCTAAAGATATCAGTGTCTGTTTTTGCCTCTGCAGCTGAGGCAAAAATATTTTTGTATAGTTTTTATCTTTTTTTTTTTTTAGATCTAACAAACGTGTATATATAGACCCTTTCCAAAAAACTTGACCTGGACCCTAAACCCCATTTAGAATCCATGGGGCATGCACCAGGGTCTGGTGCCCCTCATTTTCCTCTTGAGAAAACCTCATAGATTTTCAATATGGTTTAGGTCCGGCTAGTTGGCTGGACAGTAAAGCACTGTGATAGGACATCAAACCAGGTTTTGGTGCCTCTGGCGGCATTAGCAGGGGCTAGATCCTGCTGGAAGATGAACTCTCCATCCAGATCCTCAGCAGAAGGAATAAAAAAGTCCTCTGAAACATTCTGGTACACTGTTACGGTGACCTTAGATTTAAGAAAGCAGAGTTTTGCCATCACCTGCACCGGACATTGCACCCAAATCCTGAATGACTGTGGAGAGTTTACACTGAACCTCAAGCAGTTTGCATTTTGTTCCTCTCCTCTACTGTGTAGTAGATGATTAGTGTCTCACACTCTGTTCAACATTCATGCTCTGCAAAATTTGGACTGATTTCTCCACAGTATTAAATTTTATTTTGAATTCCTCTTTTTAGTGGATTTTATGGAAGCCCAAATTATGTCAAAATACACAAATAAATACTCATTCATTCATTCATTCATCTCCCGCTTTATCTTCTATTAGGGTCGCGGTGGGGTTCCCCATGCCCATCCAGGGAAGAACGTCTCGGGCGCTGGGCAGATAGACCCAGGACAGGGCGCCAATCCATCGCTGGGCACAAATAAATACTTCAAAATTTAAATTGTGGGCCCTGAATCTGTAATCTTTTTGAATGAATTATGGAAATTAATCAACTTTTCCATGATATTCCAATTTTTTGGAACGGGTCTGTAATTTATACTCATATATTTACCGAGAGGTTTGTGGACATCTTGATAACTCTTACAGCTCTTGTTATACCTTTTTTTTCCATTGACCTGGCAGATCTCCTATATTCTGAAATGCATATCGGTAAATGAATCGGATATTATAGATCACCCCTGTAGGATTACAGTATATTATAATAAGTAGGTTGTGGCAGACAGGTGTTTATGTCCTGTTCAATTTCAATCAACTTGATGAAACAATTTGTTTCGGCTGGGACAAATAAATGATAAACAAGTCGTAAGCTGTTTTCCCTCATTACTGTTATTATCCTGGCCTTTTGCCCACTGCCACCTCACAGCTGTGCTGATATTCATTATGATGGTACTTCCTCCTATGTGATATTGTGTAATATATATATATATATATATATATATATATATATATATATATATATATATATATACCCCTTTAAGTCATCAATATGTTTGTTTCGCGAATAGTGCTGCTCTACTAAAATGGCCCCTTAATATGCATTCACCTGACCGAGTGGATAATGTTTGTAAGTAATAAAGATGCTGGAGATGCCTGGGCTCATTGGGATTCAGAGACTAGTGAAGGTCAACTAATGGGGCATGATGGGACATTGGTTCTACAGGACAGAATGACAAACCAGAGACAGTGAAACATTCAGATCCTTCTGACATTAATACTCTGTTTTCATGTTTTGACATGGAGGTCTTGACATAGGAGCCCGAAATAGATGTGTATTTGGTTTGTCATTTCAGGAAATTCCAAAATTTGTAAAACATATTCAGTCTCTAGGGTAAAGAGTAAGAGGTTAAGGTTTTATGTGGGCACTTGCTACAAACTCTATAGTAAGAATGCCACATCCTGTGAGGTATTCATGCAATAATAATGATTATAAAAAATGTAGACCTGTAGTGTCATTACTACATTAGTAATAGTAATATGTTAGAATTACAATAGTAGTATGTTAGTAATATGTTAGAATTACAAACAACTTCGTAATTCAGATAATCTAATGATGAAAAGGTTACAGAAGAATTATGTTTGGAGCACATTTACCTTCAACACAGAATGTGATAAAGGTCATTTATTTTAAAAACGATTCATTTAGATCCATGGTGCAAAATATAATAACTGCTGACTATAAAATTACATCTTGGCATTCAGTGTTTGGTTTCTATATTTAATGTGGTTGGGTCTGTGATTCTATGGAAACACACACCATGATGCTCTGTGACCCCTCCGAGTTTTTGAATCCGTGAATCAATGAGGTATAGGACAGAATGGTGGCTTCATGATTGGCGTGTTTTGCCTTTCAGCGCTGTGGATCTAGGTTCAAATTTAGAACTCTGTGGAGTTTCCATGTCCGCATGGCTCTTTCCAGTTTCCTCCCACAGTCCAAAAACATGGATTCTAGTTAAATTGGCTGATTATACATTTTCCCTATATAGTATGTGTGTGTGTGTGTGTGTGTGCAGTGATAGATTGGCACCTATCACTGCATCTCTACTATAAGATTACGGATGGATGAATAAATTGGGATGAATTTGATACAGTGGTTCATTTTTTGATTAGGATTCACACTTTCTTTCATCGGGAACATCAAGGTTGAAAGTACTATGTCGTGACTACATAAAAGTATAATGAACAGTATGGGAAACGAGAAAACAAAGTAAACATACATTGTATTTATTGCATTTTTAAACCCACCAAAAGGCTGAATATAAAGCATATCAATGCATATTTAAATAAAGTTATACTTGGTCACTGAAATTACACGCTACATGTGTCACAGTTTCAGAAAAAAAAAAAAAGAGTACAGTATAATTCTGTTAACCTGCTATTATCCGAATAATGGTTTCCAGTAACCATGTCACATCACCCAATCACAGCTTACGTGCTGCTGTGCAGCCCATTGTAATATTACACTAAAGATCACGTAGGCCCCTGAAGCAAATCCTGCCAGAATCTATACCCAGCGTCCCTCCGAAACGCCCAGAGCAATTGCGTCGCTAACCGTTTTGATTGTACCATTTTCTGGGTCAGCGAGTGTGCTTAATGTGCCTTATTATACACGCTTCGTGGTGTGCTGGCATAAAGAGGCTCGGCAGTATGAGCATACAACCAGACTAAATCAGATTAGTCAGGCAATCACCTGGAACAATGCGCCCACCTAACAGCCACTGTGTCCCTCTGCAACCATCCGACCAGCAGAAGTTATTTAATGGAATAGAACCTAATTCGGCATGATGAATAGCGTTTTACTGCCGGCGCACCAGCTACGCCAAATGGGGAAATCATTTAGCGTTAGCGCTATTTATCTGACTGCTGAATATTTGCAGATGAAGTGGAATTCCGAATGGTAGCGTTGCAGAAACCTTGAGGAGAGAAAACAACGTTCCGAGAAACATTTTTGAAGAGTATTTATCAAATAAAAAAATCCATCCATCGATTATCTTCCACTTTATCCTCTACTAGAGTTGCGGGGGGGGGGTCGCCATGCCCATCCAGGGGAGAATGTTTCAGGCGCTGGGCAGATACACCCAGGACAGGGCGCCAATCTATCGCTGGGCACCCACTCTCTCTCTCTCACACACACACACACACACACACACACACAAACACACACACACACTCACTCTATATGGGGTAATTTGAAGAATTCAATTGTCCTTGAATTCATGTTTTTGGACTATGAGAGGGAAACCCATGCACACACAGGGAGAACATGGAAACTCCACCCAGATTGGGATTCGAACCAGGAATCCCTAGTGCTGAGAGTAGAACATGCTGTCCTCTATATATATATATATATATATATATATATATATATATATATATATATATATATCATTCATTCATTATCTCCCGCTTTATCCTCTATTAGGGTCGTGGTGGGGTTCCCCATGCCCATCCAGGGGAGAACGTCTCGGGCGCTGGGCATATATATATATATATATATATTATATATATATATATATTTTTTTTGTAAAATAAATAATAATCCTTAAAGTTCATCATAGAAAATTGGTATGGTTGTAAAGTGTTGCAACCATGATACAGTAATAGTATGATATAGTTAGTATAGGTTCATAAATACATATGACATATTTATTATGTTAGTGTTTATATTCTCTAGTGGCAGAGGGGGGGCCCAGGCCCAGGACTGAGAGGTGAGCATGCTAACCACTAAGCCACCATGCCACCCACATATAAGATGTATATTATTCAATTAGCATAATTTATAAAATGTCTGGCTTCAAAATAATCTCTTATCACACACTCGCACAAATGTAATATGGGGCAATTTAAAGAATTCGATTTCCCTTAAGTTTATAATTTTGGACTGTGGAAGGAAACCAGAGAACACAGAGAAAATCCATGACATCACTTTGTATGGACTAATAAGTAGGCATGCCATAAACACTACCCATCATCTTATTTCTGTATGTTTTATACTTAATGTTCCTCGTAACCTTTAGCTTAAAATTCTGTTTTTGTTTTAGTACTTATCTTTGTTTAGGGGGCATTTGTAAAACTGCAATTTTCCCCCAGGGATTAATAAAGTTTTCTGATTCTGATGACATTGAAGCAGGTTATAGTTCTTGCAAAGCCAGGGGTTCTGGGTTTGATTTCCTGCCTGTGTTGTTTCTTTATGTCCCGTCCCCATGACTGTATGAGCTTCATCCAATACCTGCTTTTTCTCACAGTTTGACAATAAGGTAAATGTCTAAATTAACTAGTTATACTAAATTACCCCAGGTGTAAATGAGTTTGTCTGTGTGTTTGTCCTGTGATGGATTGGCAACCTGTCCTGGGTGTTTTCCACTGTAAGCACTGTGATGGACTCCAGCATTCCCTACAAACCTAATTAGTTTAGCAGCTTAGAAAACAAACGACTGAATTAGGATTCCATCTAGAAATTGGATTTCCAGATCGTTTTAGACCTTTCATTCCTGCACTGCTTCTACTTTAAATCCCCCTGCCTCCCGTACTTTTTCTCCAGTTGGGCTTACACCTAATTACTTCCTCAATAAGTGGAGCCGAGGCCTATAAGGGCAAGATATGAATCTTTGACCATTTATGGCTCTGCAGTCTAAATGAATCTGCGGCTCATTCTTAGAACAGATCAAATTAGATTATTAAGTCAACACGATATGGGTAGAGCCATCAACTTTAATTGAAGCTGAGATCTACTGATAAGCAGAGAGCTTCTCCAGACCTTAAAGGTACAAATTTGCTGATTACTTCAATAAAGGCAGTAATAGATCTGATTAGGCTGGAATTCTCGTATTTAGAAGGTTGAGCTCCGATGCTAGAAAAGTCAGTGATTCATGGTTGAAACTGGTGAGTGGCATTTAAGACAAAAATCAGTTTTAACAGATAAAAAGATGCATGCCAGTCTGCAGACAAAAAAAGCTCCAATGTGAATGAAGCTGTTTTTATTACTTAATTTATTGATTTATTTATTGAGATTTATTTATTCATTCATTCATTCATTCATTCATTATCTCCCGCTTTATCCTCTATTAGGGTCGCGGTGGGGTTCCCCATGCCCATCCAGGGGAGAACGTTTCGGGCGCTGGGCAGATCGGGTGCCAATCCATCACTGGGCATACACTCACTCACACAGACACACTCTATATGCGGCAATTTTTGAGAATTCAATTAACTTGATCCATGTTTTTGGACTGTGGGAGGAAACCGGAGAACCCGGAGGAAACCCACACAGACATGGGGAGAACATGGAAACTCTACCCAGATGGGGATTCGAACCGGGAATCCCTAGCGCTGAGAGGCGAACGTGCTAACCACTAAGCCACCGTGCCGCCCGATTTATTTATGACTTAAAAATTATATCTTACTGTCTTTGATTGGGGCGGCACGGTGGCTTAGTGGTTCACATGTTTGAAGGTTCAAATCCCGATCTGGGTTTTTTTCTCCCAGCAGTGTGGAATACCTCTCGATTCTCCTGTTTCCTTCTACAGTTCGAAAACATGGATTTAAGGTAAATTTAATGCTTTATATTGCCCCATATAGTGTGTGTTTCTGTGTGTTTCTGTGTGAGTGAGTGTATCTAGAGACAGCATGACGCCCTGTCCTGGGTCTATCTGCCCAGCAACCAAAACGTTCTTCCCTGGATGGGCGTGGGGAACCAGGGGAGTAGTTATAGTAATTATAATCTAATTCAGTCTGACATGAATATCAGTGATTGAGTCAGCAAATCATTTGGACAAACTTAAAACTATTTCTGCTCCTGTTTTTTAGTATTGTGTATAGTATTGTAGGATATTTATATTTGAAATCAAGTTTTATGACTTGCAATCCATTAACATTTGGCTTGTTATTGGTTTATAAAGAAAATGTTCTGTCTTTTTTTTTTTTTTTGCAATTTAGATTTATTATATTTTTGTGAAAACATGTTTTCAGTCTTTGTCTGACTGCTCTAATTCTTTTCACTTTGGTCATTTTCCTCTTTTGTGTCTTTGTTGGCCATTTCTTTCTTGCTTCGTGCCTTGAGAGACCATTTCTGATTTTCTCTGTCTGTATGGCTTTAAGGTTGACTTGACTCGACTGAAGCGGTCGATGTCCATGTCAAAATCTGTGCTGCTGAGAATCTTTTCTATTGATAAAACTGCCAGATGATTGAGTCAGTTCCAGCCTATTGTTTGGCACCTTTAGGTTTACAGGTGACACAGCAAGCTAAATGATTGCTTACACCTGGAACTGCTAACAGATATTGTTAGCACCACTTGAGAAATAGGGATGGGGCCGAATGGTTGCTCTCTGCCATTCGTTATTTTTGATTTGTTCTCTTTGTTCAACTTATAATGACACACCGGACTTACAGATTTATTTTAAATACCAACGTCTACACCGACAATGCCCAGGGTAGCCATGATGGTAGGAATAAGGGGTGCATGCAGGAGACGTTCTGTTTGTTTTTCTTATCCAGTACCTGCTTGCCACTGGTATCATGATGTAACATGTTGAAATAATGCAGAGAGAATCTTGATTGTGGAAATCGGCAGCTGCTGGATTTCAAGCTTCACTACTCTTCATTAACTCAAGTGTCACAGCTGAAAATCTGTTCCTTAGAAAAGGTGATGTCTCAGGTGTTCTACAGTAAAATGTCTAAAGAGACCTCACTTTGTATGCACTGACAGTCAGAAAGATTCTTCTGGTGACATTGTACCATTACTAAACCTGCTGCTTTTGCGAAGCCTATTTTTTGCAAAGATACTGTCATTCTTTCACTGACAGTCCATGTAATTCAGCAGGACTTGTGTTCGTTAACATTATTCATCCCTCTTTGCTATTTTGAGAATGTCTCTATATTTATTTTTTATTTATATTTCCTATTGTCTTTATTTTGTTACTACTTTTTTGTTTACTACTGTTTTTTAACGTGTAGAGAGTCATCAAATAATTTCACTGCAGGTTGTGTATGTGTATGTATGTGACCCAATGACTCATTTAAGTGTTGCATTTAAAACATATGAACATGAAATGGCTGAATGAGGTTTGTAAGAATTAAGTTAAAGCATTGACTATGGTTTATTTCCAAATCTCCCTGCTTTTCCAAATTGTCTTGGGTTCTGAAACTTTTTATTTCCAATCAGAGGTCAATTACCTTGGAAGATTACACACACACACACATAAATTAAATTGGTTGGTGCTAAAACGAGCGATAGATTGGGGCGCTGTTCTGGGTGTATCTGCCCAGCACCCAAAACGTTCACCCCTGGGCATGGGGACCAACCCCCCCGTGACCCAAGCAGAGGATTAAGCAGAAGATAATGAGACGCACTGTTGTGTCTGTTAAAAAACCTCACGTTGTTGCTGGACTTTTCGGAATGGAACTTTTAAGTAGCAATAGAGATTTCTCTTTATATCCTTCATAGTCAAAATTAATGCTGGTTCTTATTCAGTATGATATTTGCCAAGTTTATAGTCCATCCTTCTAATTACACTTTAAAAGCCTCTTTGTTTAAAGTGAGGGAGATATTGTAAAAAAAAAAAGTGTGAAGTCTGATAGGGGCCTATTTCAGAGCATTTTAGATTCGAGACAATTAAGACTAAACGGTTGAGTTGAGGCCAAATTGTGGTGTCCAGAGTTGGTCCAAATGTAACCAACCGTATCTAATTGTAGTTGGGAGCTTTACAGAGCAGGTCTTTAGTTTGCCTCAGACACAGTCCACATTTAGAGAAATGCTTTCATTAGAAGGAATCTGTCAGCTTTGCTCTATAATATCAAAAACTGGTCTGCTCTACTACACTTTACAGGCAAAAGTATCGGGACACACCTCTTAATCATTCATTTCAGGTTTTATTCAGTCCTATTGACACAAGTTTATGAAATAAAGTTAAACATACATGTATGTTGGACAATCATTGTTTTAACGCAACAGTTCCACAATACACAAAACAAAATCCATACACTCTCCAAACAATTTCCAAAAAAGTCCACATGCAGTAAAGAGGTCAAACTTAAAATAGGGTCCATAAAGGCTTGTGAAGCTGTATTGTTTACATGTCCCAATAATTTTGCCAATATGGAATATGTTTTAAAGTGTGTTTTTCTGCATACAAAACTGAGTCTGTGTTGAAAGAATAATCTACAATTGATTAAAACTTTAATTTGGTTTAATTTAGTTGAAACTTTGATTTAAATTTTATTTAAAGAGGCTGAATATGTTCCTTACCAAGGAGTATTGTTTCATTTTGCATTGTCTTTGACAAGAGGACATGGGGCAGGTCATGGGGCAGGTCTTTAGCATCTTTATGAAAATTCATTCCAGTATTTTTAACAGTAAAGCTGTTTCAAGGTCAATGGATAAAAACAGATGCACCCTATTAAAAAAACTGTTACTGTTTAACTGTTTAATAGGATAGATAGATAGATTACCAGACGGACAGACAGACAGACAGACAGACAGACAGACAGACAGATAAATAAATAAACAATTTAACTTTATGGATATTATCAAGTAAGTCTTTTTCTTTGGCTGTTTTATCTTATCTTCAGTACAAAAAGGCCAATCGACTACTATCAACCAGCTTTCTGTAGCCAACCCCTAAATGCCCTTAATCCCCCACAGCCAAGCAGTTATCTCTCCCAGGAGAAAAGTCTTTATTTGTATAGCTCTGGTCACTCAGGCTGATTGCTAATAGCCTTCTAATCCAGATGGTATTTTAGGTGTTGTCCAAGTGCCTCTGGAATCACAGGTTGTCAAAGTGTAAGTGAGAAGAGATTTAGAGAAGCAGTGAGTGATTTATTTAACTTTGGGAAGGATGAATGTGGAAATATAGTATGCTTGCTGTAGTGCAGATCTGTAATGAAATATCTAATGCGCATTTTAGCCCACACGCACCTGAGTCATACTGTATATGCTTATGTAAACACCGTTTGCTCCTACACACATATATTTACATCTGAGAGGTGGAAGCAGATATTAGCCTGCTAAGTTTAGTCTATAACATTTTCTTACATTGGCATAAACATGATTCTAAACTGTTACAAACATACATTATTTAACAAAACAGCTCGACACTATGAACCCATTTTTTAGGTGCTTAAAATCCATATTCATTCATCCATTGCCATTTTTCAATCTCTTCTGTTGATCCTACTTGATCCATCCTGAAGGTCCAGGTCAGCACTATTTATTCTTTCTCACCTCTCCTCTGTCAGTCTGCCTGTTTCTGTCTGCCCCCTTTACTGCGCTGTTATGAGACACGTTAACCTGTACAGTTTGGCAGTCACCCATCCATCCATCAATGTATCCATCTATTCATTAATCTCTATTTTTTTCATGAACAATTAAGGCACATTACTTCACTTTGAGGCGGCACGGTGGCTTAGTGGTTAGCACGTTCGCCTCTCAGCGCTAGGGATTCCCGGTTCGAATCCCCATCTGGGTAGAGTTTCCATGTTCTCCCCGTGTCCGCGTGGGTTTCCTCCGGGTTCTCCGGTTTCCTCCCACAGTCCAAAAACATGTATCAAGTCAATTGAGTTCTCCAAATTGCCCCACATAGAGTGTGTTCTGTGCGTGTCTGTGTGAGTGAGTGAGTGTGTGCCCGGCGATAGATTGACAGGGCGTCCTGGGTGTATCTGCCCAGCGCCCGAAACGTTCTCCGCTGGATGGGCATGGGGAACCCCCCCCCACACGACCCTAATAGAGGATAAAGAGGAAGATAATGGATGGATTTCACTTTGAAAAAGACCCAAAATGTCTGAATTAAAGTCAAGGTTCTAACTCATACTTTTAATTATGAAGTGTGAATTCATAAATCGTTCCAATTTTTTATTTGTTTGTAAATCCACCCTGAATAAAACATTTGCTCTGTGTTTCTACAATTGTTGTAACTAATGAGAGTTAATGAGTTAATAAAACATTTATTTATATTACACACTTACTCATCACTTTTTTAGGTCACTTTTTTGTTTCCAGCTGTTTTATAAGCTTCATATACCACATAGCTTAACCTTTGTAGTTTTTCTTTGTAGTTGTAGTTTTTCAATTACAGACTGTAAGACATTTGTTTAAATACTTTTTTCCTCCTTTATTCTGTCCTTTAATAGTTGAGACCCTAAAAGACCACCACATAACAGGTATTATTTTAGTGAAAGATAATTCTTAGCACTGTAGTGACACTGATGTGGTGGTGTTTGTTGTGCCACTATGAGCAAATCAGACACATCAGTGATGCTGCAGGGTTTAAACACTTTAGTTGCATTCCTGCACTGAGAACAATCCACCAACCAATCTCTATTTTTCAGGCTTTTATATTGAAACCTGTTAATACACATCATGTTAGTATTGTCGAATCTGTTAGAATTGCTCTTTTATTAAACACATTCCAGCAAATAGCATGAAGATTGATTTTAGTTACACCCAAACACACAGTATACAGCACAAATGTAAAACATTCACTGTAACCCACATTTCCCCAAACAGAACATCCATCCATCCATCCATTACCTTCCACTTTATCCTCTATTAGGGTCACGGTGGGGTTCCCCATGCCCATCCAGGGGAGAACGTCTCGGGCGCTGGGCAGATAGACCCAGGACAGGACACCAATCTATAACTGGGGACACACTCACTCACACAAACACACTCTATATGGGGCAATTTGGAGAACTCAGTTGACTTGATCCATGTTTTTGGACTGTGTGAGTGAACCGGAGAACTCGGAGGAAACCCACGCGGACACGTGGAGAACATGGAAACTCCACCCAGATGGAGATTCGAACCGGGAATCCCTAGTGCTGAGAGGTGAATGTGAAAACCATTAAGCCATCGTGCCGCCCTCAACTAGCATAGTACTCAAAAAAACATCACATTGGCATTCCAGTACATCTTAGGATAGCTTGTGTGGTGAAAGGATGAACCGATGTGTGTTCATAGTGTAGAATAAAATATAAATGGAAACTATGCAAAATTCTACATGGAATATAAAATGCTAGTGAGTGTTTAAACTTTAAGAGCTAAATGCATAACCCTGGTTTTAATGGGATGTATCCAGCAGTGTTGTGATGTTCATAAATGTTTAAAACCCGAGAATTTCTGCAATGCAACATCTGTGAGATCCTTCCCTTTCAAAATGTATGTAATTAGCTTAATGTGTAGCAAATCATCCACTCCTGTGTCCCAGCATGCATTTAGCTCACCGGAGACCAGCTCTTGACATTTTCTTCATTTATTTGAATGTTTTCCTGATGTCTATCTTCCTCCAAACTAGCACTTTCAGTCATGTCTTGAAGGCGCTGAAGATGAGTCTCTCACAGCCTCATTAGCCTGATGATTAGCAGATAATTACCCCAGCCAATCTCGCCAAATACGCTAATGTGACTACACAAGAGGAGTCTCCTTTGAGGACATGACGGCACTGATGGATTTGGGCAAACGAGGGATACTAGCACAGACTTGAAGATTGCTTAAGAGGTGTCACTGGGGGCGCTGGCTCCTGAGACCAGCCTTGCTTTAAGAGTCTGGCCCATTAGCCTAAGGTGCCAGATGGAAAAATTCGACACATGTCACACCCCTGCTGGTCACATCAGCACCAGGACTAATTATAGACTGATGGCTCACATTTGAGAATGCTCTTCTTTGAGCAATATCTGCTTTGCTTTTGTTAGCACTAACAAAAGCCTTTGATCGGAGTTACCACCTGCTGACAGATCTATCAGTACGAGTCCAGAATGAAACAGCAGACGATCTCTCAATTCCCTTTAATCAATATATATTTTTTATTCTTTTTCCTTTGATTCCTTTTTTTATTTGAAACTACCCTAATTTGACAAGTGTGTGCTTTGGACCCAATTCATCTCTCTTTTCTATTTTCGCAGGTCTATATACAGTATTTCTCCACATGTTCTTTCTCATCCATCTATCCAGTAGTTCAGTCATTCATGCAAAGCCATTTTCTCTGAATTTATCCAGTGTGCCTCCTTCATTCTTTAGCTCCAGAGATCAAACTTAATCCCATGCCGAGGCAATCATCTGAGGTTAGCTGGTAGTGTAATATATGTTCTAAAGTGTGGACATGACCATGACTCTACAACTCTACATATGCAGCAGGCAGAGGTGTGAGAGGAGTTTTACTTGTAGTGACTTGTTTTTCCTCAGAATCCATCAGAATCTGTCAGTATTTTTATTTCTGTATAATCATAAATGTGTTTCCACTATATCACATGGATTGACTTGTGTAAACTTTATTTAATAGGAACATTATAAATAAGTTACATGAAGACGGCCATTGATGTCTTTAAATGTTTTATTTAGTCTTTTTTCCCCCTTTGTTTGGATAAATCGACACCTTAAATTATGAACAAAAGGTCAAATCATTGTAACCTTTCCAAAATTGTAAGAAATAATTACATTTTGATTAACAGGTGAGGGTTCAAAATAAAGTTTAAATGGAAAAACTTTGCATTAAAATAGCAAAGAAATGTCCAAAAATGTAAGAATCAAAATTGTCTCCATCTCCAGAGATCTTAATGTTCCTGTCCATGCTGTGTCATTAAGACATTTACAGCTATTGGCACAGTAGTTGATCTCCCTGCATGTGGATAGAGTAGGAAAATTGGATTTTTGCAATGATGGTCAAATTCAGATAGTTTATGCTGACCTGCAGCTTGACTGTTAAGAGAACCAGAGGATCCTAGAATTAACACAAATACATAAAGTCAGAATTGCCCTGCTTTTCCAGTCATTCTGAAAGAAATATTCGGTGATTAGATGAGCCAATATGGAACTTTTTGTTAAAATGTATATTTTTTTTTTACCATTTTCAAGGGAGGAACAGTGGTAAACCAGTAATCATGAGTCATGAGTGGCCAGAGCCAGAGCTGAATGTGGGGTGTGAAGGCTGGTCTGTGTGGTCCGATCCAACATGGGTAACTGCAGCTCAAATTGCTGAAGTTTCTTTCTGTTCTGTTCACAATTGTTCATCACAATTTGTGTGAATGGGGCTGTATAGTTAGAGACCAGTCAGGGTGCACTTGTTGACCGCTGTCCATTGTCAAAAGCAGCAACAATAGCAAGGCACTGAGCATCAGATCTGTACCATGGTGCAATGAAAGAAGGTGGTTTGACCTTTAACATCATGTGGATGACTGAGTACATGTGCATTGCTTACCTGGGGGAACACAGAACAGGATGCACCATTGGTAGACAGCAAGCTAACAGAGGCAGTGTGGTACATTGGGAAATGTTCTGCTGGGAATGCTTGGGTCCTGCGATTTATGTGGCTTTTACTTTGACATGTTTTGTTACAGTGCTTATGTATCTGCTACATGTTAACCATTTTATGGAAACAGTATACTGGAGGAACTTTGCCTACGTTAGCAGGATAATGTGTATACATATATACAGGTATATATACATGTACCTGTATATATGTATACATATACATATATATACATATACTTGTGCATATTAAGTACTTTCTTTTAAGGCACTAACTGGTTTGGCACCTGTTTATATGGCTAACCTCCTTCACCTTTATATCCCTACCCGTATGTTATGGTCCTCTGATTTTGGACTCTTATCCGTTCCCAAAAGCAGGTTATATATACCGTATTTTCCGGACTATAAGGCGCACCTAAAAGCCTAAAATTTTCCCAGAAATCGGACGTGTGCCTTATAATCCGGGGTGCCTTATACGTGTACTGAGTTCCAAAATCTATAAAAGTATTGTTGTGCGACCGGGTGGTTTTTTTCCACACATCAAAAAAGTGTGAAAAGCCAAGTGAAGAAAATGAATTCGGAGCTTGCCGTCATTCTGGGAGGATTAAATAAAGAACTCTAACCACTGGACATTGGCGTAAACGGGGCGTTTAAAGTAAAGTTGCGGGCGGCGTGGGAGCGATGGATGATAGACGGCGAACACACGTTTACTAAAACTCGGGAGGCGGCTGCGGGCGAGTTACGCCACCGTCTGTGAATGGATTGTGAACGCCTGGGCTGAGGGTTCTGCTGTAACTGTCGTCCGAGCTTTCGCGAAAGCCAGCATCGTTGCCGAACAGCCGCCTGGCGACGGGACTGACTCAGACATTGATGAGAGGGAACACCGGAGTGCTCGATAGTGAAACAGCTTTTTAATTCAGACACAGAAGACGAGGACTTTGATGGATTTGTGGGAGAAGAGTGATTAAAAATAATATGTATTTTGTCAAGTAGTAGAATAAACTTCAATTATAAATCAGCGTTTTACATCCTTTACTTTTCTTGTAGATCGTATGTTTTAGCAAGTGCCTTATAATACAGTATAAGTACCGTACAGAAATAGAGTCCGTAATTGAGACTGCGCCTTATAGTACGATGCGCCTTATACGTGGGTCAAATACAGAAATAGACCCCGTAATTCAGACTGCGCCTTATAATACGGTGCGCCTTATGGTCCGGAACATACGGTAATTATGATGGACGATTGTAACGTATACCTTATTACATCCAGTTAGTATGATTTAATGAAAATATTATGCAGTTGCGTCCGTGAACCTAGTACTTAGAACCTAACCTTGGACTGTTTTTCAGTTCTAGATTGAGATGCACATTTTGCAAATTTTTTATTGTTTTTATAGTTGGTCTTATTCACAGGGGACTTCAGCTTGATGTGCTGCTTAAATCAGCTATTAGCACTAACAAATTCTGTTAATAACTCGCCTTCCGGATCCCAGAGGAGAAAGGAAAATGGAGGATATTTTGTAGGCAGAATGCGCCTTTAATGCGCCTTTAGCACCTGCCCATATAAACAACCTCTGTCTTGTAAATGAGAAAGGGGTGTAAGAGGGTAAAAAGAGCGCGCAGGCGAAAGAGAACGCTGGTGGTAATTAGTACAGCAGGTAATGAGACAGTAACGGGTGCAGCAACTGAATCGTTCACTCCTGAACGAGTTCCCTAGAGAAAGGGCGCAGCAACAACATTTCCTGTCGGGCGGTGGTCGATAACACACACACACGCACACACATATGCACACGCTCAGGGAACAAAGATCATTTAAAGCTCCAGAAACTCCTTAGGGGGCACACGCCGAGCGCAGCGGGGAATTTGTTCACTAGCTAGGAGATGAAGAGAGATGGAACAGCGGGGTGGAAAAGAGTGGGTGACTTCCAACAGCTAATGAAGCTTCATGGGGAACTAAGGTCTTAAAACTGCAGTGTACAAAAGTGATAGGTTTACATTTCCTGTACCTCATAAGGTTTACATTTCCTGTACCTCATCAGTTTCTGCCTTAAGGGCTAATATAAACTTCATAAACTCCCCCTCTCTCTCTCTCTCTCTCTCTCTCTCACAAACACACACACATACACTTTCACTCTCCTTCATATTCAAATTTAAAATATATTTAGCCATTTTTAAAAATGTGCCCAGCGATGGATTGGCGCCCTGTCCTGGGTCTATCTGCCCAGCGCCCGAGACGTTCTCCCCTGGATGGGCATGGGGAACCCCACCGCGACCCTAATGGAGGATAAAGCGGGAGATAATGAATGAATGAAAAAATGCTGACAATAAAGGAAATTAAAAACTACCCCAAATAAAAAAAAGATAACCCAGCAGCATGGTGGCTTTAGTGGTGAGCACATTCGCCTCTCAGCGCTAGGGATCCAGGTTGGAATCCCAATCCATGTTCTCCCCGTGTCCGCATGGGTTTCCTCCCATAGTTCGAAAACACGGATTTAAGGTATATCGAATGATCCAAATTGCCCCAATGCTCTAAATTGCCCATATATATATATATATATATATATATATATATATATATATATATATATATATATATATATATATATGTATATATATATATATGTATATATACATATTTGTATGAGTGAGTGTACTCAGCTATAAATTGCCATAAATTGGGTGTATCTGCCCAGCTCCCTAAACATTCTCCCCTGGATGGGCATGTGGCCTCCTCCTCCACCTCGCGGAAGGTAACGAATGAATAACAAGATAACCTGTTCCCACATACTTTTGTTAATACTGTATGTGTTGTCTCTAAAGGATTGAGTAAGGATTGGGTTCTGTATTTCATGCATGATTCTTTTGATCATTTTTACAAGGTCACTGCAAAGTAGCTGTACTGTTGTGACAAAATATTTGGCCAATCACAACATTTTTTCTTCAGGCTGATGTTTTAAACCGGGTGTATATTGTGCTATAATTGGAACAATTTTGCAGCCAATGCCAAAAAGATTTTCTTTGGTCGTGAGAGAAGGTCAGCGTCTTGCAATGTGTAATGTGACATTGCTCACCGGCGGCTGATTTAGTGCTTTGACTGTCTACAAAAAGGCTTAGAGCAGCCAAGAGCAGCCGATAGGAGCATATAACAGGTGAACACAGAATAGCTAAAAAACGCAGATAATTTTGTGGCACTTTACCAAAAACGTGACTAATCACTATGTTCTTTGGTCATTATTTGATTGAGTAATTAACTACTTACAATATTACTCAGTTTGCTATTAAATTTCTTTGAGTATATTTTTTATGTAGCAGTAGATTTTATTTAATATATCTGAAATTTAAAAATCTAAAAAGGCATAATGAAATGTTTCAGCATTGAGTACAGGGTTTTGGCTATTCTTTGGAAATAATAATATAATAATTAAATTCTGATTTCAATTAGTTACTTATCATTCATGTAATCCGCTTCTAGATACACCCAGGACAGAGTGCCAATCTCCACTGACTCATTCCGACACACTGACTATATTGGGGCAATTTAGAGCAATTTACCTTAAATCCATGTTCAAGTTCAAGTTATTTATTTATATAGCGCTTTTTACAACAGTACATTGTCACAAAGCAGCTTTACAGAATGAAAAGTCTTTAAACCCCCAAAGAACAAGCCGAAGCGACAGTGGCAAGAAAAGAACTCCCTGTTATGTTGTTATTTATGGAAGAAACCTTGGGAGGACCAAGACTCAGTGGGGGACTCATCCTCCTTGTTGTTCTTATGTTCTTATACTGTGGGTAGAAACTGGAGAATGCAGATATGAAAAAGATGGAAACTCCACCCAGATTAGGATTCGAACCTGGATCTTCAGGTGCTAACCACTAAGCCACTGTGCTGAAGGAAATTTCAGTTCTTTATATTAAATCCAGTTTGATTCTAAGTCCAGTTCAATTCCAGTGTTGTGAATTAAATGTACATTTAGATGTTAAGAACATAAATTTTCAGCTTTCAACCATGTGATTTTCGAATACTAATAGCCACTTTATTCCATAATGCAAAAAGCTGGTAACTCCTTTAGGTAAACTGGTCCTGTTTGAAGTTCTAGATTATTTGAGTGGTGTTCTCATTTGTAAGTCATTTTGAATTAAAGTGTCTGCTAAATGACTAAATGTAAATGTTTTATTTTAATTTATTTCTACAAAGTCACATCAATGGTTGGAGGGTTTCTTGATCTAGCTATGATAATCGTGGCAGCTTAGCGCCATCACTAGTTGCCGTAGTAATTAGTCTGATATGCATCTGCAATTTATTTCACCTATGGCTGCACCTGAACCCAATCAGGCCATTCATTCATTCATTCATTCATTCATTATCTTCCGCTTTATCCTCTATTAGGGTCGCGGGGGGGGGGTTCCCCATGCTCATCCAGGGGAGAATGTTTTGGGCGCTGGGCAGATACACCCAGGACGGCGCCAATCTATCGCTGGGCACACACTCACTCACACAGACACACTCTATATGGGGAAATTTGGAGAGCTCAATTGACTTGATCCATGTTTTTGGACTGTGGGAGGAAACCGAAGAACCCGGAGGAAACCCACGTGGACACGGGGAGAACATGGAAACTCCACCCAGATTGGGATTCGAACCGGGAATCCCTAGCGCTGAGAGGCTAACGTGCTAACCACTAAGCCACCGTGCCACCCCTAATCAGACCAATTGCTTAAAATATGTTATGTTTTTCCTGAGGGGCATATCGGCATATTACAATTCACCCCCACACATTATTACAGCACATGGCAACAGTTTCCATGCCCTATGCTGGCTTCTCTTTTTTGTCTCTTATTTTTTGACCACACTTAGGGGTGAGTATGGGGGGAACAGTGTATGTGACACCACCACTCCATTGTTCACCAACAGTGGAAAGCAGTTAGTCATGCCAATCCCGCTACGATTAAAGAGTGAGGGTGTGCTTGTTTTAAACTCCTGCAGAAAACAAGGGCTCACCCAGCATCTCAGCATGGTCAGTTCAGCAGCATCAGGCCCTAAATGGTCAGCAACCTTTTCGCCCTTTATTTCTTTTAAGTATTTTGTGTAGCTCTTTCAGGCAAACCTCTGTGTCTGTGCACAAGGTAGAAAGCGTAGTGCCACTTAAAGTTTGCTTTGGTTTGCTATGGGTCACATACTCATGAGTTATTGTTTAACACTATGGATGGTATGTAGACAATTGGATGTAGCATAAGATATTTTAAGTTGCTGTTATTTAGTTTCATTTCAATAAACTTTTTTTGTCAAATTTGTTTTGTGGTTGAATCCGGCATGCCCACATTTACCAGCCTACCATTCCCTGTGACACTTTTCTTATTTGCTCTGCGAGACATACTGTGCTGTCACAGTTCGTAATCTTGGGAAATGCCTGTCCAGCTGTGACTGACCACAGCAGCTCTACTAACAATCCTGAGCTTTCTTGTTGTTTGACTTGTAACAGATAGGGATCAGCTGCTTAGTCAAAATATCTCCAAACGAGGTGATGTATTTTGAGTTTAATGTACCTGAAAAACCGCAACTCCTGCCTATCTACATGATGGTGACAACAACTGAGAAAGGCTTTTTTTTAACTACAAATTTTTACTACAAATGCCATCACTGCTCTGTGACACTGCTCGGTTTTCTCCTGACAGTTTGCTCTTCTTGTTCCTCTTTAATGAGAAAAGGATATCTCAGGCTGGATGTACAAGATATGCCAACAGGCGTGGACCTGGCGCTGTCTGTTGAGTGGGCAAAGGCAGCGTTTGGGCTAGCAGACACAGTCAGTTGAACACGGTACACTGCTGAAGCGCAATATCATGCTGATGCCTCAGATGTTTTGCCATGTTGGAGGTGCAACCTGCTTTCCCCACTTTCCAAACTTTTTTTTGCAAAGTAAAGCCAAACTTTTGAGTACTTCCCACTGCTCATCCCATAATGCGGTAGTTGAGAAATTTAGAACAAAATCTAGTGATTATACAATGACAACCGTAATATGCATGATACAATAATACAAAGTAATATGCCAAATGTCATGTTACAGAATTTAAAGAGTTTAAAGCATAAACATTCATTCATTCATTATCTCCCGCTTTATCCTCTATTAGGGTCGCGGTGGGGTTCCCCATGCCCATCCAGGGGAGAACGTCTCGGGCGCTGGGAAGATACACCCAGAACAGGGCGCCAATCCATCGCTGGGTACACACTCACACACTCAAACGGGGCAATTTAGAGAACTCAATTAACTTGATCCATGTTTTTGGACTGTGGGAGGAAACCGGAGAACCCGGAGGAAACCCACGCGGACACGGGGAGAACATGGAAACTCCACCCAGATGGGGAGTCAAACCGGGAATCCCTAGTGCTGAGAGGCGAACGTGCTAACCACTAAGCCACCGTGCCGCCTTAAAGCATAAACATGTTAAAGTAATTAATGAGTGAATAGAAAAGATAAAAAGTTCTGTTGTTGTAATTGGTTCTTGGATTTTCAGATTGATTTTAGAACCATAACTTGTCTACAATATTCAACCCAAGTAGACAGTAAACTGATTTTTTGACAATTTTATAGAGAAAGACCATGGGCATTTTAGAATAATGTCAATGTTACAATTACAAATGTTAATATTTAAATTAATTCATTCATTCATTCATTATCTTCCGCCTCTTTTAGGGTCGCGGTGGGGTTCCCCATGGCCATCCAGGGGAGAACACCTCGTGCGCTGGGCAGATAGATCCAGGACAGGGCGCCAATCCATCGCTGGGCACACACTCACTCACACAGACACACTCTATATGGGGCAATTTAGAGAATTCAATTGACTTGATCCATGTTTTTGGACTGTGGGAGGAAACCGGAGAACCCGGAGGAAACCCACACGGACACGGGGAGAACATGGAAACTCCACCCAGATGGGGATTCGAACCGGGAATCCCTAGCGCTGAGAGGTGAACGTGCTAACCACTAAGCCACCGTGCCGCCAATATTTAAATTGAATACTTCTATTGTATTGAAACAACATAAAAAGTGAGAGAAGTCTAATGTAATAGTGTTCTTGGACTTGGGAAAAAAATATTTATGGACAAATTTAAATTATTCCTTGGTCTTTACATCTTAATGTTGTTTAAGATTAAGTGAGAACCGTGTCATCCTGGCTGCGGTGCTGTCTCCTGGCGGTTCCCCAGGAGAAAATCCACAATTTGATCACCAACTGACAGCCACCAGCACACACCAGGTGGAACCAGAATCAACCGGCGTTTTTTTTCCCCCCAGCCAAATCAAAGCTATGATTTGCGTTAGTTATTCAGCTCCCTCCTCATTTTGCTCACCACAGGAGTCGATGGATTTAATTAGTCGCTGTTGAAAGTCGAGCTTAATCACATGCTGCTGAGTGTATGGCACTTTTTTAGGAGGATATTGGAGGAAATCTCACGACTGAAAGCGTTTAAGGAATTAAGAAGACGAGGGAAAAGGCAGAGGGGTAAATGAGGTGTTAGTGGTTTGTGCATGATGCTGATAGACATAATTCAACCACGGAATTTGAAATCAGTTTAATTCATGCTTTTTAATAAGTTTTTAATTAATTTAGAATTAAACCCATAACTGCATATACCATCTGTATGCTATATGCTATACAGCCCAAAGCACATGTTCACTTTAGTAACAGAACTTTAAAAGCAAGTCCAAAAGCTTTGTAATAATTTGCATACAGGGTCCAGTCTTCCGAGACATCCTCACTCCAGCTTTTAAAGTTTGTCCAGCAATAAATGTTCATATTGCTTTAGGATTTCTCTGAATTAAAATTAATTAACAAAGGAACTCCAGAGCTGCTCAGGTTAGAAACCATGCAATGCTTGATTCACTGCATGAGCATTTAGATTCTGTGGTACCAACCACACAGCCGTTCTGTCTCAATTACCATATGTCGTCCCGATAGTATTCACCCGTAGATTAGCATCTGCAGATCGAGTGTTTAGGGTACGGAGGTGTAAAAGTCAATGACTATTTCGCAAAAGTAACCTCATAAGGATGAAATAACAAAAAAGTGTTTGTAATTACAACCGTTGCATTTGTCTGTTTTTAACATTTTATCACCACTAGTATCATAAATCACTGTACAGTTGCAGTACAGTACACTGTACATAAGTTAGAATAGCTAATGTTTTTGTTGGATCTAAGTGAAAAACGATCATTTATTCTTTACATTTTTTGATCTTTTAATTATTCATTCATTCATTCATTATCTCCCGCTTTATCCTCTATTAGGGTCACGGTGGGGTTCCCCATGCCCATCCAGGGGAGAACGTCTCAGGCGCTGGGCAAATAGACCCAGGACAGGGCACCAATCCATCGCTGGGCACACACTCACTCACACAGACACACTCTATATGGGGCAATTTTGAGAATTCAATTGACTTGACCCATGTTTTTGGACTGTGGGAGGAAACCGGAGAACCCGGAGGAAACCCACACAGACACGGGGAGAACATTGAAACTCCACCCAGATGGGGATTCGAACCGGGAATCCCTAGCGCTGAGAGGCGAACGTGCTAACCACTCTGCCACCGTGCCGCCTTTTAATTATTATAAATTATTTTATATATATAAATTAATTATTATAGTTTTCCAGTTGTTAGAGTTTTTCCATTTGTTTAATATCTGTACATGGCTGTCCTACATTGTTGTTGCTGCCGGCCGCTCAAGGAGGATGAGTCCCCCACTGAGTCTTGGTCCTCACAAGGTTTCTTCCTTGAATAACAACATAAAAGGTTTTTTCTTGCCACTGTCACTTCGGCTTGCTCTTTGGGGGTTTAAAGGCTTTTCATTCTGTAAAGCTGCTTTGTGACAATGTACTGTTGTAAAAAGCGCTATATAAATAAATAACTTGAACTTGAACTTCGTAACGAGCCTAACACAAGTTTTCATGTTTTCACAATAGCTCCTGTCCTCTTGTACATTATTGCTTGTATAGTAATATTACTTTTATTTTTCTTTACCTAACAGTATTCAAGCACATTTGTATTTAGGAAATTTTATAAAAAGGTTTAAATATCAGTCGCACATTGCTTTCTGAACACATTAAATGCACCTAATGTAAATAATTTTCATTTTTAAGATGAATTAAATGAATCCAGATAAAGTTTTATAAATATTTCTCTCTATTAAAGACTTAAAGCAGTGAAAAGGTTTAGTGGTTAGCATGTTCGCCTTTCAGTGCTGGGGATCCAGGTTTGAATGCCAGTCCATATTCCCCCCATATCCATGTGAGTTTCCAATTGGTTCTCTGGTTTCCTCTTAAAGTTTAAAAACATGGATTCAAGTTAACTCGATTGCTCTAAATTAAAACCCATAGTAGAGGAAAGATAATGAATAAATGATCGAATGATTTAATGAACCACTACGATTTTTTATCTTAATTAAACATCTATATTTCTATTACTAAAAAGGAAAAATGGCCATCTGTTACTTTTACTATAAAACCTACTTCCTCCCTGATAAGAACTTAGTTTAGATTTACTTAGAGAATTTATAATTGTGAATGAGATGGGTGCTTGTGCTCCACCTGTTTTTGCAGATGTGACATAAAGAGAAGAATGGATGAGAGCGCAGACTGAAACAGAGCAGTACAAATAAAATATAACCTTATAAACATTATGCACTGCTACACCACTGTTTTATTTTCATTAGCTTGTTCTTTTTTTTACCTTGCTGGTTTATTATAACATTAGCAATATGTAACCCATTTGTTTGATCAGTAGGAGGAGATAGCATTAGTTCAGGCACTGTAGGTACCATCTATCAGAGAAAATGTGTTTTATTTGTAATGATTTTCCTGTTCCGTTTTTATTTATATTTTTTTGTGCTTACTTATCATTCTTCAATTAGGAAATGTAGTGACAAGGTTTGCAATGTTCCCACTGACTTTTATTAGTTTATAAAGTTTGGAGGTTTGTGTGTTGATTAGGAACTGAATGTGACTATTAAAAGTATTGTTTATTATCGAAAATTATAAAGCAATATAACGTTAAACTGTTAAAGTGTCATCAGTTTTTTGAAGAACCTTCGTATAAGCAATTTAATATTAAATCAAATCAAAAGTGCTTGTTACGGGACATGTGGTGAAATATGTGTTCATGCCAGATCCAAAGACATGACACAGAACCACAAAAGGTGAAAAGGTTTTATTTCATTTCAACAAATTTATATAATAAAAATTATATAAATTATCCCAAGGCACAGGCACATCTTACATGGATGTACTATTCAAACATGGACATGATTCAGACATGGTGGATTAGTGGACAATCCAGGTACCCATTACCCAAAATGACTCAAAAGGGAAAATTCGATGAAAACAGTGGTTTGCCAACTGTGACTTTTCTGTATCTGTTCATTCGAACCTTATTTAGTTGCATTTGCGTTTGATTATATTATAGAAATGTCTCCAAACTGATTTTCTTTCTGCTCCATGTCTGTGTGTGTCCTGTAGCTCTCTGCTGAGGAAACATGCACCACACCGCGTCAGCTGCTTCCATAAGCACTGGCCATATGGCGGTGCACTGGGAGGTCATCATTGGCTTATTAATTAATGCTTACCTCGACACAGAAGAAGCATAAGCACACACACACACACACATACATGCACGTACACAACAACACAACAAACAACACTGGGATATTGAATCATTTTGACCAAGTAACAATGGCTGAATTTTATTTAAACCCCTAACAGCTGTTCTAGCATCTGATTTAATCTTGTACATGATCTGGTATTACATCATATACAAGATCTGCCTTCTAACTGAAGCCCTTTTTGGGCAGTAATTAACATTACCATAATATGAATTTTGAAAGCTGATAAACTAAAAGCATAATTTGAAGATGCAGTCAAGCTTTCACCATCATCTAATCTCTCACCATGAAAAGAAATCTGCAATAATCATCATTCATTAATTCATTATTAAACGGGTACTGTTTCTTAAATCTGATTGGCTGAGCCATTTTTCCACTGTGACATTATTGTCAATAATGCACACCTCTGCCCGCTTCACATTGGAATCAATGCGTGATGTACATTATTTTCAATCATGCATAATTGGAAATACATATTAATATAAACAATGAGTCGATTTCCGATGAGCACTAAGATAGTATCCCGTTATTCAGCAATCAACGTTCAATTTAAAAAAAACGGATTAGGTTACATGATGGAAGACCAGTTTATTTGTAATCGATAAATGCATTCATGAATCAAAAATCTGCTTTGCCATGAGACAAACCTCTCTCCCATGATTCATTCACAGGGATTGAATTCATAGTATAGTAATTCTCAACTAACTAAATATTCTTTCTTTAATAACTGTTGACCTCAAGGACATTTACCTTTCTACCATTTTGATAGTGTGTAAGATTCTTTGAATCTTCTGTCCATCTTTAGCAGAACAACCTTTTTTTTAGGAATATGGGGTTGGGAACTGATATTTTCAACATTCTATATAGCTAGAAAGCAGAAATAACACGTTATACTATTAGGCCCTGGTAACACCGACTATAGCAACATATATTTTAGTGAAGAGCTAGAAGGATACACAGCACTGAGGACTCTATCTCACATCAGCGTGTTACTTTGCAATGATTAGCTAATTTATGTGAAAAATCCTGCAGCTTTAAAATAAACCTTTTTAAATTCATGTATAAGTCTCACAGGAGCCCTACAGTGCTAGCAGACCTTAGTAGTTCTATCAAAGTTGTAATGTTCTATTAGTGTCTCTCGGCTCCTCTAGTTAAACTAATCTCTTAAAGATCTCATACATCTTTCTATTTTGCAGCTCAATAAATCTTTATTAGCTATTTAGCAATGCAGGCTTTTACTTATTTAATTAAAACAAGGATCAACACTGTCACACAACTGTTAAAGGGACTCTAGATCTTAAACAATCTTAATCAGGGTCCCACTGCGCTGGCAGCATCTCAAAGCTCTATTATTCTCATTGGTCTATCAGCCTGATAGCTTTATCAGAATATCAACTTTATGTAAAGCATACCGCTATATCACACTGTCCCACCTCTACTAAAATCTGAAGGTTGTATAAATCTGTAAGAATTGTAGCTCTGGTTTGCAGTCCTTTTATTTTAGTTTTATTAGAAAGTTACAGCTCTATCAGAGTCCTCACAACTTTATCCAACTCTGAAACCTCTTTATATCGTCACAGCTCTCGAAGAGTTTGCAGGTTTATAAGAGTCAAGAAGACAGTCGAACCTTATAGATGCCTAAAACCCTTTTAAGCTCCTTTATTTTTGAGATGTGATCCTGCTGTCTTCTGACAAGGAAAGAAACTAGATCATCAAGCACATTACACAGGCATGAAATCAAACGTGTCTGCTTTCATCACGAAGAGATGGGAAGTCTGACATCCTAAAATGGAAAAGTAGTTCATGAGATGAAAGAGTGCATGGTTTTCAGACTAAACTCTAGTGACTGTTTTGGAATAACCAGACTCCTGTGACTCTTTAAGACTCATTTGTCACTGTAATATTAAACCTTTGTCCAGACACTGTAATTTGGGATTTCAGTCTTATGATTTGATAAAATCAAGTTGTTCTTAATTAAACTTTAACTTTAATCTCTTTTGCAAAGGAGTACATTAAAGTACGCTGGTTCAAAAGACTCAGTGTTGCAAAAACTCTTTTTTATGACCTTTACGTGTCTTTACTGTACACAAGTCTTCCTTCTGGAACAGCGTGCAAGCACATGGTGACGCGAGTGATATAAAAATATGTCGATCTTGCAGTCAAATCTTCCAGATAGAGGTGCCCGTAGCTCATTTACAATATTTGGATAATGGTATACAAGAAAAAAAGCCAGACTGGCTTGGAATTCATAAGACCATAGGTGTCAAACTCAAGCCCGTAATACAATTCTATCCGGCCCTCAAGATAATTTTACATTGATCTATTATTATTGTTATTAACAGCCTGGCGATATGTTTATTTATTTTTTTTTTTTTTTGGACCATGCTCATATTTTAAATTTGTATGATTTTGACAGAAACATTTTTTTGGAGAGCAGAAATATTTAAAAATATTTAATCAAGAGCAAAGAAAACTGAGTGTTTTGATTTGTTATTTTTACTTTTGTGGAAAAAAAATGTTATTTTACTTTTTCATGTTTTTTTTTGCAGAATGTTCATATTTGTAACTTTTATCATTTTGACAAGAGATCAAAGTATTTTAAGTTACACTATATAAAGTTTAAGTTGATTTGTTATGGAATAATATTCATGTTCAAAAAACATTTACTTTTATTGTGTTTAATAAATGTTTATCCTGTTTGGCCCATGACCTAAAGTGCGCTTTGGGATTTGACCCCTGGTTCAATTGAGTTTTGACTTTTTTCTAATGTGAAAATTTTATATTCAGCTTCTCCACACACCCATGAAGAAATCAGATGCTGATTTTGATCGGATTTGAATCACTTTAGCATGATAGTATAAATGTAATCGACTGCCTTAATATTTTTTAGACTCCCTCAAATCTATTCGCTTTTTTCACTTTTTTCAGGCCTCTTGGTTTTGTAAGACTGCTGCAGATTGAATACCCTATTGTTCCTCAATCTGAACTTTACAAGGTTTTATGACCATTACACCCCAGTCAGACTTTCAGCTCATTTCAAATAATGTAACTCCATCAGACTCCTGTGGCTCAGCTCCAGTCAGGTAGCTTTATGATACTAATTTGGCTTTATAAAAGTATTTATAGTTTATTAGGTAATCAGACTTCTGTAGCTTCAGCATAGTCTTACCATTTCTCCAAACTGACAAAGATTTCATTAATATTAAATTTTGAATTTTTTTGAACATCTTAAATGTGTTTCAAGTTCTTCGAATTTCTCTGAAAATCCTGTGTAGTCAGTTCTTCCTCCTGTCAGGACAGTAAAGCCGCTGCTTATATTCCAGCATGGAATCAAAGTTATCCGTCTGAGTATTGATTTTTCTGGCACTGCACTTTCGAATCTATCATGCGCTCATCTTGTAGTGGGACCTGTCCAAATCTCTTGGAGAAATGCAACGTCTTGCTGTCCGACCAACTTTCCTGCATAATGGAAACATATCGAGCAGCATCTCTTTATAATTTTAGAAGCTGCCATCTTCGACTTCTTTCCGTTATGTGCAAATATGCAGTTTGTCATTCCACTGCACTCGCATTATTTATTATTTAACCTCTTATACAACAGCCAGTGCTGATTTTAGACTATTTCGACAAGACGTGCTTTTTCCCATTTGTTAAGAAATCCAGATGTCACAGCGCAGAAATCTCACACTCTGCTCACAAAAAAACATACAGTTGCAGGTAACAGAAATACACAAGAGTCCAAACAGACACCGTTTCTGACTTGCTACCTTTCTGCTGTAAGAAATGTGTCAATTTTAGGCATGTGAACCTAAGAGACACCTTAAAGGTTAAACCCTTTTTAGTTTCATCATCTTTGATATGCATTCTGCTTTCTTCCATGAAGGGGAAAAAAGGAAAGGAGATTGGACTGACAAGCAAATTATGCAGGCATGAAATCAAACTCGCTGTTTTTACCACCAAGTATTGAGGAGTCTGACATCCTGCGTAAGTGTTAAAAGCAAAACAGGATGCAGACAAAAGGTCATTTTCCTCAAAGATACTGCAACCTGCTATAAAGAACGTTTGCTCTTTGTTGTCTGGCACCAAAAAGCTGTCAATCACAGACAATATGTCCTCTGCAAAGACTTTCTTCTCTCTTACAAAAAATAAGCAAAAAAAACCTTTAAAGGTGTCTCAAAGGCACAAAAGCACTGCGGAGATCATTAGGAAAATAGTAAGATGGAAGGCATGGCAAAGACGTCTGGGAATTACGTTCCTCTAACATAATTGTCGGGCAGGTGCTAATCAAATGAACATATAACCATATAGATGTGTTCTGCTATTCCCAATTACTTATTTTTTTAATGCTCAGTACACCACATGATGATTATTTATTCATAGAGAGCTTTTTACAATAGTACGTTGTCTCAAAACAGCTTTACAGTGTTCTAAGCCTGAACCTCAAAGAGCAAGATGAGGCAATCGTGGCAGGAGAATACCGCTGGTATTTGTTTTGTTTTAAAAGGCAGAAAACTTGTGAGGATCAAGGTTTAGTATTGCGGCTGAGTATCGTTGAAAGTATAGGTTGCCAACACACGTTCCTTAGTTTAGTTTATAATCAAGTGTCCATTTAAAATAAAAATTCAAGTGTTCAATTGAAATTATAGAAATTAATTCAGTTTTTGGTCAAATTTGGTTAAAATTCCCTCTGATTCTGATTGAGAGATTGGAGGAGCTTAATGGTCTAGCAATACTCCAAACCCTCCGGTCCAACAGAGATCTGAAAGTGTGGTGTTAATATGTTAATAAAAGTTTCTTTAATTAGTTTAATCATAGTAAAGATAAAGTGTTTAAGGTTGTTTTTGGAAAAGACAGCATGGCAGTGATGTGACAGTATCTATCTGTCTGTCTGTGTGTGTGTGTGTGTGTATATGTATGTATATATATATATATATATATATATATATATCATCATTCATTATCTTCTGCTTTATCCTATATTAGGGTCGCGGGGGGGTCGGCATGTCCATCCAGGGGAGAACGTTTCGGGCGCTGGGCAGATACACCCAGGACAGGGCGCCAATCTATCGCTGGGCACACACAGACAGACACGCACACAGACACACTCTATATGGGGCAATTTGGAGAACTGAATTGACTTCATCCATGTTTTTGGACTGTGGGAGGAAACCGGAGAACCCGGAGGAAGCCCACACGGACACGGGGAGAACATGGAAACTCCACCCAGATGGGGATTCAAACCGGGAATCCCTAGCGCTGAGAGGCGAACGTGCTAACCACTAAGCCATCGTGTGGCTTATTATATATATATATATATATATATATATATATATATATATATAGGTGTTGGGTAAATCTCAGGTCCACTGAATTTAACCAATGTGGGTCCCTGAGCAAGACCCTCATTGCTCCTGGGATTCTGTATGTAACCCTGAGTTCTGACCCCAAACATTAAGTTGGGATACTTGTAAGTAGCTTTGGTTAAAAGCATCTGGTAACTGACCAAATGTCATAGTCATGGTCTCCTTATCGCTTTGCATTGTGTTCTTGGGCAACTACTGTTTCCCAAACTGTTCCCACAAATTTAAAAGTTGTCCAAAAGGTGCTTGATTTATATAACATTGTTAACGTAATGAAAAACAGCTGATATCACATAATAAAAGTGGGTTCCAATGATTTTGTCCACATAGTGTGCCCAAACAACCCTATGAAACAAGATGTTTCATGTTTTGTTGCTGGAATTTTGTTTAAAATCAGGGTCATGTTATTAAGTCATTATTTCTTGATTTGTTTGTTTTTGCTTGTTTTTGTTTCTCACGTTCGCAGTGTTCGATAAAGCTTGATATCTGATATTGATATTTTTACTTATTAAGTTGATAAGTTAAAATGTTTTACTTCTCCTTATTAGCAGTGTCAGTCATCGTAGAGGTTATTGTAAAAGGCCGACCATGCCATTAGATGACAGATTAGGGTTTTAATGGCAGCAGTGCTACTCCATCAATTGCTATCACTTATTGTGTCAGGTATAAAGCTAAGTTCTCCAAAAATTTGCTGTAGTTTCACTTTTTTTAGGAGCACTGTGACATAACTGACCTCGTTTAAGAACCCAACAGCTGCATCATCTAGCTGTATTGGAATTTGAATCCATCTTTCTGGATCATAGTCTTGTACCTTAAACACTCAAGCTTTCCTTTACTAAATTAAAGTTTTATTTTAGGGTAATTTTAAATGGACACAAACACTCACATAGCTGTGGAATAGAAAAGTTTCAAAGTTGATGAGTTCAGCACAAACTTTCTGCACACTATGCTTACTCCAGTACACTGATTAATAATTTATTGTGGAGATATCTTTTCTATCTCGCCTTTTCTCACTCACTTTTCTCCCACTCGGTCTCTTACTCTAATTGGTTACACTTCATGCTCCCTTTCTCATTTGATCGTTAGTGTGATTGTCTAAAGTGCTTTGGTATAGATATGTATAAAATAACTGTGATATGGATGATGTCACCTGTCTTCTTTCTTCTCGTGGCTACAGGCATTGATAAATTGGTAGACCGAACACTTGGGATATACCTGCCTTATGGCTGAAGTATTGGGTTGGATTTCTAAGGGACAGGTGAATTTCTAGATGTAGTGTATATAGGACATCTTCTGGGTTGCCAAATCATGTCCTTTTTTTATTATTATTTTTTTTTTTATTTTACATTTCACCAGTCTTTACTTACAGGAAACCCTGAGGACACTAACCAGTTTTGGGACACTTAACCGGGGAGCAGTGATATTCATTTTCATGGCGGTTATGCATATAAATCCAGAACTCTTTCAGTAATGAGTGTGTTTTTACTGTATAATTTACTAAGTGTCTTAACCATAGGAGATTTTCATTCATTAGGTTAGTAGCAGTTGGTCTTACTCAGGATTTGCTTGTTCTAGTGAATCATTTGAATATCAAAATGTATTTTTTTCTGTTTTTTAGTCTGGTTTGAGTTGTCTGGTTGTGCAAGAGATCCATTGTATTGTTCAGTGATTTAAATGATCTAGCTTAATTCAAAAATCGGCATAAATGTGGCATAGTGGTTAGCATGTTTGCTTCTCAGCCAGGTTAGAATCTCAGTTTGCGTGGAGTTTTCAGGTTCTCCTCATGTTTGCATAGGTTTCCATTGCGTTCCATGGTTTCCACAATCCAGAAACATGGATTTATGGTAAATTAGCTACTCTACTGTAAATTGCTGCATTAAGAGTTTGTGTGTCTTTGTAGCAACCTACAAAAACAAAGCAACACAAACTCACCCTCTGGTTACACTGGTACAATTTGACATTTCAAATTTGCTCTAGAAATCCACATTTTCATTTGATCCATGTTCTGTATAAGTCGCTAAAAACAGCCTGTGCCCTTAAACCGAAAGGGGCAGAGAAACACCCTGCACAGGTTGCCAGTTTACTGCAGGGCAGGGCAGCCATCAAAGCAAACATACTCACAATTACTTTTACAGCTTGGGGCAATTTAGTACTTTTAGTTCACCCACCAGATTGTTTGTGCTTTGAATAAAAAAAAAAATGCAGATCCCAGAAACTACACACGCATAGAAAGTACTCCACACAAAAGAACCTCACACATTTTCTTTTTATAAAAGATAAGATTTGCCTCTTTTGCCTTTATTGGTCCAACAATGGGGGAAATTCACAAAGATGTGATGTTTAGGTGAGCATCTGAGGTTTAATTTTTTGCTTTTCGTTTTATTGTAACATTTATATAAACCAAACCAATTTAAACTATTGAAATTCCTAGCCAGGCCTTTTTATTTACTATCAGCACCTGTAAGCAGTGGTGCTCATCCTCACAGTGTGCCTGAGAAATTGAACCAAAGTTGAGCAGGACTTTTACAAAATGAAATTGTTTATTTCAACAGATTGTGCTTTAAAATGAAGGCAATTTCAGTAAGTGTGACTGGGCCAGAAGCCCTGCTGTGAAAATACATATCTCACCTATGTTTGCAGCTATTCCATGAGAATTACACTCACACGTGTCACATATTTTGGCTACATTTGTGTGCTTTACCAAATTTTATGACCTGAGGTAAAATTGCATTTGTCTATGGCTCTAATTTAGCTAAGTCCTTCTTTTCAAGAACGAATGTTATGATGTGCATGAATGCATCTTTTGGAATTTCTGGCTTTAACAGATTCTTTAATAATTATATAGTTAGCATTTGGCTTTTATTCTACTGCTGTTAGTCATATCTTCACATGCCATGTGTCTGCAATCTTCATGTCTTGGTTATTACACTCTTTAGGTGACATCAATTGGGCAAGTAATAGCAAACGTGCATTTGCACATAAATATGATGTTACAAAACTGTTGCAGCATCTAATATGTGAATGATATATATGTATGTGTATATACTGTATATCGTGATATTTTTAATATCATAATGAATTTTTTATTTAATTGAACAGAGAATCTTTAACTGTTTCTATTAAATAACATTATCAGCAAAAGTGCTAAAACATCCATGACAAATTGGTTTAAACCCGTTTTCTTTTTATCTGTATGTACCCGTCCTGTGTTGCCTCAAAACACTGACATTATTATTATTATTATAACATATTATATTACATATTGTAATATGTCATAGACTTTATAAAGCTTTATAAATGCAAATATAATTCATTATGAATACCAAATAGAAAGTGTTACCGAAAATTTATTCATTTATTCTGCATTTCAAACTTGTCACTGATTCCAGTATATTTATTGTATATAACTGTATTTATTAATTAACCTATGTATTTCTCTTCATATTCAATCAAAAAAATTGTTACCTCACTATATCCTTATTTAGTTTCTCCATTTTCTTGGGAATTCTTGAGGGTTATTGTGTTGTGTGTTCAGATTTATTTCTGCTTACCCCAGAGTGCTTTCTGAAGTTATACTAGTCCTTGTGGTAGAAAGGCTTTGACCTACAGACACAAAACAATCATGCTTCTAACTCCAATGACTCTGTGGTGCTGAAAGGACAGCGTCACTCCAGCACCTCTGCTGTGGACCGATTCAGTGCATCTACCTTGAAGCTGGAGCGACCAAACACAGCATTGCTGGAGGCTACTGATCTTGTTAATTGCTCATCATTTCAGAACAGATGGGACAGGATGTTCCTGTGGGAAGGGAAGAGCGCTCTATGTTACCTGCTGCAGCTCATGCAAAATTTCCCTTTCATTTCACACAAGGTCAAAAACAGCTACACTGCTTTCAGAGACAGGTTCATAGAACTTTCATTAACTAACATAAGTGTCGCAAATTAAAACAAACCACCTAACACCAAGAATCATGAGGTAAAAATCACCAAGTTTTGATGTGATTTTATGCCCTTGAGTTTGTGTTAAATAAACTATGTGATTTATAAGCTTGGCATACCTGTGTATCTAAACACTTTTTGTAGTTTTATATTGACCATGATCCTCACATTACAGGAACTATTTGAGAGATGGATCATTCTCCGTGTCGCAGCAGTCCTGCTGGAGAATTGTGAGCATCAGTGTCAGGACTTAGAATAGTCCACCAGCTAATAATGTGTGCAGCCAACGGTGCAGCAGCTGAAGAGCTGCCTACACTGACTTCCCATCGACAAGGTGAACCGATGAAGTGGGTGAGTGGAAAAAAACTACAGCAGTACAGCAGGGTCTCATTCACTCATACCAGTGCAATGAACACATCACACCAAGCGAGTGTCACTGCAGGATTGAGAATGATCCACCATCCAAATGATTTTTCTTGTTCTGTGGCAGTCCTGACATTCGAAGAATGAGGTGAGAAAGTAAAAGACTGCATTTGTTGTAGCAAATTGGTGCTCACGTATACATATATAATTTTTTAGATATAAAATTGTCCTAGCATTAACAAGGGAATTATAGATTATTTTACTGCTTATCTATTATAAATATGTTGACTCTTATGATCATGGTGGTCCATACATTTAAGGAATTGCAATTGGACTTTAACCTTATTTTACTTTATGGTTAAATAACAATACAAATGATAGACAAAAGTATTGGAAAGGCCATTTTATTCAGTCCTGTTGTCACAAGTGGATAAAATTTAGTACCCAGCTATTCAATTCGGACTATTAAATGGTCACAGCTTCGTGGGGAAGATTATTTTCTGGTCTAGCATGCTACAGTGAACAAAGCAAGGTCTATAAATGCATGATCGGGTTTTGTGTAAAGGAACATGTCTGCACAAAGCCCTGACATAAATCACATTGGACATGTTCAGGATGTTTTTGAATGATGATAGTGATGAGCCAGATATTCTTTCCATCAAACACCAAAATGTTCCAAAATAATCTTCTGAAAAATAAGTAAAAGAGTGGAGAAATATTTGTCTGGACCCTTTTAGTTGTAATGTGTGTGTTGCAGTATTTTTTCCATATAGTGTATGTGCTAGAACGTATCTTGGCTTAATTCTAGTTCAGTGTACATCACAGTAGGTTATGATGAGGATTGTCTGCTAAAAATGGCATTTTCATAAATGTCAATGTTGTTATTTTTTTTGTACATTGCAGAGGCTGCCTTATCCAAATTACAGTTTGTGGAATTCTGAACATGACATACTTACGAGTTTAGCTGTCTCTATTCTCTTATAAAATGTGTCCAGAGGTTTTTGAAGTACTTGCTGAAATTTAAGATCATTTAGAGATCTGAGCTGTGTGAGCTCTGTGGAAGAGGCCATAGTTTCTATATCATTTTCATGAATATGTTTTATATTTGTATGTCTTGTGTTGTATATGCTGTCAACTTAACATCAACCAAACTTAAAGGCCATTTCAGACTAACTATAAAATGCATAAAATGCCTGTAGCATCTCTGTTTAAGATGACACAAGTTAAATAATTTTAAATATATTAATTTACAACATTTCGATTTCTATGTCAAAGTATAACCTTCATTGATAAGCATCATGAGTTCAGTTATGAAAGTCACCTTGATTGGACACATATTGTGTTAAATAAACAAAAACTCGCTAGCTTTATTGACCGAGTATTGTCTGCAGAGCTTCTAAAGCCTCACATGATGCTCGCCAGGGCTCTGCAACCCTTTAGTCAATATTGTGGGTTGATATTGCATTGAGGTTGTAAAGTCCATTTGGGAACCTTGGGCAACCCTAACTATAAAGATTTCTCCGTAGCATCTCTGGTGGTCTAGTAATTTACTTTTTTTTTTCCTTTTTTTTTTTTCAAAACTAATGTAGCACTTCCTGCAGTCTGGGTGAAATCACGCTTGCAGGATTGCTACTGATAGCCCTGGGATGCTTTTAAGGGGGCACTGGTCGATATTTTTATTGTTCTCAAATGACATGGAAAGAGCTGGAGAACGTGATGCCACAATTGTTGACACAATGCAATCAAAACAAGGCAGGTATAGACCTGGGGGAATATGGGTAAAGACACACAGGTCATTGTGCCTCCATCATGTTAATCCCACTTGAGTAGATTTTGTGTTCTCCAATGTAAAGCCATATATTAGCTTTTGAATCACAGAAAGAATTCAGACATTAAATCAAATTGGCAGCTCTTATTTATAAAGAAATTTCACACACAGCTCTTTTGTTCCTGCAGCTTTAGGTTGTCCTGCCCAAATATTACTCCATAATAATAGTAATAATAATAATAATAAAAAATCCATCCATCCATCCATCATCTTCCACTTAATCCTCTACTAGTGTCACAGGGGGTTCTCCATGCCAATCCAGGGAGAACGTTTTGGGCGCTAGGCACCCAGGACAGGGCTATATGGGGCAATGTAGAGCATTCAATTTACCTTAAATATATGTTTTCGGACTGTGGGAACCCGGAAAAAACCCATGCAAACATGGGAAGAACATGAAAACTCCATCCAGATTGGGATTCAAACCTGGATCCCCAGCGCTGAGAGGCAAACGTTCTAACCACCAAGCCAACGTGCAACCCATAATAATAATAATAATAATAATAATAATAATAATAATAATAGAGTGGTGTAGTGGTTAGAATGTCTGCCTCTTAGCACTGGGGATCAAGGTTCGAATCTGATCTTGGTAAGGTTTCCATGTTCTCCTGGTGTCCACATGGGTTTTCTCCATGTTCTTAGGAAGGGACCCAATCCACAATGGATTCAAGGTGAATTGCCTGCTCTTATTGCCCCCGTGATTTGCGCAAATGTTATCTAATTGCTAACCTCTGTGGGATTGTCTCATCTGCAGACCTCAAAAAACAATGGAATAGTTACAGCTGGATTATCTGAAAGAAAATAAGGTTAAACATTAAATAACATGGTTGCTAGTTTTAACTCACCACCTGGTAAATTGACAGTTGAGGGAGTTGAAGTTGAGGGAGTGATTTGTGCCTAATCCCAAAAAAGCATTCTAAGCTGGATGTCATGGAATAATGCAAAGTCTATGATAAGAATGGAAGAAGCCTATTGAGTTAGACAGCAGCAGGGAAGAAAAGAAGGCAAGGAGATAGGAACTGAAAGAGAAAATGAGTGCAGTTACATCCCGCAGTGCTTCAGCCTATCTGTGCCCACCTGCCAGTCCATTACACAGCCGCACACCGCTGGATGCCAGCACTTCCAAACAGCCAGATTTAGTCTGATTACAGGTCTATTAAAGAGGAGCGACGGGGATGAAATTGCAGCTGCCCAAAGTCATGGGGTTTATTTTTCACCCCTGGTCTCCAGCTTTTCTTTCTGGCAGTAACCACATGACTTATACACAGTTTATACTCTGTTGTTATATAGACATATTGAAGGTAGCGGCCATGTGGTGCATACACCAGGAATGTAGCTCCTATTGTTTTGTTTTTTTAATAAATTACAACTAAAAAGTTTTTTTTTGTTTGTTTTTTTGGACAAAAGCCTGCTTTATTGTACTGGTATTGGTTGCACTGTTTCCTGACCTTTTCCCCAGTGTGTCTTCTTGCCTGAAACTGGATTTATTAAAAGGTTTTACTGAACTGCAAAAAATCCTTCAACACAACATTTAGCATGTGATATTTTAGTAAATAACATAATGCTCAGTGGTGCACCGATAGTATGCTTTGGTTTGCTGTTGGTAACATTACATAGACATTGCATAGACCTCCGTGCAAATGCAATTGAGCTGTAACCATAACTCTGTCACCTTTACCCCTATACCTCACTATGACCTCTGCATCTGTATCTTAGAAAGTAAATATTTATTCATTCATTCATTATCTTCCGCTTTTATCCGCTATTAGGGTCGCGGTTGGGTTCCCCATGCCCATCCAGGGGAGAACGTTTTGGGCGCTGGGCAGATACACCCAGGACAGGGCGCCAATCCATCGCTGGGTACACACTCACACACTCAAACACACTCTAGATGGGGCAATTTAGAGAACTTAATTAACTTGATCCATGTTTTTGGACTGTGGGAGGAAACCGGAGAACCCGGAGGAAACCCACGCGGACACGGGGAGAACATGGAAACTCCACCTGATGGGGATTCGAACCGGGAATCCCTAGCGCTGAGAGGCTAACCACTAAGCCACCGTGCCACCCAATAAATATTTAATTATTATATTTGTTTTATTTTATTAATACAAATGAATTGAAATTGTATGTGTAGCCAAAGCATAGAGTCTATAGCAACAGTCTTTATAAATATTAATGAATAGCAAGAAATGATAGACAGTCTAATGTCATAATTGATCAAATTCTAATGCTTTTCTAATTGTAAATATGTAATAAATATTTATAGATTATGATTTAAATGTCCAGAATGGAGTTTCACCCCCTGTTTGGTCGCTATTTATTATTTAGCAGTATGACTCATTGCCTGTGCTAAGAACAGGTCAGTGGCAACTGGGTTAAACTTAAATTCCATTAATGTTGAGTGCTGCAGCTATGCACCAGAGCAGCTTAACAAAGGAGCAAAGTGGTAAAAACAGGAGGGGGCAAGGGAAAGTACCACAGCTCTTCTAATAGGAAAGCAATAGCATCATTTTGGCAGTTTTGCCTCATGCCATCTAAAACATCATTTAACCTTAAACAACCTAACAGGTCAAATTTACTCAAATGGTAAATGAACAACAGTTTGGTCCACACAACATTATATATAAATGCAATAACTCTCTCCTGCGTTCTCTCCCTCTCTCTTGCTCTTTGCATGTTTAACTATGTTGTTAAAGAACATCTGGCCTGTTGAGACACTTTGCTGAGTCTTCACTACTCAATAGATGGATTGCAGCTTTAGCTAAGGATGTTAGTATGCTCCCAGCTGAGACTTACACATAATGTCTGGTAACGAAAAAAATGGAACAGATTTGTGCTTGCCTTGTTGGATAGTTTAGCTATAACCATCATCAACACGGACGTGCTTGCTTATGCATACCATATCTGTCAAAGTTATTAAAATGTCAGTGTGAAATTGCTGTGTAGGGATGTTTCACATTTTTGTAATAAGCAGTTGTGGCAGCAGGTTTTCAGGTACACATATTAAAGTTTATTTGTTGTTTATGTTGCTGCTACTAGAATGTAGATTAAAAACAAATGTCCCAAACCAGACTGATGGCACTTCAGAGACACTGCATTGATGGGTTAGTGATTTTGACATATTTGGAAAACCGAAACGAGACTAATTGCAGGCTAATTGTCTAATGTCCTCTATTTGAGCTGTCAGGCTATCAGTCAGTGTAATAAACCAAGCCACAGTCAAAATATCTGAGGCCTCTAGTGGTGGCAATATATATATATATATATATATATATATATATATATGCTGATTGAGATCATGCAAAAACACATATTTAGATGTTAAATATGCGTGTCTTTGCTTTTGTATTATAATTGTATCAATGGCATGATATAAAGTCACTGATAAGTCAGCATGTGTGTGAAATTAAGCGGCTAGCTATGCTGTGGAAACATTTCAGGGAAATATTTTTTTGTTGCAGCATGACTGTGCTCCAGCACACAAAGCAAGCATGGTTGGGTAAGTTTGGTATGAATAATTTGACCGGCCCCCCCAGACCTCTGACCTTATTCACTTTAAAAGTCCCTCATGATGAACTACAACACAGTTTGCAAGCCTGATCCTTATCCAACATCAATATAAATTCAGAATTACTCTTCTAAATAAAGAAACACGCTTCTAAATGAATAAGTAAAAGGTCCCTGAATAAAAGAACCAAAAAAATAATTATTTGTAGCATTCGTTCCCAGTAAAGTTACTACTTTCTACAAAGAAAACAACTTAGAATGGAATGTCATTGCCCCCATCTAAATTGCCCCTACATGGTGTGTGTGAGAGACTGTGAGTAAGTTGGCGCTCAGCAATTGACTGCCCAACCCCGAAACATTATCTCCTAGGTGGACATGGGGAACCCCCACCGACCCTGTATAGGAATAAGTGGAAAATATTGAGATGACTATAATTTATCTCTTGGGTTTTCAGTTTCATGCGGTTGGCTCCTGTAACGCCCACAGTTTCCATCATGCCATGACACATTGGTTTGTTTGTGAATCTCAGTCTTCTTGTAGAAAATTATACGTAATGACAGTTTCAACAAAGCCTCTCAACATAAAGAAAGAACTCATTCTGTTAGGAAGATTCAAAATGGAGATCCGGCAAAATCAATGAACTGACAAGTTGTGCTATTCTAGAGGTAATTCCACTTCTTGATGAGTAACAGAGACTTATCTTGTACATTTTAATAACAACACTGCATTTTCTCAATTTAATTGTGGCAGCAGCAGCATGAACCTATTATTCTCTTCTGGTTCCTGAATGTTTGTATTTGAGTTGTTTTTTTGTTGTCAGTAGAAATTGTTTGTATAATTGGATGGTTATTAAGGCCCCGCTGAAAAGAAAAATATTCTTCTTATAAAGTATGATCATTTGTGATTAACATATAGTTCCAAATATTTTAATTCATCAGTTGTTATGTGTTTTATGTGTAAGATAATTTCATAATGAGATATTGTATAGGATTATGATTATGATTTTTTATTATTCATTCATTCATTATCTCCCGCTTTATCCTCTATTAGGGTCGCGGTGGGGTTCCCCATGCCCATCCAGGGGAGAACGTCTCAGGCGCTGGGCAGATAGACCCAGGACAGGGCGCCAATCCATCGCTGGGCACACACTCACTCACACAAACACACTCTATATGGGGCAATTTTTGAGAATTCAATTAACTTGATCCATGTTTTTGGACTGTGGGAGGAAACCGGAGAACCCGGAGGAAACCCACGCAGACACGGGGAGAACATGGAAACTCCAACCAGATGGGGATTCGAACCGGGAATCCCTAACGCTGAGAGGAGAACGTCCTAACCACTAAGCCACCGTGCCACTTTTTTATTAGTTTGCTATTTTGTCCATTTGAATGAATGATGGATTTTTCCCATGAGTGTACAAATACTCTACAGCCCATAATACTACCTGCATAGGTAACTTAATTCTCATTGGAACACTCGCCAGTAATAACTCTTTCTTATCAGGTCTGGCAGACAAAGTCCTGACTAAGAACAGCTTACAACACAATTTAGTTTTATGCTAGCGTATACACACACACACACACACACACACAAACACTCCATACCGTGTTCTCATGTCAGACTTTTATCAGGTAGTCTTTATCTCCACACAGCCAGGCACTGTTCAGTGTTCCAATGCTGCCATAACCTTCTATTTGTTGATTCAGATTATGATTAGCATTTCTTGCTGTAAATATGGAATTGCTGGCATTTGTAAGACCACAGAGGTATTGTTGGTTTATTAAATCTTCAAGTGGAACAAACAGAGGGCATTTGAATTTCAAAGCACTTTTTTTTGAGTCTGTCAATCTGTCAAATTGTCTGTCTCAAATGCCAAGAACTTGCAACTGGAAACATGTGAACAAAAGTATTGGGACAAGTTCTACTTCACATCTCAGTTTAAGTCGGTCCTGCTCTTGCAACTGTAGAGAGTTTCCCTTTTCTCACAAGGTTTTCTGCAAGATTTTGGAATGTATTAAGGGAATTTCTGCCCATTTATTCAAAAGACCATTTTTGAGGACAGAGTCTAACGGTGGATGAGTGGTCCTGGCTCGCAAAGTCTGTCCTAGTTTTTTCCAAAGTCTAAAGTAAGTTTAGGGCTCTGTCTGAGCCTCACCCAACTTTACAGACATGCTTTGTGCACTGTAGTACAGTAATGTCGACAGATTCGTTCTCATAGTGTTTTGAAGTTTTAAGCATACAAATGTCCAAAATGCATGATTGTGTTTGATTTTCAACACCTGTTTTCCAAACACCTGTAGTCAATAATTAGGAGATATTTCCCAATTGGGTGTCATGATGGTTTAGTGGTTAGGACTGGTTCTCCGGTTTCCTCCCACAGTCCAAAAACATGGATTCAAGGTAAATTGAATGCTTTAAATTGCCCAATATAGAGCGTGTGTGCACAGTGATAGATTGATGCACTGTGCTGCCCAGCACCCAAAACGTTCTCCCCGCATAATAAGATAAGGAACATATGTTTTTGTCCATTATTGACACAGTAGCATCAGCTGTGTGCTAATTTTCTATTGGTCTGTGTTGTTTGGCATTAAATAACTACTGGTTTAAATTGGGCAGTGTAAGATTTGCTGGTTGAAACCAAAAAAGATAGATCTGTCAATATGCAGTATTTATTTAATTAAATTTATATTTCAATTTTAATGAATAGATTTGTATTTCATTTTAGATTAATGATTCATTTACACTAAGCAATTTACCTCCGTAGGCTTTCAGCTGATGCCACACTATATTACTCGCAATGAATAATAATAAAAAAATAAAAAATAAATAAAAACACTGTTTGGTGTTAAAGATTTTTTTACCTGGTAGATAGTAAGTTAGGAACACTTCTCTATTATCTGTGAATTGTTTTTCTGTTCCAAATGAATGAAGTAAACGATCCAGTGAGAGGAGATTAAAAACAAACACCTCGCGCTGATAAATAATTGAAGCAATGAAAAAGCAGTTAATTAACACGCCTTTGGGTAGAGAGGACGAAAAGCAATGTGGCCAATTGATCTGCGAAAATATTCATAAACATCTCCATCAAATGAGAAGAACGATTCAGGGTTATTACAAGCGCACTTAGCGTAGCACGTCTGCTGCAGATGATTTTGAGTTTAATTAACTGGCGCGCTTGCATGAGTCTGATCAAAGTGACAAACAGATTGGAATTATTTTTCCAGTAATTGTTTTCATGCCAAAATATATGATCAAACATATGTGAAATCCTGACTTGCAGTCACTTTCAGAGTCGTAAATATGGGCCATGTCTCTCCCCGACCTCCACCATCTTGTGAACTGTGATAGCCTCCACTCTTATGAGGTCAGGCACCAACATTTAATGAAAAGACCATGCAATTCTGGTTCCAGTTCATAGAAAAAGGTGTTCAGTGGGGTTGCGGTCAGGCCTTTGTGAGGGCCAGTGGGGTCATCCATGGTAAACTTGTCAATTTATGTTTTTTGCGGAGTTCAGCACAGTGGAACATAGGTGCTAGAATGGAAAAGGTCCTTCCCAGGACATTGGTTATGATATTCAAATGCTATTTTTTTTGGAAGAGTAACTAGAAAGGGTTATCCGGGTGGTTATCCATGGTGTCTTAGTGGTTAGCATGTTCGCCTCTCTGCGCTGGGGATCCAGGTTTGAATCCCAATCTGGGTGGATGTCTGTGTGAGTGATAGATTGAAGCCCTGTGGAAAAGAATAAAGAGAATAAATGAGTGAATGAATGAATGAATGAAGAATTATCAACATTTCTTTTGTCATCATTATTACTATAAATTCACTGTTGTAAACATGCTACTGACTACATATCACTTTAGCAATGCCGGCTGACCCCAAGACACCCTCTTATTTAACGAATCTTTAAATGGCTAAATTATTAATTACATCATAATTCATTCATCTGTCTTCTCTAAACATTCAATCAGAACTTAAAATGCAGAGGCTAAGCAGTGGCTCAGTACTAAGTTATTTAAGGCCTTAAGTGATTCTGAAATACTGTAGACCCAAAACCTTTTACACAAAATCTCATATAGAACTTGTGCATATATGCTTATTGGGCATTTCTTAAATTCTTCATACATTGCTTGTCCTCCTCATTTTAATCCCAGGACTTCCTTTAAAGCAATATGCAAAATACCCTCACAAAGGTTAGTGATGTTATTGTTTTGCTCCAGCTAGCATTTGTTTGGCATATAACTAAATGCACACAGGCACATGCTCTCACTTGAGGGCAAGAAGGTTTTTGGTTTGATACAAACATGAAGAAAAAATATTTCAACCTACAGAAGCAAACACCTAGGAATTGAAATAATTGTATCTAATTCTGATGAAAATGCTATATATTTCATTCCTGATATTTAAGTTTCTCACAAATTTGGCAGTCACTAAGCAAACTGTCCGAAATCAGAAGCCAGACAGCGTTTACTTACTGCTGGATCCATTGTTCCATGTTTTAAATTGTTCAAATATGTAACAAATGGCTCACCAAGATGTCAACGATGTGACCATAGATATCTAGCAAACTAAATATTAGGACTTGTATGCAATTTTAAATTTATCGTATTGAAAAGTGCTAGGACCAGTGATTGCATCACTGAGCTACACCCACTGAAATCAGTAGACACAGACACAGAGTACAGAGATTTTCAAAAGGTTTGATAGAGAAAACCCTTAAAAGTTGGGCAATAATAAAACTAATAATAATAGGGTGGCACACTGGGTTAGTAGTTACATTTACATTTAGTCATTTAGCAGACGCTTTTATCCAAAATTGGCACGTTCGCCTCTCAGTGCTTGGGATCCAGGTTCAAATCCCGATCTGGGTGGAGTTTCCATGTTCTCTCCGTGTTCATGTGGGTTTCCTCCGTGTGCTCCGGTTTCCTCCCACAGTTCAAAGACATGAATTCAAAGAAAATTGAATGATCTAAGTTGCCCCATATAGAGTGTGTTTGTGTGTCTGTGTAAGTGAGTGTGCTCAGTGATAGATTTTCCTGTCATCAGGTATATCTGCCCAGCACCCGAAACGTTCTATTAGTAGAGGATTAAGCGGAAAATAATGAATAAATGAATAATAATAATAATTGCTATAATAATACTTTTGAAGGGTGGTGGGGTGACGAAGTGGATAGCACTCAGTGGTTGGTATCCAAGTTCTTTAAGGGGGTATGTATAACCAACCCTGTGTTCTGACCCCAACCATCAAGTTAGGATATGTGTATGTCACTTTAGATAAAAGCATCTATGAAATGTAAATACAAATTACTCATACCAGTTACTACCAATTAAGTCTAGTTTTTGTTTTGTTAGTTAGTTTTAACTAAATTGCAGTTATCCAATCACAAGGGTATATTAACCCCATATCCATAAGTATCAGTAGTTGTCCCACTGCATGTATACATTTAATGGGATGTTGGGGACATAGTAAATGTTTGAAAATAGGAAGGAACCAAATGATGGACAAATGGGAGTGAGTAAGGAAATGAGAGAGCCCCTGGAGTGATACAAGCCTCTGGTGAAAGCTTAAAAAGCCATAATGCAGCCAGAGTGCTGCACTCCCTTTACAGCCCATGAGAATTTAATGAACGACTTTAAGGGGCCTGTTTGTTTCTTATTTATTTAAAAACACAAGAGGGGAGAAAGGCGAGTGAAAGTGAGAGAGAAAGAGAGACATCCGAGTGAGCAAGGCTGATTTTATCATCTGATGATGCAGCAAAATCAAACGTATCTGAACAGCATCATTTGTTATGGATAAAGGACTGTGTAATACCATTAGGTATAAGCTGCCCCCTAGTGGCTGTAATCGGCAGTGGTTCATTTTTTCACAGCTCTGGTGCAGTGCACTGGTGCGGCATCTGAGACTGGTGTCTCATGGGTTCAGCTCTGATCTGTTTTCTTTCTGTTTTTCCTTTTGGCCAGTTGGGAGATTTGTGAATCTCCATGTGTTTGTGTCATGAGCTGGACTCCAGTGGAAATCTGAGCAGTTGAAATGTACAGAAAGTTGGAACTTCAATATTTAAAACATCATGCAGCACTTTGCTTCAATCAGATTCTAAACCTGAAGTCGTATTATTTCATTTCCCAGGTAGTACCCATAATGTACCATGCAAATAAATAATATAGTAAAGGTGGATTAGATTCATTCATTCATTCATTATCTCCCGCTTCATCCTCTATTAGGGTCGCGGTGGGGTTCCCCATGCCCATCCAGGGGAGAACGTCTCGGGCGCTGGGCAGATAGACCCAGGACAGGGAGCCAATCCATCGCTGGGCACACACTCACTCACACAGACACACTCTATATGGGGCAATTTTGAGAATTCATTTGACTTGATTCATGTTTTTGGACTGTGGGAGGAAACCGGAGAACCCGGAGGAAACCCACGCAGACACGGGGAGAACATGGAAACTCCACCCAGATGGGGATTCGAACCGGGAATCCCTAGCGCTGAGAGGAGAACGTGCTAACCACTAAGCCGCCCGTGTATTAGGTTCTTCATGCAATCTCATTTGTACTAAATATAGTTCAGGGGCAACAAAAATAGTCCTCTCACAGAACTCTGGCTGATAAAAAAATTCTGAGCACAATGAACAAGCAGCTTCAGTTTAAAATATTCACTGATATGTAAAAATGTATCCGTTAATGGGACCAGTTAATGAATTTTATTTATATATTTTAACAACATATGGCTACTGCTTCCACTTAATCCTATGCTACAGGGAGACATGTTCGTTTTCCCATGCCCATCCAGGGGAGAACGTTTCGGGCGCTGGGCAGATACACCCAGGACAGGGTGCCAATCTATCACTGGGCACACAGACACATACACACATTACTGTATGTAGGGGCAATTAAAGGCAGCCAATTTGTCTTGAATCCATGTTTTTGGACTATGGAAGGAAACCGAAGAATCCGGAGAAAACCCAAGCGGATGGAACATGGATCCCCAGCACTGAGAGGTACACGTGCTAACCACTAAGCCATCATGCCACCCGTATTAAAAATTAATTAAGTGTATTAAAATTTAATAATAATGTAATGTTTTAGAGCTGTAGTGTAAAAGTCCTTGAGTTAAGGATCTGAATCCTCCACTGGTTCGAGGTGCTGCATATGAACAGAATTCAGCTTCTGCATGATTTATATAAACAACACACTAGCGCTAGATGTTTTATATAACAGAGTTTTAGTTCTGGGGTTTTATGTAACTGGACATCGGCTCGTAGGTGCTTTATATAAACCGAATTATTGTTTCAAATATTTATATCAGCAGTGTAGTTGTAGGTGCTTTATGTAAAGATGTTCATGTTTTAGGCTTTTGGGTTAACAGTGGTCTGATTTTGGTGGTTTGTTAAGGATTTAGAGCGTCATAGAAAACCTGAAAAGGAGCAGACTGATATTTCAGACAGAGACAATGTGTAGAAAATGTCAACTGTATTTCAGCATTTTCGCAATGTTTGTTTTGAAAAGCTACATGAGCTGCATAATACAGACATTGTCATTTAAAGGGACTAATGTAAGAGCAAGATAGAGTGATGAATCTGTTTTGCATACACTGCTTACACACAAAGAAATTTGTCCTTTACATTAAACCCAGGGCGGTTTAATGTACGTTCGCCTCTCAGCACTAGGGATTCCCGGTTCGAATCCCCATCTGGGTGGAGTTTCCATGTTCTCCCCGTGTCCGCGTGGGTTTCCTCCGGGTTCTCCGGTTTCCTCCCACAGTCCAAAAACATGGATCAAGTCAATTGAATTCTCAAAATTGCCCCATATAAAGTGTGTCTGTGTGAGTGAGTGTGTGCCCAGCGATGGATTGGCGCCCTATCCTGGGTCTGTCTGCCCAGTGCCCGGGATGTCTCCCCTGGATGGGCATGGGGAACCCCACCGCGACCCTAATAGAGGATAAAGCGGGAGATAATGAATGAATGAACATTAAACCCATCCGTGCAGTGAAGCACACACATACACACACGCTGGTATATGTACCCGGTTCTGCAGATTCATTCTATAATCATTAAAGAGATCAGATAATTTCTATCTGAGTGGACTGCACAACTCTAAGTCCAATCTTATCCTCTCTTGGTTTGACTACTGTAATTAATCGCTTGCTTGTCTCCCATCTTGTATGATCAAGTCTTGGCAGCAGGTCTGAAACTGTCTTGTCCTGGGTTCATCCAACCCAAGTGGGTCAATGTAGCTTCACTCCTATCTTCTCCTGGCTTTTTGTAGTGTAGCCTATAGGACAATCATTTGGATCCACACCATTTTCCCAAAAAAGTTTCCCAAACTTTTTTTCACAAGTACGTTCTGGCTTGCTCACTGCATTTTAGAAGTGTTAACGACCTAGTGCATCAAAATTACCATCGCCAGTTCACTCTCCATAGCCTTCATCATTGTTAAAAGGTGAAATGATCTCCCTAGCACTGTCCATAATGCTATCCTGAAGATGCAGAACATTCATTCATTCATTATCTCCCGCTTTATCCTCTATTAGGGTCGCGGTGGGGTTCCCCATGCCCATCCAGGGAAGAACGTCTCGGGAGCTGGGCAGATAGTCCCAGGACAGGGCGCCAATCCTTCGCTGGGTACACACTCACTCACACAGACACACTCTATATGGGGCAATTTTGAGAATTCAATTGACGATCCATGTTTTTGGACTGTGGGAGGAAACCGGAGAACCCGGAGGAAAGCCACGCAGACACGGGGAGAACATGGAAACTCCACCCAGATGGGGATTCGAACCGGGAATCCCTAGCGCTGAGAGGCGAACGTGCTAACCACTAAGCCACCGTGCCGCCAGATGCAGAACAGTCTGACTTTAATTACTTAATTTGTTTAATTTATTAAAAATGAGATTTAGGGCGAAGGAGATTTATATCTTGTACCAAATGGTCAGTATTTTCTACTAAATTACTGTATCATGTGGCTTCCTAATGATGTACAGCATGTTGTTATCTTACTTGTAAGTCACTTTGCAGTCCTATAGTTTAGTTTAGTTCTATATGTTTCATGAAACTGGTTTGTGTCTAAATGCTATATATCCAATAATACTAGATTAAGGTGTTCACAAAATATAGGCATCTATCCAGCTAAGGCTGCTTTAAATTAAAAGGGTTTAGAAAAGGATTTTATACAAAGCCTCTGTTGGAGTTCCAATTCTTTTTTGTGGTATATGTGTGTATGGTGCTTTATATTACCAGATAATAGGATCTGGATGTACCATTCCCCATTTCCCATGAGATCTGTCTAGATAAAAATAATTTTAACTCAGTAATACACATTTAAAGACAAAAATCAAAACAAAAATATGGTCCCTGTTTTAAAATAAAATAAAATAAATCCTGATTTGGCTTCTCCATCCTAATCAAACATCTGGGTGGATATAAATGACTCTACTCAGGCATTTTCTTTCTCTCTGCTTCTCTCAATCTAATTCAGGAAAGCTTTTTGCTTTATTGCCCCTCTCTCACACGCGCACTCTCCCCATGTCATGAAATACGATTTTGGAGACTAAGTGATTGTACAAGCCTTCAAATCTCCCTCCATTTCATTTCCACTCACTTGTCCTTGCCCTTGCCCTTTTTCCTCACCTATATTTCTTTTTTCTTTGTTCTGTGTTATTAACATGTGTGCTCTATTATAGTCTCTTCTGCCATCTTCACACTGCCATTAATGAGCTTTGCCATCACTGCCAGCGGCAGCCAAAATATATCACTTCCCCAAGGTGAGCCTCCACAGATTACCATGAAAATAGAAAAATCAGCAGTGCTTGATAGAAACCAGAAACCCTGGAGATAAGCACTACTACTACTAATTAATTAGACTTCCTTTTATGTTTAATACATGGCTAACAAATATTATTGAGTCAACTACAAGAAACGTAAATCATAAAACAAGATTATATATATATATATATATATATATATATATATATATATATATATATATATATATATGTATAAGATATATGATTATATATATATATATGTATATATATATGATTATTTATTTATATATATTATATATATGATTATCCCATATTAGGGTCGCGGGGGGGGGGGGTGGGATCCCCATACCCATACCCATACCCATCCAGGGGAGTGCGTTTCGGGCGCTGGGCAGATACACCCAGGACAGGGTGCCAATCTATCGCTGGGCGTGTGTATATATACTGTATATATATATATATATATATATAGAGAGAGAGAGAGAGAGAGAGAGAGAGAGAGAGAGAGAGAGAGAGAGAGAGAGAGAGAGAGAGAGAGAGAGAGAGAGAGAGAGATGGATAGATACAAAATGTATAGCTCTAAAAAAATTAAGCGTATATACTTCATTGGTTCACAATGGTGTAGTGTTTGCCTCTCGGCACTGGGGATCCAAGTTCCAATTCCAATCTGGGTGGAGTTTCTATGTTCTCTCTGTGACTCCATGTGTTTCATTTGGTGTCTTTCCACATTCCGAACATGGTTTTAAGGTGAATTGGCTGCTCTACATTGCCGTTTAGTGTGTGTGTGTGTGTGTGTGTGCATGCACCCAGTGATGGATTGGCCCTAGGATTATAGGATTAATTGGAAGACAATGAGATGACATGACTTTATAGCTCTATATTTTCTAACTAGGACATATTAAAAGTTTGACTTTGTGACTTTTCGGTGTTATGAATCATTGACCTGTTGTAGAAACCATTTTCCTTTCAGCCTTTGCCTTTAACAGATAGTTTGTCATTTGTTTGCAGTATTTGCTGGAATTTTTGTGGAATACATATCTCCCTCCAACAGTGCAATATGTGACTCATGATAGATCCGTCCACATCCAGGCTCCTTTTATTGGTTAAACTGATTTTTGATTTGTGGCCGAAAAATACTCTCTGACTTTTTGGACCTCAGCCCAATGTACTTGTTTCCAAAACATATCCAGTTTAAGTACATGTTCTCTTTCCTGTGTCACAGAACTAAACGGTCATGTGATGTACATTTTTAGGCAGTTCAGTAAAGAGAGAAGTGATTTCAGAAACAGAACCCACATGCTTATCTAGATAGAAATTTGTTACAAAATGCTGTTTTGATATGACAACCTATGACTTTGTGCATAGCCTCAGTTACACCTTTCTGCAGGCTGCTGGCAGTAATATGGAGTGTTTTGATGTTTCGTTCTTTCAGAGTGTTTCTTTCTCATACTCAGTAATTAATTCGAATTAGCTACAGGAATAACACCTATTGTTTTAAGTGTGAGTCACACAAATGGTATTATTTTATTATTAACAGCACACTGGTCCCTTGCAGTGAGATCTGGTACTGATTAGGGTGTTTATCTATATCCCTGGTCCAACGGCATGTCCTTGGCTGTCCCTCCCTGATTGATCGCCTTGGACGACCTGTCGAGTGGAAATGCTGATGCTTACCATCGCTCACTCATCACTGGCTCTTTCTTTTTCTCTTTCTCTTTCTTTATGCGTTGTCTTTTACATTATTTTAAGTTTGTAGGCTGAAGAATTAAAATTGTTTTAGATTTGCTGCATTACAGTAATTCAAGGATTTATAAATAGTGAAATGTATCTGTATGTCCGACGGCACCGTTGACAGGAGGTTAGCAGATAATGAACAACAAAATCACTGCAGACTCCCTTAAGGCTGGCAAAATCCAAAAATGCCTTTGTATTATTAAACATAATAAATTCTGGATAACTAAAATTATATATTTATTTACCTACGTACCCTGACAGTAAAATATACATGCATTATGCTTGGAGGAAGATCTATATATTTTCCTAAAGGACATGACTTTGATCTTCATCAAGGTTTAGAGCTTAATAGAGTTTAATATTCCATAATTTGTTTTAAATATATTCAAAATTGACTTACCCACACTAAGCCATGACCTCAAACCCATGGAAAACCTTTAGGTGAAACTAGAATAGTCCAACAGCAGTGACTGACCTCACAAATGCTCTTCTGGACTCTAAACTCTTATGAAAGACTTTGATGAAAAGTTTTAACTGTTATAGTTGCAAAGCAGGGGACTGTGAGTATAATGTGTAGGTGTCCTGATAATTCTGGAATCCTCAGCAATGGGCTTTATTGACAGAAAGTATTTTAAATATACATTTTAAACATACAGATTTTGGCAGCTGGCATCACCAAATGTCCTGCTCGTGTTGAGCATGGTTCTCTCTCCGCAGTGCAGTTACAGCTTATAAAGGCTGCACATGTTCATCAGGCAGAGCCACGTCAGGTGCATTAATTACTTTCAATGAATGAATAACCTTGTGGTTCTCCAATCCAAGAGCCCATGATACAACACTACTTGGCTTTATGTTGCTGCTCGCATTCAATACAAGGTACTGGCTCTGGTATCTTAAACTTAAAAGTTAGAAGGCTCAGACTGTACAAAGTTAGCTGTTAATTACAGCTGTAATTTATTCCAAAACAGAGCTAAAGAACAACCACCATTCAGCTGTATTCCAGTACATCAGATATAAACTTACCAAGATTATTAGAACACACACTCAAATGGTTTTATTTGATGTACAGGATACACACACACACACACACACACACACACACACACACACACACACACACACACACACACTGCGGAGTGTACACGTGAACCAAAAGCTGCATGTCCAGGTCAGAGCTATTTTCTATTGAGAAGCATGAAAGAAAACAAACAGGAACACAGAGTTCAGCCAAAATAACACCCCTCCAGTCTCCTCTCAAACACTCAAGCTGTTGATTTTTCTATCCTGAGTGTCTCCAGTGGCTCAAAGAAGACCCTCTGTGAGGACGGTTAGTGACAGCAGCACTCTACACTTACTTTATCAAAGGTTTAGATCGTCAAGGCAAAAGGTGCTAATATTTGTGGCCTCTTTTATCCAATTCTTTAAAAGGCCTTCAATTTTTGTTTTTATATTTTTATAGCACCATTAAGGGTTATGCTTGTTCTTCATAGTCTGACGGTCTTGAATTTGTCTCCTGCAGGTTGCATGTTCTTCCCATGTCTGTTTCCTCAAGGAGCCGTGGTTTCCTCCCTCAGTTCATTAACTTGCTGCAGGTTTAATAGATAATATAAAATCGTCCCAAGAGTGACCATGTACATAAATATGTGTATATCGGTATCTAGCCTATAAAATACAGGAGACCTGTAAATTCAGGGTGTTCCCACCTTTTGCCCAATGGACCACAAACTCTTGCAATTCATATTACAGTAAGTGAATTGGAAAATGATTGAATTATCTTAAAGATGGATCTGCTGCTGCAGTTCTTTTATATAGACCTTTCAGCAGAAGTGAGGCTAGTAAGCCCAGCTCACCCACCACTTGCTCATAAAAAGGGTATTAGCACATCAGAACCCCCGTCCTCCTCTGTGTGACTTCCCTGGTGTGCATATGAGAGTCGCCAAAGTGCTAAAATTCTCTTTTGCAATTGAGCTTTTAAGTTCTTTTATTTTAACCCTCTAACACTTTGGTGAGCTCCAGATCTGACCTGGATCTGTTGCTGTTATTACTGGTAGCCCCGTTGGCTCCACTGATGGCAGCAGTCACCTACCATGACCTCTTCTACTTGCAATGCAGTTCCACTGCTCTGCTCTACCACAGCTTTCTATTCTCACTTCTACCACACCATGCTGTCCATTCAGCTCATCACTGTATGCCTGCCACCAGTCCCCTTTTACTCACACTATTGATCCCCCCCCCCATTCATTCATTCATTCATTCCATGTTGATGTAAGGAAGACCCTGTATGTGCCATAATGAAACTTCTCACTCCATGCTCTAACCCTTCATTCAACTTCATGAGGCTCATTCTGCCTTTACCTCCCCCTAGGACAGCCTAACCCTCTCCAACTCCATGTGCCCACTCTCTAAACTACCCCCTGCTTTTGCCTACTGACAGAGTGGGTCTCTCTGGATCACCCGCTTGCCTTAAATGTGTAATATTCCGCTTTTTTGAGTGATTGCCTCCATCCTTATTTACTTCTGCCAAGTATCAGCATTCACTGTCTCCTCATGTGTTGGAAACAGCACAACGGGGGTTGCATGGGAAGGGTTGTCATGGAGAGACTTTTTTTGCTTTCTCCCCTCCTGGTTCATGTTCAGTTTTGACAGTTATGCCACATCATTTCTATTTACATTTATTTTAGTCATGTGTCCTGTTCTACTAGGTGTTCCTCTTGTCTGTGTTCTATACATATAGGCCTGTATTTTTATAAAATGGCTTAATTTGTATAGATTTTTGACTGTTCATGAGTTTGATCCTGGGTTCGTAGGTCATTGTTTTCTCATTTTCCATGGAAGAATACTAAGCTGTTCTCTAAATGAACCTATTAAGAGCTAATTTAAGTACTTGTGAGTCCATGAGGGAATTTGTGCAATCTTGTTTTGTGTACGTGTGCCGATGTGGTTTCCATATGGATTAGATTGCTGACTTAACACCATGGCTCAGCAATATTGTGCATTATTGTCGTGCTGAAACATCACAAGCACTGCAGATTTAGCTCCACTTGCATAACTGTTTCATTAAGAGACTTATTTTAATCACAGATTATAATTAAATCAAAGCTTAAAAGAAAATGAATTAGATCATCTTGCTCCGTTTCTGGCTGTGTTTTGAAAACTCCAGGTGCTTAACAACTTTCAGACCCAGTCAACTTCAGAAAGTCCTTATTCCATCAAAAGTAATTGCTGGTCCTTATACGCAAATTTTGCATATATATTTTCAGTGTATAATTTTAATTACATTCTTTAAACAGACAATGGAAAACATAAATGGGTATGAGCTCTGTTCTCAAGGTGCAGGTTTTGTTTTAGCCCCTACGATAAGGTCACGGCTAAAGAAAGATCATCATCACAAAGAGCATTCAAAGCTCATAATATTTGAAACAGCCTTCTTGCCTCTGCCTCTGGGATTCAGAAACTACGGAGCCCCTAAAGTGACATGGAAGAAAAAAATATATAATGCGAGATCTCGCAAAACTTTTGCTAGATCTCGCAATAATTGTATTTATATTTATTGTATTAATAAATATACATTTATTTATTGCATTTAATATATTTATTATTATAAAACTAACGGTCCGCTTGCATTAAGTAGTCGCTTCAGGTGTCTCTCGTGTTGGAATTTATTAAACATAAAAAGACATGAAATGCATTATTTGTTTGCATTATTATCGCTGGCGGCACGGTGGCTTAGTGGTTAGCACGTTCGCCTCTCAGCGCTAGGGATTCCCGGTTCGAATACCCATCTGGGTGGAGTTTCCATGTTCTCCCCGTGTCTGCGTGGGTTTCCTCCGGGTTCTCCGGTTTCCTCCCACAGTCCAAAAACATGGATCAAGTCAAATGAATTCTCCAAATTGCCCCATATAGTGTGTGTCTGTGTGAGTGAGTGTGTGCCCAGCGATGGATTGGCGGCCCATCCTGGGTGTATTTGCCCAGTGCCCGAGATGTTCTCCCCTGGATGGGCATGGGGAACCCCACCGCGACACTAATAGTGGATAAAGCGGGAATGAATGAATTATTATCGCTAGATCTCGCAATAAATATAAATATAACTATTGCGAGATCTCGCAAAACTTTTTGCGAGATCTCGCAAAAGTATTGCGAGATCTCGCATTCTATTTTTTTTCTTCCATGGCACTTTAGGGGCTCCGTAAGAAACATTTCGAACCAAATTCAAAAACATTTTTTTTTGCTTATTATTTTTAATTGATTGCTGTATGATGTATTTAATTTGATATCTTTATATAAATATTTCTTTTTTGATTCTGAAAAAAAACACTATGTAAACTTATAAGTATTAAACTAAGTTGCAAGTTTCATCATGATTAACTGGTGGAAATTCTACTTTAAGTCGAGTTCTTTCTGAAAAAAATGGCACATTTCTTAATTAGGTCCTACATTATGCTCAATTATTTAAGACGCATGTTGTCAGCGGTAATCATTAGACACTTTCTACCAGGAGAAACTTTATCTCATACTTAGAGTTTTCAAAACTGTTGATTGAAGTGCTACTTTTGGTGTGTCCACCCTGCAGGAAGTGAGGTTAGTCATTTTTTATATAATTCCATTTTAAAAGACTTTTCAGCCCTTACTTTAGAGTAAAACCTCTTGACATGTAAGAGGCAGCATGCATGACGTGAATGAAGTGTAGTGTGCATAAAAGCCCTTGAACATATGTAGTTGGGGGAGCTCTCTGGTGGACATTTCCTTGTAGCATGTTAAACCATTTGCTCCAAGCCCTTTGGACTGTGATGTAATTACCTAAAACGAAAAACACAAAGAAAACCCAATAATTCAATTGGTTGGTTTTGACATTTTTCTCCAGTAGGTGATCTGCGGTGCTTGCGATGTCTGAACAAGTCTGCCAGTCGGTTAGACATGGTAGATTTAAGCAGAGCTGGAGAATCAAATTTTAATTCCTTTTGAAAACTACTTATTACAGGTTTCTATTGTAAAGCATCAAAGCAAAGATCACGACCACAATTAAGCAACAAGTGAAGCAGAACAACCTCCTTATATTAATAAAGAATTAGATTAATGGAGTTAGGCGGCACAGTGGCTTAGTGGTTAGCACGTTCGCCTCTCAGCACTAGGGATTCCAGGTTCGAATCCCCATCTGGGTGGAGTTTCCATGTTCTCCCCGTGTCCGCGTGGGTTTCCTCCGGGTTCTTCGGTTTCTTCCCACAGTCCAAAAACATGGTTCAAGTCAATTGAATTCTCCAAAATTGCCCCATATAGAGTGTGTCTGTGTGAGTAAGTGTGTGCCCAGCGATGGATTGGCGCCCTGTCCTGGGTCTATCTGCCCAGCGCCCGAAACGTTCTCCCCTGGATGGGCATGGGGAACCCCACCGCGACCCTAATAGAGGATAAAGCGGGAGATAATGAATGAATGAATTAATGGAGTTTTTTTTCATTATTTTAGGTGTTACATTTCCATGAAAAAAATAATGTTCTTGGTGCGAACGGGTTGAACCTGTGACCCCTCTTGTGGCTAAAAAGTCAGCAAAAGAAAAGAATTGTTCATTAGAAATACAATTGATGCAATTAGTGTTTTATATCCTTGCTCTGCTTAATTAAATCAGAAGCTGAAAATGTGTCGGGGGGGGGGGGGGTATTACACTAAATGAGTGACTATAGTTTGTAGAGCTTTTGCCTTATAAGCACACACACACACACACACACACACACACACACACACACATACACACACACTGTTTCTCTCTGAAGGCTTGTTGCTAGCCCTGTTCAGTCAGATGCTTTTCATTTCCTGCTGTCCAACATGCTGATGCAACCACGATGTAACAGCACTGCCCGCATGCGCGGGCACACACACACACACACACACACACACACACACACGTACACACCCTCTGTTCCCTTTTACACCGATGAATATCTAATCCAATTATATTACAATATCAAATCTTCAATGTATTATGTTTATGTGCATAATTTTATTTTAATATATTTATTGTAGCTTACAGATTGTTAGTAGATGGACATTTATGATTGGTGCATAACGGGGTCTTCCCCATACCCATCCAGGGGAGAATGTAAAGGGCGCTGGGCAGATACATCCAGGATGGGCCGCTGGGCATACTTACACCTCACAAACACACACTATATGAGGGAATTTAGAGCATTCGATTTACCTTAAATCCATGTTTTTGAAATGAGGGAGGAAACCGGAGAACAAGGAAAAAACCCAAGTCAACACAGGAGAACATAGAAAACCCAGCCAGATTGGGATTCGAACCTGGATCCCCAGCACTGAGAGGAGAACGTGCTAACCACTAAACAACAAAACAACTTTTCTTTCTATAAGAATTGTGCACACGAAAAAGGAATTTTTGTAAAACATATAGTTTTATATAGTGCAAGAAGGTCTAAGTTGTGATTGGTGTGTTCAGTGGATGTTATGTACACGTCACCCGAGGTCCTCACAAGCAAAAAGAAGTCATGTTTTAGTGACCTAATGAACAAACACATGAGTACTAGACCAGAAAATGTCCACATAGTTGCCGCAGGTTTATCATTTCTTATTGTTTATATTTGTGCATGCAGGTCACTAAACCCACATGGTTGTAGGTTGCTGAGAATAGATTATGCTGCTGGTATTCTCTAAACACAAACTATCATTAGTGACAAGAAATTTGACGTTTTCACCAGCAGATGTCGCTTGGAAAATAAACGTCAATGTGAATGACATCTGCTGGTGAAGTGCTGGAACTGCATCTCCAACGTGAATTTTGCGGCATTCATCAGATTTATTAAATTGTTCAAAATATTTTATTACAGTCACGTTCAGAAAAATAAAAAAAACATGATATATGAGTATTACAAAGGTACAAATTATGTTTAAATGTTCCATGTGAAGAACCGATAAACTCAACATACTATAAACATGGTGGTTTTTTTGAATGCACCAGATTAACAATACAGCTTTAAACACATACTGAACGTATTGATGCACAGTCCCTCGAATAGAGGGTTTCTTATAAAACTGGTAAATGTAATAACCATACGTATAAAGTACAGCTACAACTCGAGGTTTTTGTACAAAATGTCATGTGAGGTAAAAGTATATTGAAAAGATTCGAAATTGCATTTTGCAAATAGAAATTCTGATATTGTTGTGACATCTGGACTGTTATTAGCAATAAGTGAAGAAGTCAATATTTGTCATGGTTTTGGGATAAATCAATACATATGACATGAGCGACTTCTCTATCTGTAATGGTATTATTGATGCAGAGGCATTTACTGGGAATATTGAGATATATTGCTGACATAAAGATTATGTCTCATCGCGAAATGTCTACAATCATTTTAGCAGGACAATGTCAGGACTCTGCGAAGAGTCTGTCTGCAAAGGCTATGATTTTAAAAGCATGACTTGCCTGCAGAATGGTGTGTGTCTTTTATAAAAGTCTGTACAGTGATACTTTAAAAGAAAAATGATACAACTCTGACTACCGAATTTTACTTGTAATTCTGAATCCCCATGGTATTCCCACGTCCAAAGCAATGAATATTGATTGGGTTAATTGTGGACATGTTTGATTGGTAACTAATAGCGTCTAGTAACAAATTAATTATTGTAGAGTGTGACTATCAGGTAGATGTATCCAATATTATGGCCAGTGAGCCTGTGAAGCAGGTCTGATTAACTCGGTTGCATGGGTCATTTTGTTTTTGTTTGTGTTTTTTTTTCTCGGCCATCCATCCATTCATCACAACCTACTCATTCATCAATCAGGAGTGAACAGGTCCACTGTGGTTATGGGTTTTGGACGTGTGTTTGTGTGTGTGTGCGTGCAAGAGAGGAAACTTATGCTTAATTAAGACCGACTTGTTAAAAAAACAGACCTTTCAGGGATGATGAAGTAGCTAATGAGCTAGAGGAAGCTGCCCAACACCTAATGAGTAATGATATCCTGCACACATGCATGCACACACACACACACACACACACACACACACACACCCCAAGTACAGTACACAAGGTACACACACCCACACAGTATCACTTTTTATCACTCACTGGCTCAGTTTGTGAGTAATGATGATAAATACATGTGCTACACATTCTTGGTGAAATGGGAGGATATGCCCACCTTCTACAAGTTGCAATATCAGCATTAGTTTAACCTGTGTATGTGATATGAGGGTGTGCATATGCCCTACTTTCCATTGTATGTATTTATTGTTTATGAATTTGCTTTGGTTTCATACATGTGAATATGGTTTATTAATATATTTATTAAGGGTTACCAATTTGTTTTTTATTTTTATGTGGAATTAAATGAATTAAATTAACATATTAATCACATTTTTACAAATTTTGAAGATAATGATTGTATTAAGGGCAGCACGGTGGCTTAGTGGTTAGCACGTTCTCTCAGCGCTAGGGATTCCCGGTTCGAATCCCCATCTGGGTGGAGTTTCCATGTTCTCCCCGTGTCCGCGTGGGTTTTCCTCCGGGTTCTCCGATTTCCTCCCACAGTCCAAAAACATGGATCAAGTTAATTGAGTTCTCTAAATTGCCCCATATAGAGTGTGTTTGAGTGTGTGATTGTGTACCCAGCGATGGATTGGCGCCCTGTCCTGGGTGTATCTGCCCAGCGCCCGAGACGTTCTCCCCTGGATGGGCATGGGGAACCCCACCGCGACCCTAATAGAGGATAAAGCAGGAGATAATGAATGAATGAATGAATGAATGTATTAAGAGCGGCACGGTGGCTTAGTGGTTAGCACGTTCTCTCAGCGCTAGGGATTCCCGGTTCGAATCCCCATCTGGGTGTAGTTTCCATGTTCTCCCCGTGTCCGCGTGGCTTTTCCTCCGGGTTCTCCGGTTTCCTCCCACAGTCCAAAAACATGGATCAAGTTAATTGAGTTCTCTAAATTGCCCCATATAGAGTGTGTTTGAGTGTGTGATTGTGTACTCAGCAATGGATTGGCGCCCTGGGTGTATCTGCCCAGCGCCCGAGACGTTCTCCCCTGGATGGGCATGGGGAACCCCACCGCGACCCTAATAGAGGATAAAGCGGGAGATAATGAATGAATGAATGATTGTATTATTTGTAATATTATTATTTTATTTATATATATATATATATATATATATATATATATATATATATATTTTTTTTTTTTTTTTTTTTTTTTTTTAACATCATTGTTTAAATACGCTCTGTAACTTTTGCACATACACAGTTTCCACACCCTGCACGTTTGAATTATCTGTGGTTGCTTCAGTTGGTCGGTTGGGGCTCATCAATAATCAGGTTATCTCTTCAATGGACTGTTTCTTTCCTAATGGCATGTGTGTAGTCCAGGATGACAATGGCAAGATTCAGCAGGATCAGATGGTGAAACAGAGAGTCAGAGAAGCATGAGGATTTATTTTCGTTTATCAAATGACCCCCAAAGTCATGACTTTTTGAAAGTCTTTGAGATGTGTTGGAGAAGAATTTATTAGGTGGCTTAACTCCCCTGTATTAAGTCTTAAGATATCACGCTAAAAGTAATGCAATTCTGGATGGGAATACATTTTGTGACATTGTTGAGGTTGTCAAAAAAAATGCCTCAGCGCATGCATCTCATTATCAGAGCTAAAGGCACTCAAAAGAAATTCCAGTGTGTGACTTTTCTTGGCCAAGTCTGTGTATACCCTACAGAAACATTTCATTACAATAGGTATGTATCTGTGCTATCCATTTAACCCATTGGGTAACCAGTTGATAACATAATAACTTTGACAATCTGATATTTTATGCAATTCCAACCAATTCATTTATTAATTGAGTTTCTTCATCAGTCGTGTGTTATTTTGTCATAGCTCCCTCAGTAGTGGCACACCGATATATATTATTGAAACTCATGTAAATGCATATTTAATTAGACTCATTTTTTCTGCATTTAATATTTTATATGTACAAAACATTTTGACCTTGATGTCAGAACTCGCATTTGTCAAAAATCCAATTTACAACAGATCTGATTAGCTTTTAATCTTTTACCTTTCAATTATTTAACTGCAGCACTCTGCTTCAATACAGAGAATTGTTCCCGTTTGTTTAGGTAAATGATGTGATTGTGATGTGATTCATGCTTCAGAGTGCAGATGATATCTCTTGGATTTAATTGTCACGCATTAGCAATAGCAGCTTTACGTATTATATTCTAATATCAATAGAATACACCCCATTGCGAGCCACATGTTGACATTAACAAGTGTTTTTTGATATGTTAATAGATGTTACTGCCATGTGTGTGCTGATTTCAATGCTTAATACTAACCATCTTGTTAATGCTAGAACTTTTCTGTATTTTTTGTTGAATACTTAAATTTTTATTGAATAATTTTGAGAAAGAAGAAGTGCTAATTAATAGACCTGGGTATATACATCATTGTAAGTGTGCTGCATTTGGCTTGTTTTGCATATTTGATGGTAATTTCCCCCAAATCTGACATTTTTAACACTTTATTTACCCTTTAAGTACACTGACAGTAAAATACAGACATTATGCTTGAAAAGAGATCTAGATATTTTCTTAATAGATGTGACATCATCCACAAAAGCAGAGTTTAATATTTCATTAATTTTTAGCATCTAAAGAGGCGGGAAAATGTGAAAAAATTCAGTCAGTGTGAATGATTGTACTTCGCTTTGTACTTAACCCTTCACATTTCATCACATAGCGAATAGACACATTTGAATGATTTATTTGCTTAAATTTGTAGATGTTGGTTGTTGGTTGTAGATTGGAGATATAAAGTTGAAGAACCTCTTTGATCCTGACAGTTTGCTTTTGACGGTCACATATAAAATTAAACACGCTGCTCTTTGAATTGTAAATTCAGAGGTAGTTATATGGCTTCTGTAAAAAAAATATAATAATTTTTGGATGTTAGGGGGTTCTGTACCTTTAAAATACAGTGAGAGGGATAAATCGGGATACAGAGTAGGAAAGAAGGATACGGAGCAAGAGCGAGAAAGAGAGAGAGCTTAGCTGTCAAACACCATGTCTATATTAGGGAATGAAAGGGCTACACACAGAGAGAAAAGCATTAGACCTTGTTTTCCTTAGCAGAGGCCGAGCGACACAGTTGAGTCACTGTTCCCAAGCTTCAGAAGGCCTCCTCGGCCAGATGTGCAAAAGTAAGTCACAGAAGCCAAGTTTTGTGTTTCATATGGCTGGCATATTCAGCAAGAATGACTTCGCCAGTGTGCCACACCATTTTAACTCTCAGAATTTTCCTATATTTGGGCGTTTCCATAAAGTTGCTTTTGCAGTCACATAGTACAATCTTTTAGAAGAACAGGAAAGGGGGGGAAAAAACAAGTCAAGGGCCAAAACATTACAGCAATCTGAGTTGGCCTCAAGTCATAGCGCTTTACGCAGTGTTGTGCCTGTCTCTAATCAAGACCAACTCACAGACGTCAAACACAGTGTAAGAGGAAGTAAACTATGAGAAAGTAGTGAACTCTGAGAAAGCTGTGGGAGGATAGAAAAAGAAGAGCAGAGAGAGGATAAGCAGATGACAGTAAGGAACTAGAGACAGAGATGACTCAGTCTTGGCAATTGTCAAGCTCGCATGGAACGGGAGAGCAAGAAAGCAGTCATATCTGTGTCAGCAAAAATCTCCTAATGCGATCAAGATGAGTGCCTCCTGCCGCAGCTTGCACCGCTTAATTCTATTCAGCTCTCTGCCCTGCTTTCCCTCATTCTCAGTGGCCTAATCGACAACCAAGGGAGACAAATTCCCTCACCATACCTGATCCGGAGCGCTAAGACCGGCCAGCAGCGAAAGACTGGAAATCGGAGGAGACTTTAAGGAGAACCTTCCTTCTTTTGCAGTGACCTAGTTGATGACCAAGGTGGGGGGTGTCACCTAAAACAATCCTTACAAATGAGGAAACAGGCTGATTTCTCACCATGCTTGGAGTACAGAATGCCTGGCTTGTGGGAATGGCAAATTTCAGAGCTCTGTTTATTTTGATCCTCAGGATATTTTACATCTCACACGTCCTGTAGCACTTCAGATCATGTGAGCTGTGAATTTCCAGGGTCGTGGAAGAGGCATGTTTTACAGAAGTTGACCTCAGACTCCAGGGTGGCCTGGTTGACCCAAGGTTGAGGTCAGCTTTGTTAAATGGGTGAACGCAGCCATTGAAGACCGCAGGTGACAGGTCGTGACATTGCGAAGATCACACAATAGCCATCAAAAAATCTAATACAACCAGAGGGGAGAAGAAGTTTATCAAGGAAGCAAAGTGCAGGTGAGATATATATCTTAAATAACAATACTATAACATTAATCATTTTTGTTTCCTGAAAAGGTTATGAACAGAATGTATGAAATTTTAAAATTCGTCTGAATACTGAGTAGTTTAGATGTTCAACAACCATCACTGAAATGTATAATATTTCTAAAAAAAAAAAAACCCTCTTAAAGCTTATTAAGTTCAGAAAAGTGTGCAGCAGTGGGATAGTGGTTAACATAGCTGCCTCTCAGCACTAAGGCTCCAGGTTCGAATCTGGATCCAGTTGGAGTTTCCAAGAATGTGTAGGTTTCCTCTTTGTTCTCCAGTTTCCTCCCACAGTCCAAAAACATGGATTCAAGTTGAATTGGCTGCTCTAAATTGCCTCCTATATAGTGTATGTCTGTGTCTGTGTGAGTGAGTGTGTGCCCAGCGATGGATTGGAACCCTGTCCTGGGTGTATCTGCCCAGTGCCTGAAACATTCTCTCCTGGATGGGCATTGGGTACGCCCACAGCGACCCTAGTAAAGGATTAAGCGGTCAAGATAAAATGTCTTTAAAAATATTAGAAAATAAATGTGCTGATAAATTTTGTACACAGCTTAAAAGTCATTTTCATTACTTAAATATCCTTCAGTTTTTTTAAGCAGATGCAAATTAATAATACAGTGCAGAAGGATACCATCAAACCAGTTTCTTACTCCTTCTAACAAGTTAATTTGTAAAAGGTTTAACGCTATTCTTGTGGATAGCAAAGTCAGGCCCCTGAGGAAGATCCTTAACCCTTAGCTGTTTGGATTGCATCACATTTTCCTGTAAATCCTTGTGGATAAATGTTGCTGTTAATACTTACCATCTGTCATCACTTAGAGGAGAATGGATTCACTATGTACGGCTGGTGGGTCTTTAACAGATTATTTTTTTCTTTTTATTGTTGCATTTCATTTGCAAGTTTTTTTTTTTTTTTTTTTTATAAAATACGCATATCATTTGTTGACTTTATATTGCCAAAAACCTGCAATTTTGCTGGACTGGGAATAATTAAAAATACTATATTAATAATTATTGTTCATCATGGAAGAAATCTTTATTATTCCAGAATTGAAATTAATAAAACATGAGGTAATGGTTAAGAGGAGAGTTTTGAGAGGTAATATTAAAGAGAAGAGCCTGAAGGATCTAAAAAGACTTGGGATTAAGCAGCACTTCACTCTGTAATCTTTCATTATACATTAGAGAAGTGTCAGTGCTTATGTGCTGGTAAAATGAGATTGCACAAAGTACTTCATGTCTTAGAATAACTACACTTCAGTCAAAGTAATGAACTATTAACCACAAAGCCATTTCAAACAACTATATAATAATTCTAAAGCTGACTTCATGGCAACAGCTGAGAAAACAGCTCTGTCCCTCCTGAGATTCACCACATGCTCCCTACTGAAGCTTCATTTACCAGATGTGGAAGGAATGCTCTGATTAGGGAGCCACTAGCCTTGTTTGCAAATTTATTTGTGATTAACTCCATGAACTACTAACTAGTCAATAATTATTACTAGATCTTTAAGTATGCGGGTATGTGGGTTGGGTCGCCTATTTGTTTCTTTCCAATTTCAAACATGCCAAATATTTTAGCACCACACATCTGGAATTATGTGCATCTGCGCAGTGCAGGGTAAAAGAAGAAGATTCTGGTGGTGCAAACTGAGAGGTTGGGGTGATTCTTAAGGAATTACAGTAAATTGTTGGAACACTTATTAAAAATGCATTTAATACTATGTATTTATATATAGATTTAATAGCAGTAGTGCGGCATGGTGGCTTAGTGGTTAGTACGTTCGCCTCTCAGCGCTAGGGATTCCCAGTTCGAATCCCCATCTGGGTGGAGTTTCCATGTTCTCCCCGTGTCTGCGTGGGTTTCCTCCGGGTTCTCCGGTTTCCTCCCACAGTCCAAAAACATGGATCAAGTCAATTGAATTCTCCAAATTGTCCCATATAGAGTGTGTCTGTGTGACTGAGTGTGTGCCCAGCGATGGATTGGCGCCCTGTCCTGGGTGTATCTGGCCAGCGCCCAAGATGTTCTCCCCTGGATGGGCATGGGGAACCCCACCGTGACCCTAATAGAGGATAAAGTGGGAGATAATGAATGAATGAATTAATAGCAGTAGTTTCATATTTTAATGAAATTAAAATTTCAAATAAAACTAAATTAAATTTAAATAATTAAAATGTTTTATAGTCCTTTTTTACTGCATTAAGGTCTACCAGTAACTATGATCATATATTCATTTTGAACATTTGTTTAATTATATTATTCTTTTTAATATCTTGCAATAATAAAACTCCCATAACATAACCCCCTTGGTTTTCTTTGTTTCTCTCTCTTTTAGATCTGTTTTGGTTATTTATGTAGGTGTCTGAAGCAGATCTCTATGGAATAGCAGAGGTCAGTGGCCATGCCTGTAGCTTTGCGCAAAAGAAGCTGGGAGAATCATGTGACCCCACGCTTAAGAAAACAGTACAGCTATGATGACCTTAACCTGCATTGTTGCCATGACAGTATTGCAGACAGTGGCTCCATCATAACTCAAAGTCAAAGATGTGCATCAATGCCGGAATGTCACAATCATAACCTGATGATTGGAGCTTGTACTGAGTTTGACATTGAAACTTGTCTCGAAATCCAGAGGTCATCATTAAACTATAAAGACAAAGATTTAAATGGTGTAATCAAAACAGAAACAACTGACGAAGAAATTAGCCAAATAATATCAAGCCATAATAGTGAATCATCTACTAAAAGTTCAAAAGAACGTGTTGAAAAAAATAGGAAAAAGGAAAATGTGCATAATACTGACTCAACTGGATATGACCTGTCTCAAAATAGTCTGAACGAAGATGGCAAGCAATGTAATTCCTGTGGCATGGTTAACATCACGGATAGCTGTTTTTCCATAGCAAACGCTATACTTGACTGTTCAAATGCATTTCCAGATAAGGAATTAAAGGAAAACCCAGAGGCAAAAGAAATTAACCCTAAAGTCATTGTAAACAGTCCTGTAGAGAGTATCATTGTGTCACTGGTAATTGGTGAAGGACTTTCCAATGGTAATGGTAAATCGACTGAACAACCTGAGGACTGTGGTGATATATGGACAGATCACACCAGCGGACTGGATATTTTCAATAATCATGACATTTCAAATGGTGATTCTAATGCTACTGTCGATAAACAAGTGCCTCCTAATGAGCCAGCTCGTAACACTTCAGAAAATAGAGTACATCACTCCAAACTTCATACAATTGTTGAGACACCCCTTCCTGAATTTCAGCAGCAATCACCTAGCCAGGTGGAGATGAAGGAACTTGACGACAACGCTTGCACAAGTTTTAAAGAACCTGAAATCAATCACTTACCATGCGATACATTTTCCGGTTCTTCTGGAACAGCAGGCTCTCGAGAAAGCCTTCAAAACAATGTCTCCAGACTTCCACTGGATAATGAAACTGTAAGTGAACAACAGAGGAGGAATGAGCTGGAGAGAGAACAAAAATCTCAGGATCCTTCAGTCAGACTGCGAACTCGAAAAGTAAGTTCATTTAATGTCTATTTACTGTTGGCTTAATTGCTGGGTTGTACCATTAACCGTACTCCAAGGAAATCTTCTGATTAAAGGATAAAATTGCAAAAATTTGTTAACAGAACTTCATTTAGATTTTTTTTGTAAAAGATTTTCATCCATTTTTAATCATTTTGATAGACTCGCTGAAACTGAACACAAATATATACTTATTGTATCACGTTGCAAAAAATGAGATTTATCTTGCATGTATCATTCGTTCAACTGAGCTGAAAATGTTTCACTGCTTTGAGTTTGGAATTAAGTTCTGGTTCATCAGTTTGTATTAATCTCTATTCATATAACAGTTCAAGGAAGACCATTGTACATTTAACATTTAATTTAAATGTGACCGGTATGCACAAAGCCTTGACTTATAGATTTTCCAATTGTCATATAGTTTTTCCAATTATTGAATTTGGACACGTGATCACTGCACAATCTGTACATGGCTGTACATTGATGAGTCCCCACTGAGCCTTGGTCCTCCTAAGATTTCTTCAAGGTTATTAGTTTATAGGCTTATTGTTAGAGAAATGTTGTGTTATCTCTAATGCTTCATCACTCACATTGGCTATGGCACTCCTTATATTTTTGTATATGTATTTTTATTTATATACAGAGAAAAGGGAGCAATGATAAACATGTTTATGGAAAGCATGTTATTAACATTCAGACTTTCTGCAGGCACAGTAGTGCGCCATGAGGTTAAGCTGCAGCAATTCAGTTTTCTTAAACCATTTTAAAAAATAATACTTTAAAACAGATTATTATATCATTATCCACTGTACCACTGCCAGCTCAGGAAATGTTAGATCATAAACAGAGAATCTGGGAAATAGGATTTATGTTTATAAGCAAGAGCCATTAACATTTCAGTAATTGTAATTGTGTTTAATTTAAAAAGGGACTTTGTTGTATGTAAAAGAAATGTGCAAGAGTAATCATGAATAGATAATAATAATAAATAAATATATTATTTATAGAGTCTGTCTATACAAGAATAAGTTGTAAGATTATGTTCAGGCTCAAGAACACAATAAGGAGTGCTGCCAAACAGCCGTATGTAAATTATTACGTCCACTAAGAAAAGATGGACATCATTGCACACACTTGCATCAGTGGCTGAAGTAATCAGTAAATGTTTTTGCCCTCTGTAAGGCTGCTATTGCACAAGATGCTTTTTTGTATTAATGGAAGGATCAGCGTCATCTCAGTTTGCAGAGTTGCTTTGGTATGTATGTGTTTTTACTGATGTTCCTCTGCTCTGTCTAGGGACCAGCTCGAAACCACAGTCATTATTTAAAAAGCCAGGGCTGTTAGCCTTAGAGGAACAGGCACAAACAACACACCAATAATTGTCACTTACTTTTGAGTTTTGAGATCAGGAATAATTGGCTAGCTTCTTTTGGAAAAGAGTGCTTTGCTGCTTTTGGACAACAAGGCCATTTAAAGAGTCCCCAGGCATTAGAGCTCAGGGGACTTGGGAAGTTTGTGAGGGATGTAACAGCGTGACGGATGTAACAGGAAAAAAAATGTGTAGTTTTGAGGAAACACAATGAGCTTTCCTGACCGTAATCTCTCTGTTGGTAGTAGTTGTATTAGTAAAAGACTGAATCACACCTACACTATTGCAGCTTTCATTTCCATTTTAGATAATTTAATATAAATTGTATAGGTAAACCACATGCAGCTTCATTCAATTCCACTCATTAGTTTATTTATTTTTATTACTAAATTACTATAGATCTGTCTCATATTGAGCGATAGATGCTATACTGGAAAATAAGCAAAACTGCCTTGATAATGATGGCAGTGATAGCAATGATCCTATATTCCATAATTAGCTCCCTGTGGTGTTTCCTTTCTGTTTGGCTCTTTTAGCTTTTGCTGAAACAGATTTTTCGATCTTCCAATAATGATGTCGCTGGGGGACATGTTTCCAGATACATGTTGCTTTAGTTTTTGGAAGTTTATAGTATATATGCGTTCAAAAGTTTTGAATAACCCAGAACAGCTACATTTTTGGACAGCAATGAAGGTTCTGGTTTCACCGTTGTGGCAATGTTCTTTGTAAGACAAGGATGTGCAGCATCTATGTTATGGGATGAGCATGCCTCACCAACCCTAATTAATTTACCCAGTCGTGACTTATTGACATATCAATGCTAATTTAGTTCTTTCCTGCTTATGGGTATTGGCTAGGATTTGGCCATCTTGATTAGAATGTAAGATTTCTGTCATTATCACACTGCTGTTTTTAAGGTAATATAATCCAAAAATTCATATTTTGAAGCTGGACATGAAAATCTTACCAGAAAGTGACAATGAATTCTACAGTTTTCATCTCACTGAGAGACCGGCTCAAATAGATTTTCACAATTACCAGAATTAACATCATCATTAGGAGTCTCTGGAATTCTGCTAAAGGTTCACACACATCATATTCAAGTAACGTTTTGTTTCCAAAGTCTCTCTGTAATGGATCTCTCTCTCTCAAACAAATTCAGAAAGGGTCAGACCAATTTCAACACAGGCACAGAAAGATGAAATAGACCTTATTATTATAATCCTACAGATAGCACACTCTGGCTAGGGGCTGAAGAGGCAATTTCCTGTGTTATTGGGTACCAAAGGAGAACAAGAACAAACTGCTGACAAAACTGGATGAGTCATCAGTTGTCTCACTAATCATTCATTTCACCTATAACATGTGAAATCTATAATTCCTGTTTCCTGAAACGTTAGGACACTTTTTTTCTTTCTCTGTACACTATATTACATTACATTTAATCATTCAATAAACACCAAAGTGACCTACAAGTGTGACAACAACAGTCAGTTGGCAGTAGGTTAGGGATTCTTATATGTCGCTTTGAATAAAAGAATCTGGTAAATGAGCAAATCTAAATGTAATAGCCTCTAAGAAAAGATATGTCTTTATTGGTCCCACAAGGGCATGGTAGCTCAGGGTTTAGGGTGTTGGGCTATCAATCTGAAGGTTGCGGGTTTAAATCCCAGGTCCACTGAAGTTACCAATGTGGTCCTTAAGCAAGATCCTTAACCCTCATTGCTCCAGGGATATTGTGGTTAACTCTGTGCTCACTTTGTAAGTCGCTTTGGATAAAAAAAATGACCAAATGTAATAAGTAGTTTGGTACGGTAAGGTAGATCCCTTTAGGGGCTTTATTTTAAATGTGTTTTAATAATGCTGTAGAAATTCTGAAGTAATTTAAGCCCGCTGATAGTGCTCTTATTTTCTTGTAATTGTCTTTCATAGTTCAGTCTTAAGCTGCACTATAAAGGGGACAACCAAATCGGTGAAATTTCACTGTATTCATTGTCATCGCATCTCGACTCAAAATTTGATACATATTTAGTGCCTGAAAATGCCATATCCTTGCATCTGAACCATTGCAAATACATATTTATGTCATTCCAATAATTATTCTTATTCATATTATTTCTATGTGTACCAAAAAGGAAGCATTTTTGCCAACAGCTCTGATAACTATAAAAAAAAAAGGTCCTGTGGCGCGAAAATGCCTAAAGACAACTCACTCTCCCAGAACTACATTCTGCAGGCATCTCTGGGAAACAGGAAGAGATAGTCGTGGGATATGTTTCGGCCTGGGAACCCCTGACTTTAAGCTACACTTGGAGTTTTGCCAAATCGCACTGGTGAGAAATTGTAAATGATAAATAAATAGAGGATGAGTATAGACTGGAATGTGAAAAAGCAAGAATCATCCTTTAAATTTGTTAAAATTGTGGCCGTCAGCATTGCTGTTATCTTTGATTTGCTATGGCACTGTTTGTTTTCTGGCATTGCACACATATAGCATTTGTTTAAAAAAGGTGCACACAGTGTGTGTGTGTGTGTGTGTGTGTGTGTGTGTGTGTGTGTGTGTGTGTGTGTGTGTGTGTGTGTGTGTGTGTGTGTGTGTGTGGTAAATCAGTTGTGTGATGTTGGAGCGGCTGGCATCAGCAAATCCAATAGCTTTGACAGACTAATTCAACGCTAAATGGGAAATAAATGTTCAAGCAGTCACAAGACATTACAGAGGATTGGTACGACACACACACACACACACACACACACACACACACACACACACACACACACACACACACACACATGCACAGGGTTTCTATCCATTGTTTTAGATCAATATATTCTGAAATCTTGTTAAGCAGATATACCTGCAACACCTACGCAATCTTCCTCACTTGACTTACCATGTGCTCATCCAAAGACACATCTACAGTAAACGACTGTTTAAAAGTTTGAAACCACAAAGCAGTGTTTTTACTTTACTTTGCTTATATAGACATTTTATAAAACTAGGGGGTATAATGGTGTCTTTGCAATCGTGACGTCATGACATGGGTGTGATTAAGGCAATAATTCAGTTCGGTTTTATATTCCTTGCTTCATCATCTTTATCAGACGTTTTGATATTAAATTGGTGTGTTCATTCTTTATGGTTTTCCCCAGCCTCTTTCAGTTATTCTTTGCTTCAAATAGTTTGAGCTCTTCCTTCAGTTTCCTCTTCATAAGGTGAAATATTGCTCAGATAGCTTAAGGTTTGGTGATTGATCTGACCAGTATTAAACCATTTTTCTGTGCTGATGAAAACCTTTGCTGAGTTGGCAGTGTGTTTGGGTTCATTGTCATTCTGCGCAATGTCTTTCTTTTCAGGAGATTTTGTATTGTCTCACTGTATTGTCTGTCTGTCGCCAGGGTTTGTATGATGCGTCTGATTGATTTTCTCTCCGTTTTTCAAACTGGCTTGAGTGACTGTCATGCTTCCATGCTTGTCTAGACCCAAATTGAATTTGAATGGTCCAAAATACAATGGAAGTGGTTCAAATGAGTTTATGTTTTGGGGGAAAAAAACAAAGGAAAACTATTTTGTGGTAGCCCTCAAAATAAGAGATCTGCATATCTGCAGATTTAAAGGTACCATTTTTATGCAGAGGCTTATATTTGTATTTTGTAAAAACATATATACTGTATATATTTCCCAGGAGCTCTATATCTATTTAAGCAATGTGATACCAGGCCTCGTTCTGCCAAGTTACAACACAGTGGCTTCATAGACATATAGAGTGTGTGCGTGATTAGTCTGACTGCAAGTCAGCTCGCACTTCTATTAAAATGTTAGATGCATCATGGAGAGGATCCTCAGACATGGATTGTAAGTAGCTTGTAAGTCTTGTATATAGAAACCATGGGCAATAATTCCCATTAACATAACTGCAAAAATTTGTATCTTCAGTTCCTGTTACCTAGTCCGTCTTTCCCCGGAAAGAAGGCGGCTACGCGGAGTTGCTGCGTACGACCGCTCGCGCCTTGTGAGCGCTTCCTGGATACCGACCACGCGGGGAAGAATGCGTGCATCGGTCCACAGAAAACACTCCCACGAATGCGACCCACGCGGAGATGATGCACAGCGCCGCAACGTGGTTGAACGCGGAAGGAGAGAGAGAGACACCGGGATAAAATCCAAAACTCGAAATTTAATAAAAAGTGGTGACGGGACACCAACAGAAAGGGGGAACAAACGAAACAAAGTAACATTGGGTATGAAAAAACCACAAACAAAGACGTGCGCCGAAGGGATGGAAAACTAAGAATAAATACAAAAGCAACTAAACACGTGCACAAAACAAACCAATCACCCAACTGAAACAATTAAGGACAAAACGAGGGACAGGTGCCACAGGCACCTGTGACAGTTCCCAAATGTCCAAAACATTATAAAAAAAAAGATGATTCAGCAGTAAACATTTCCCAGCTTCCAGGCATCAATTTTGTTGTAATCATCAAAAAATAGAATGGATTTAGTCAATAAAAACATCTTTTACCTATTTTTTGTTACCTAAGTGTAAATGATTTTTAAAAATTACAATTGCATTTTTAGAAACTGTCCAAAGTATTCTGGAAATCTGGTTCGAAGTGTGGAAGACAGAACTTTATTTGTTGTGATAGTGGAGTGTAGTTGGGTGAATGTACAAAGTAGTATAAGGCTGTACTTAACATTACATAACTTATTCATTGTTGAATGAACTTAACATTCATTCATTGCTATTCATTGTTGTTTTTTTGGTGAAGATGTCAGCTATTTCTCAGTATTATAATCCATACACTTAAGTTGCTGATTTGGATTTATTTATATCCGATCAAAAAGTTAAAAAATCTTACTGTTCAAAAATAAATACAATATAGCATTCAAATTCCTATGCAAGTTGTGCCAGTAAAGGTATAAAAGGCCCCTGCAGTAGTAGAGGTGCTGATACATTAGCCTGCTGTCTCAACCGAAAGCAGCATTGACACATGTTGGCACAGTGGGTGCTGTTTTCTTTGGAATCCACTGGAGTTCCCAAAACGGGCATGCAACACTAATGTCTGTGACCGTTATCCATTAACCTTCCAAAAATATGTCAGAAACTGTATATGCGTCATGACCCTGCCGCATGTGCGGCTTAAAAAAATAGTTCATGGGTTAATTAAAAATTGTTTTATCACAGCAAACAACCGAGGAACAAACACACACGCACGAGCAAACAGGACTGACTTAATACAACACTTAACAGGTAAGAATGTGTTATTATAGACAAGAGAAAGTCATGTGATTGATAGCTGATTATAATGACGAGACAAAAGCAACTTACCAAGGGGTAATTATCTATTAACAATGACTAATGACACGGAGATGAAGACCAGACGAGACAAAAAACTACTAATGTCTGATCAGAGGCACGATATATGCGTCTTTGCCAAAATGGAAATTGTCTTTATACATTTACATTTACATTTACATTTAGTCATTTAGCAGACGCTTTTATCCAAAGCGACTTACAAATGAGAACACCACAAGTCAGAAGCCATGGAGAAAACCAACTATACTGTAAGTTCATCAACCTGATTGTTATTCGAAGCTGCGCCCCCCCCCCTTTTTTTTTTTTTTTTTTTTTTTTTTTTTTTTTTTTTTTTTTTTTTTTTTTTTTTTTTTTTTTTATAACAGGTATTTGGTAAATAGATGCGTCTTAAGTAGTTTCTTAAAACTGTTTAAAGATTCTGCCTTACGGACAGAGTTGGGAAGATCGTTCCACCATTTTGCAGTGGTGAACGCCACAGAATGAGAATTAGCTCCTCGGTGAGGTGGAATCGCCAGGCGACAATCGTCACTGGAGCGAAGTGAACGAGTCGGAGTGTATTTTGAAAAGATAGAGTGAAGGTAAGAGGGGGAAGATCCAGAAATGGTTCTGTATGCCAGAGTCAGCGACTTGTATTGAATGCGAGCAGCTACAGGAAGCCAATGGAGGGAAGTGAGTAATGGAGTGACGTGAGTTCGCTTGGGCTGGTTAAACACGAGTCGGGCTGCAGAGTTTTGAATTAATTGAAGAGGTCTGATGGTGGAATTTGGGATACCGGCAAGAAGTGCATTACAATAATCAAGCCGGGATAAGACTAGGGCTTGAACAAGCAGTTGGGTAGCATGTTCAGTCAGAAAGGGTCTGATCTTCCTTATGTTATAAAGAAGGAATCTACAAGAACGGGCGGTTTTGATCACATGATCAGAGAGTTTAAGGTGGGAGTCTATAGTGAACCCAAGGTTCCGGACCGAGTCAGTTGGGGAGATTGTGGAGCCATCAATTTGGAAGGTCAGGTTGTGATGGATTGAGGGTTTAGCAGGGATAATGAGGAGCTCTGTTTTTTCTAAGTTTAATTTGTTCTTTATGCTTAAAAGAACAAGTGAGCAAGAAATGAATACATTTTTCATGATGCATTAAGAATTTATTCCAATACTACCTTTAACAAATGATCCTTAACCAATAGAGACACAAAGTTTCTTCACATAAAAATAATTGTCATTTATTAAAACAGACTCCAGACCTTCCCTTTTCTTGAGTCATGGGTGACCTCTTTTTATGGTGGATGCCTATTGTCAGCTGTACTGAGTGTTTGGGTTTTTACAAACGGCACTGGGGAACGAGGGATTATGAGTTGACAATAATTCTGACTTCAGCCCTGTACGTCAGCTTTGAATAATTTTTTACTTGCGTCAGAAGGTTTAGTAAGTACTACAGACAACAGGTGCTGCAGCGCAAAACTACAGAAGTGTACTTCAGACACCAAACATGTTCTTTCTGATGCCCTTCATTTGTGTGAAGCAAATGAGTACACAAGGTTGAACTTGAACTTGAACTGCTCTTATAGAAACTGCCTTTTAGCATTCTGTAAATCGTGATAAGCATTCCCCAAACTTGCTTGCCTGCTGACTCAAGCTACACACTACTAAAAATGCAGATTTTTCCAGCCAAGCTGCCGAGGCACCTATGTATTTTATTATCGTCTATTTTTGTAGCAGCAGAATATTCAGAGCACTCTGGCAAAAAGTGGAGCCCTGTGGTACTTACTCCCAGCATGCAAGGCAAGCACAGTCTGTCTTGCATGTGCAGCTTGATTTGAAGGCCAGGCTTTGCTGAGTCTGTTCACACACACACAGACTATCAAAGGCTGCAAAGCAGATAAGAGCTTAACCGCATGGAGATAGAAAGAGCAGCAAGCTTACATATGAGGTAAATGTTGGCAAATCTTCAGAACCTTTATGTTTTAGGCAAAACTGTAGTTTGTGTAAGACAGCCACAGTCAATTTAAGTTCATTCATTCATTCATTATCTTCCGCTTTATCCTATATTAGGGTCGCGGTGGGGTTCCCCATGCCCATCCAGGGGAGAACGTTTTGGGCGCTGGGCAGATACACCCAGGACATGGTGCCAATATATCACTGGGCATCAATTTAAGTTCATTTAAATAATGTACTTTTTACAATTAGGCTTTACTTCTTACTTCTTACTTTACTTCTTACTTTAAACTATACTTCTTACTTGAGAATGTAATGGGACTCAATGGGAAACCATTCTTGAGCGGCCTAATCAACCACCTGTTACCACTACAATGAAATATAATTATTTTCAGTTAATTTTACAGAGCTCAGGTATTAATTTGAAGTTAAGTAAGTCCCTTAAGTAACTTATTTTTCAAGATACCTTGTGAGGACAAGGCTCAGTGGGGAACTCATCCTCCTTTGGCAGCCAGACAGGATCACAGTGCAGGATATCCATGTACAGATCATGCAGTGATCAGGTCTCCATTTTCAAAAATGATATCAGAAAAACTATATCAGTTCAGTGAGGCCGTCCTGCAGGACTGCAATGCCACAGTGGTGCAGAAGTTAACACTTCCTCACAGCAAGAGGCTCCTGGGTTTGCTTCCTATTTGGGGAAGAAACAGTGATGCTGCCTCAACATTTAACTAATAAACAAGCAAGGGTGGCGTAGTGGTTAGCATGTCTCTCAGCGCCGTGGATCCAGGTTTAAATACCGTGGAGTTTTCATGTTCTCCTTGTGTCCGCATGGGTTTTCTCCAGATTCTCCGGCCTGACCGTCCAAAAACATGGATTCAATCTGATCTGGCTGCTCTAAATTGCCCCTGGAACATGTCTGTGAGTGCGTGCCCAGTGATGTATTGGCGCTTACCTGAGTATCTGTCCAGCGCCTGAAACATCTCCCCTGGATGTGCATGAGATCCCCCCCCTGACACTAGAATAAAATTAAGAAGTCAAGATAATCTGATGAGATTAGATAATCCAAATTATTAAAGCCTAGCAGATAATTTAGCTGGTGTACAAACACTGATGAAAGAACATGTGAGGTCATCAGTGTAGCATCTCAGATAAATCCTCAACCTCAGAACAGTTATAAATGAAGATGACACCACAGACGGAAAAAAAGAAAAGAAATGACATCATAATGGACCAACAGACAGACCTCAGTGTGGTACAGCATTCAGCAGGTCTCCTCAAGCAAAGGACTTTGCGGAATTAGAGCCATGATGTAATCATTGAAAGAGTTGCAAGGGCACACTGGTCTTGGTCCAAATAGTTTATTTGCCCTCTTACAAATGTTTGTACGTGAAATGGTGGAAACGGCTGCAATCATGGGCATCAATCAGCTAGCTGATAAATTTTTCCCTCGTTCATTTATTTTTGAATGTTCTGAATTTCTAACATGTTCTTGATCATTTAAAGAAACTCACATAACTATAAGACTAATCTTTTTTCCCAGTTGATCCTTAATTAAACCTTAAACACAGTCTGCTTGTCAGGTTGTAATTGCATAAACCCAAAGAGTGCTAGGTGTCAGGATGCAAAATGTACTTTAGTTTTCCAGCGATGGTGGCGCCATCTGTCGGTCAAGTGGAGGAGTTGCATGTACTGAATTTATCAGTTCTGCAAGATTTTGCAGTCAGTTTCCCATGAGCTCATAACTGGAAGCACTTTGTTCAAGAAAATTAATGACTTAATGATGGTAAACCAAAATCCAGATACTGCATGTACTGTGTAACAGCATAGTGCTGGAAAAACGCAGAGCTTTGAGCCCTCTGCCGAATGTTGTGCAAAGAACAAGAAGCATGAATTATGGATTTGTTCCTGTTATTGCTGAGAAAGTGTGTTTATGTTGCGTGTTATGCTCCAGGTCATATGCAAAGCTGTTTATTTCGTTCATCTCCTCCCACCCCGACATGGCTGGATTAGTTTTCCTCTCGAAAACAAAGCTCGGAGCTCCGCAGGGGTTTGGTGGATTTAAGCACTGAATAAATATTAAGTGCTGCGGGAAGTAAAATGATTTAACTGCATTATTTACATTGGCAAACACTCTGTTATTGGTTTGTCTCAATCTAATTAAGCAATGTGACCTAAATGCCAGGAAAAAGGTTAGCACTCAAGGTTGTCAATATGTGGTTTAATGGTTGATAAAATGCCTTTCAGTGTTTAGTGGGGGTGCAGCTTTTGTTACTCATTATAAGTGAAAATTCTAATATGAATCTAAACTAATTGGCCAGCAAATTTGTTATTAGTGAGAACATCTAAACAATTGCTCTCATAAATAAGAAGACTTTATGAATAGCAGTTCATTTGCTAGAACTTTTGGTAAAAACCCTAACTCTGAAACTCTGTAATTAACAAATTATCATTAAAAGTAATTTTATTAAATTGAAAATGTAGATTTAGGCCCACAATATACTGAATATGAATACTACTCTATATGTATGTAAATGTAACCTTTGAAAAGCCTGTCATAATTACACATTATCAGGTTTGTCACTCTACTGTAAAGGTTTTATCTTTTTTTTTATGAAAACGTCTGTAGAAATTTTGGTCCAGCCACTCAGAATAGCATTTGTTCAGTCTGACATTAATGGTGATTGAAAGGTTCTGGCTCACAATCTCAGTTCTCATTTATTCCAACTGTGTTTGATGGGGATAAGGCCAGGGCTCTGTGTGGGCCTGTAAAGTTATCCTACACTAAACCTACCCAACCATGCCTTTAAATACCTTGCTTTGTGCATTAGGCCATTCAAATTGGAACAGAAATAGGCTTTAAATTGTTCCCACAAAACTGAAACCATGCATTTGGCCAGAATGCATGGCCGAGTGCTTGATTTAATGCCACCTGTGGCAATGGGATTGAATGAAAGGCCTACATTTAAAGATTTGCTAGTGTGTTGTGTCCATAGCGGCATAGAGAAACGAATAAGCAATAGACGTAATTAAGGCTAAATTAATGCACCTGCTGAAAGTTTGGTCTATATGCACCCTGGGGTCAGCAGTTGGATTAGGAAGGTAGAACATAAAGGAAATAAGGTAGACAACATTTATACAGAAGCTATAAGATTCATTCATTCATTATCTCCCGCTGTATCCTCTATTAGGGTCGCGGTGGGGTTCCCCATGCCCATCCAGGGGAGAACGTCTCGGGCGCTGGGCAGATAGATCCAGGACAGGGCGCCAATCCATCGCTGGGCACACACTCACACAAACATACTCTATATGGGGCAATTTTGAGAATTCAATTGACTTGATCCATGTTTTTGGACTGGGGGAGGAAACCGGAGAACCCGGAGGAAACCCACGCAGACACAGGGAGAACATGGAAACTCCACCCAGATGGGGATTCGAACCGGGAATCCCTAGTGCTGAGAGGCGAACGTGCTAACCACTAAGCCACCGTGCCGCCAGCTATAAGATTGATTCTAATATCTATAAATTAACTTGTATTAAGAACGTGTAATGTAAATGGTTGAAGAAAGAAAAATAGAAAATAATGGAACATCCATCCATCCATTATCTTCCGATTTATCCTATTTTAGGGTCGCTGGGGGGTTCCCCATGCCCATCCAGAGGAGAACGTTTCGGGTGCTGGGCAGATACACCCAGGACAGGGCGCCAATCTATCGCTGGGCACACACTTACACACACATACACACTCTATATGGGGGAATTTGGAGAACTCAATTGACTTGATCCATGTTTTTGGACTGTGGGAGGAAACCGGAGAACCCGGAGGAAACCCACGCGGACACGGGGAGAACATGGAAACTCCACCCAGATGGGGATTCGAATCGGGAATCCCTAACGCTGAGAGGCAAACATGCTAACCACTAAGCCACCGTGCTGCTAATAATGGAACATAAAAATGTGAAATATCTAAATGTACACCATTTGAAATAGTTTTATAAACAGCCTAGAACATCGTTTAAACTGCAAAATTTCAGGTATTTTGGTAAAATCAGGTTTGTAGAGTCTTGATGTAACCTTTGCAGGATGCATGGTTCTACCAAGAAAGTGGTGCAACTATTCTAAAACTTTTTCTAATGTTCTTAATGATTAACCCATTTTAATTCTCAATATTCAACTCCAGCATTTGCAAGTGAAAGGTCTTCCCATGACATTTACTTTGACCTCTTTAAATACCAAAGAATGCAGGACTGCTCTTAAACTTTTATGAGTACAGCATCAAGGACATATTACTGCATTGTTTCCATGACTAATTTCCTCTAGCTGCCTTATCAACATTTGAAACACCAAATCTTGTTTACAAAGCTAAAATCAGACTATTGGCCTCCTGTTTGAGGCCACTAATGAAACCCATCTTTGTATTTCGCACCCTTAAGTCACTAAGCGCTATTTAATTGGATCTAACCCTCAGGACACAAGGATAACAAGCGCTCATTTTATTCACTGTGATGGAAACCAGATGCTGGAGCAGACGCTTCTCAAAAAATCTTTTTTTAAATTTTCATTATTTCATATATTTTAAACAAGGGACAGTCACTATGATTTGATTTTATGGGCTTGCATTAGCTACTTGATTGTAATAATAATGAATAAATTTTGGCAGAATGTTATTTTAATCAGTTTAAAGGTCAGAGCAGATTTCTAGAAAATTTAAGGCAGAAATTAAGGTATTACATTATGTTAAAAACAAACAGTGGTATTTGTTAGATTTCATGATGTGTTATTAGAAAACTCCACATGAGGTCAGTGTTTATCCTGATATTAAAGAATGGACAAACAGTCTTGAAGTTGGTGCAGTTCTTAGCAATCTTAATTTTTAATATGGGGGGCAGATACAGCAGATAAACCCAGGACCGAGCACCACTTCATCACTGAGTGTACAATATATAAGGGCAAAATAGATAGAGGGAATTAAGGGCAGCCAATTTACCTTGAATCATGTTTTTGAACTGTGGGAGGAACCCGGACAAAACCTATGCAGACACAGGGAGAACATGGAAACCCCCCAAATTGGGATTTGATCTTGGATCTCCAGAGGTGAACATGCTGACCACTATAATAAAGTTAGCAATCAAGTAAATGTCAATGCTCGCAAATTATTGTGGCCTTTATATCAGTGGTACAGTAAAGCTGTTTGGGTTTCTGTACATCTTGGTAAAACAAGTGATTTCTAGTATATGACAGTGATGGAGGTGTCACTTTGTTTCCTGTGCTTTGGTCAATGGCCATCGTCAGTCTCAGGAACCAGTTTCCTTGAAAACATTGAAAAACCTGACACTAATGGAACATGGCTGAATCACTGGGAGGAACGTTTAATGACCTGAATGGTTTTTCCTTTGCCTGCTAGTCAGCTGATTATTTCGGAATAGATTTGGACAAAATTAAATTGGAAGGAGGCTAAATTGAATCTTCCTTTATTTTTACTTTAATGTGGGACCGGAAGGTCAGGACGGGTCATAACCAAGACTTCAAACAAGAACTGTTTGAATGCAGAATAAAAGGCAACTAGGAAACATAAATTTTCCATTCATCTCATGAAATATTCGTCTTGGATATGACTCTATTAATGTTTGATGTGACCATTTAAAAAGCCTTTTTCCATTTCAAGTTAACCCTGCATTACAAGGACATTGACAACTTTGTTGCTGCCAAGCACAAATCAGACTAAAGCTCTTTGTGTTTTAGTAATGTTTTGTGACAATAGGGGCAAAATACAGATAAATACTAAAATACATAGGGAGACCCAGGACTGGGCACCAATCTATGTTGGGCACACTCATTTACACAGATACACACTACATGGGGCGATTTAGTGCATTCAATTTACCTTGAATCTAGTTTTTGGACTATGGGAAGAAACCAGAGAACCCTGAAGACACCCAGACACAGGAAGAACATGGAAACCAAGACTGGGATTTGAACCTGGATCCCCAGCGCTGAGAGGCAGACATGCTAACCACTACGCCACCATGCAGCCCACCATAAATGTTAACATGCTAATTATTCTTTGTACGAACCAAAAAATCAAAAAAAGTAGAGTACATAATCCAAACCTGCATGTGTATTGATTGTACTGGTGCAATATGATTAGATAAGAGTTACATGACTCAGCAGATGTGAAGGTGTTTCTAATTTTGTGCTTGCTGAGTGTTTAATATTACATCATATAATTATATGTGTAATTTCAGAGCAGGCATGAAGAGAAGGAGAAGGATCGGTCCGAGTTGGACTCCATGGTTCTGCTCCTTATGAAGCTTGATCAGCTGGACCTGGAAATCGAGAATGCTCTAAGAGACACACCCCCACCCAAGAACATACCCACAGTGCAGAAGAACTTCAATTCTGTAAGGGTTTTTTCATATTGTTCAGTAAAATATATCAAATTGAGTTTGTTCATTTGAACATAGCTCTGTACAGTACGAGTCAGAAGTTTGGAAACACCTCCTTCTTACTCCATTATCGATTTACTCCACTTGCCATATAGATGGACTTTGTAGTTTTACAATTCCAGACTGTTGTACATCTGTTTTCTTTTTTTGTTAGTCCACTGTTAGTTCTCTGTTCTCTATTGGTCAGGACCAGAACGGGTATCATTTGGGTGGTGGATTGTTTATCATCAGTTCTGCAGTGACACTGATGCAGTAAAGGGGTTTTACAGTAACTCATGTCACTCCATTACTCACTTCCCTCCATTGGCTCCCTGTAGCTGCTCGCATTCAGTACAAGTCACTGACTCTGGCATACAGAACCATTTCTGGATCTTCCCCCTCCTACCTTCACTCTATCTTTTCAAAATACACTCCGACTCGTTCACTTCGCTCCAGTGATGATCGCCGCCACTGCAAAATAGTGGAACGATCTTCCCAACTCTGTCCGTAAGGCAGAATCACTAAACAAGTTTAAGAAACTACTGAAGACGCATCTCTTTAACAAATACCTGTTGTAGTAAAATAAAAAAATTAAAAAATAATAAAAATTTAAAAATAAATAAAAAAAGGAGGAGGGGCCGTAGCATCGAATAACAATCAGGTTTGATGAATTTACAGTATAGTTGGTTTTCTCCATGGCTTCTGACTTGTGGTGTTCTCATTTTTAAGTCGCTTTGGATAAAAGCGTCTGCTAAATGTAAATGTAAATGTACAGTGCTGCTGTAGTTTCATTTAAACACCTCAGTGACACTGCTGGGATAGGAATAATGCACCAAAAAAATAATACCTGCTCTGTGGTGGTACCATTGGGGTCCTGACCATTACAACAGAGTAAAGGGGATGTACACAGTATGCACTCATGTTACAAAATGATTTGTATACTTTTATACATTTGTATGTGTATAGATTATATAGACATAGTGTTGTGACCCCTACACTTTACACCTACTTAAGCCTTTATGACCCTTCATTTTATGTTGCCCCGTCTCACACACCCACAAACACAAACATACACACATCTGAGACAGCATCACAATCAGTTTCAAATTTTCAACAATTTAAAAACATATTTTTAGTTATTGCTAATGAGAAAAATCATGCCTGTCTGCACTTTCACCTACTCCACTTTTATTGTATATCATCAAGATTTTGGTGCGATATGAGACCAAAGTATGTGAATACCCTTTTTAAATATTTAATTGAAGTCATTAGTTCCGAGTGTAATCCTAATGATACAGAACACAAAGACGTTTTGGACAATTACATGCCTCCCTGTGGCAAGTTTCCTGTTCTAAAATGTCTGTTCCCTTGTGAACAAAGTGAGGTCCTTAAAGACGGATTGTCGAGTTGGGGTTTGAACTCCAGTGACCTGCTCAGAGCCCTGACCTCAGGCTCATTAAACACTTTTGGCATGAGTTGTCTGTTGCAAGCCAGTTTTTAGTCCATTTTTAGAGAGTGACCACACAAATGCTCTGACTGCATGGAAAGTGTCCTCAGAAAACTCAAGCTTATTATTGATGGACAGATGTACAACCTCAATGAATTGTCCATTGTTGTGAAATAGCAAGCTCATGTAGCCAGCCAAGGTCCCCATTTACATTTAAACATATGATATAACTTTTTTTAAAGTAGTTTATGTTAATAACTCATTCATTTATTCATTTTCTTCTACTTAATCCTCTGTTAGGGTCATGGGGGAATTCCCGATGCCCATCAAAAGGGAGAGTTTTCACTCGCTGGGCAGATACACCCAGGACAGGGTGACAATCTAATCCTCACTCACACAGACACACACACACAAACACACACTATATGGGGCAATTTAAAGCATTTAATTTACCTTGAAGCACGTTCGCCTCTCAGCGCTAGGGATTCCCGGTTCGAATCCCCATCTGGGTGAAGTTTCCATGTTCTCCCCGTGTCCGCGTGGGTTTCCTCCGGGTTATCCGGTTTCCTCCCACAGTCCAAAAACATGGATCAAGTCAATTGAATTCTCCAAATTGCCCCATATAGAGTGTGTCTGTGTGAGTGAGTGTGTGTCCAGCGATTGATTGGCGCCCTGTCCTGGGTCTATCTGCCCAGCGCCCGAGACGTTCTCCCCTGGATGGGCATGGGAAACCCCACCGCGACCCTAATAGAGGATAAAGCGGGAGATAATGAATGAATGAATTTACCTTGAATCCATGTTTTCGAACTGTGGAAGAAACCAGACAACCTGGAGGAAACCCATGCGGAAACAGGGAGAACATGGAAACTCCACCCAGATTGGAATTCGAACCTGCATCCCCAGTGTTGAGAGGCAAACATGCTGACCACAAAGCCAACTTGCTGCCCTAAATTAATAATTAAAAATGTATATTTATAATGATACAGTCTGCTATTTCTTTTATCAGGAAGTAGATTTAGTTGCGCTGGACAGGGACAGAATTCCATCTGGATCCCTGCACTCCTTGGGCACTTCTCTTCCTCTGTCTTCATCACTGATGACTTCTGTGAAAAATCGGGTACGTTACTGATTTTATTCATTATTTCTTTAAACATCTTATCTTTCATGACGCTGCTACTCACTGCACCATCCTCTGCTTTTATTCTGATTAAGATTTAAATGTATTTTCTCTGGCGGCACTGTGGCTTAGTGGTTAGCACGTTCGCCTCTCAGCGCTAGGGATTCCCGGTTCCATGTTCCATGTTCTCCCCGTGTCTGCGTGAGTTTCCTCCGGGTTTTCCGGTTTCCTCCCACAGTCCAAAAACATGGATGAAGTCAATTGAATTCTCAAAATTGCCCCATATAGTGTGTGTCTGTGTGAGTGAGTGTGTGCGATGGATTGAGTGAGTGTGTGTGATGGATTGGCGCCCTGTCCTGGGTCTATCTGCCCAGCGCCCGAGACGTTCTCCCCTGGATGGGTATGGGGAACCCCACCGCGACCCTAATAGAGGATAAAGCGGGAGATAATGAATGTATTTTCTCTCTATATATATATTTGATACACAAAATTGTATCATCATCATAGTAACCAAACGTACTGCCCTCAAATCCTCAAAACCCCACATTAAACCCACATCCACACCCTTATGTCTCCAAAATCATAATCCTTTCATTGACTCGCTCCCGGAATTGTTTACATTTTGTGGATTAGAGTGGATTTAATGAGATGAGCAAATAGAAAGCACTTAGCGTACAAACATACATCAATACCACACAAGTAGTAGCACTGAATGTTTCATCATTGAAAAATCACTGCAGACACCAAAAGACATCTGAATGCATTAGTGTAGCCTCCTCAGATCTCCTAATGAAAAGTGATAAAGTGATCTATTTTGCCTAATGTGATTAAACACAGAGGAATTAGTCCTCCACAATTAACCCATCCGTGCAATGAAACCCACACTGAGGGAAGACAGGCATGATGGTGCTTCGTGCTATGAATCTGCAGTATGCTATCTAAGAACAGATAGTACTTAAGGACTTTCAAACATAGATGCAAGATATATGTGAATCACAAAATTATCAGTTATTAAATGAAATATTGTAATAGTAATGTAGTAATTGTAAAAAATATTAATATTTTCTGGGACTTTTTCACGGTAACAAATCTGAAAACAGCAATATTTTCTGCATTGTATAGTTCTGCGTTCCTGACATTTCTGAGTGGATTACATAAGTGTACTTGGTAAACACAGCAAGATTAGCTTGGATATGCACGCACACACACACACACACACACACACACACACACACACAAAATACCAGTAACACAGTAACATGTCAGTATGTGAGTTGTACTTAATCATGAATTTAATGCTAATGCAGCTGTCAGTAATACTTGATCTCTCTCATTAAGTGTGTGTGTGTGTGTGTGTGTGTGTGTGTGTGTGTGTGTGTGTGTGTGTGTGTGTGTGTGTGTGTGTGTGTGTGTGACAACCGCACATATTTACTGTATTTTTAAAATATATCTGCTTAGCAACAGTCTCCAAAGCATATATGTAACTCACAACACAGTGATTTTTAAGCTGTAATTCCTACTCAATCACATAGGATCTTTTCACAGTCAATTTGAAATGTCATTCTCCTGATGCTGTGATTGACCTTTATCACTGTGCATCTAACAGTTTGTCACAATTTATTATCAGATGTATAAATAAATCTGTTTATGAAGACAACCTGGTATTCTGAGTGAATTAAACAAAAATACCTACAAACAGATTCCATAATCTTGTAAGAAAACCTTTCCAGAATGGTAGAAGCTGCAGCTAAAGTTATAAGGGGAGTAACTTTGGAACTTTAAACTTTTGTCCATATAGTACAAAAAGTGCAGGTTAAAAAAAAAAAAAAAGATTTCCCCTAGATTTTCAACATAGTTCTATAGAGAATAATTCTAGGTGAGAGGAATTCAACATAGTAAATATTTTCTGCCATAAATCTTCAAAGAAAAATATATTTTGCTGTCTGCTTGATATTATCAGAAGAGTGAATGCCCTTCAATCCTTCCTGCAATATGAATTCTTAAATGACAGAAATGAAAAATTTTATCAGTAGATTTCATTGTGCTAACACGTTGCATTGTGACTCATCAATAAAACCCGTCTCTTCATTAAGTATTATTTCAGCCATTTGTGCTATAATCTATAAAATATCTATAATATATATATTCTGTTACTTATAACAGCTCTAATCATTTATGTATACTTATTCACAACCATATGAAACACATTGATGGGATAAGTTAAGGATAAATGGGTATAGGTACATAATGTTAGCATGCATTCTTCTGATTATTTTTGTCTTATATCAAGGAGCTGACTCTTAACAACATTTTTGTTATTTTAAAATAAAGCGCTTATAATTTTGGAGTATGTCTAAGAAAATGCTATCAAAAAATTATATTGAAGGACCTAAAAATGGACCACTTTTTTTTAAAGAGTATAATTTTCAAAAACATATCTGTTTTGCAATTTAAGTAGTTTGTGTTAAATTACTGAAAATTGTTTCCAAATACTTTTGGCCTGAATGTGAATATAATGTGAGGTTCAAATATAATGTAAAATTTCGAATCTGTACAGCCAGACTTTAGAACTGTTATCAGAAATGTGATTGGAAAACTGATGTGTACATTGCTACATAATAAGTTCCAGGTTTTTGTGACACTATGCTACGTGACTGAGTGTAAGAATATCTATCCGTCTGTGTGTGTGTGTGCAAGATCATATCACCTTCTCTCTACGGGCTATTTAGTTTCTATGTAGGGCGATTCAACAGCACTAATTTGTGCATTCCATTCACCATTTGCTCCACGATGGTTTCCATGCGGTGGGAGTAAAGAGCATAGACAGGAAGTGATGTCATTATTTCTCCAGCCATGTTATGTTTTCAAATTGCCCCTGATTCAGAAACTGGCTGATTTTCAGAGACTAACATGTCTGGGGACTATAATTAAGTTCCAACTCATACACCAGGTCTACTGGGAGGAATTGCTGAGAGAGCTTTTGCCTCCCAAAAAATGTGAAACGTTTTCAAAGAGAGTTGTAGAATATTTCCAGGTATCGAAACTGGACTTTTGATGGTCTATTAAGAATTCTGTTGAAATATAAGTAAGAAAAGGTTTTAATTTATGTCCATATCAAAAACAGCAAACTTACAGATGTAAAGAGAGAAAATAACCTGCTGAATTTAAAGCTGTTAGCACTGGTCTCAGACATTCGGACTTTAGTTGGAGTCCATACTCTAATCCACATTCACTGGGCTTTGTGCTAATTGGCCATATGGATCAGGGCAGGAGAGAGTCAGTGACCCTCTGTAATCCAGGATAATCTCTTCAAGCCATAACCATGGCTATTTTCAAGAAAATAAAAGGGTGGCGATGGATTGAAATGGGGTGCTAATTACTACTACAACTACTGCAAAGAAAAGAAAGTGTGGAAGTCAAGATTTTTAAGAGAAGGTACTTTATGGCCACAATGGAATAAAAATACACAGAAATACTAGGGCTCCATCATTCTTACTCATCAGACAGTGGAGACAGCCTGTGGTCTTCAACGCACACACACACACACACACATACGCACACACACACAGAGATGCCTAGGTTATAATAAAAGAACGTGGCATATAAAAGCTCAGTGCAAATAACTTTGTAATGACAAACACACACCTGGTGATATTTAAGGAAGCGAGATGTGTGGAAAACACCTGGTCTCTGTCGTCTTTGTCTGTTTTTCCATGGTTATTGATGACATTACACTGATGAGCTGTCTTTAAACTCTTTTAACACAAACACATAATCATCTATCTGTTCGTCTGCCAGTTTGTATATATATATATATATATATATATATATATATATATATATATATATATATATATATATATATATATATATATATGTGTGTGTGTGTGTGTGTGTGTATACTGTATATAAATACTGTATATTCCATGGACTTATACACACAATAGTATATATATAAAAAAGTAGTGTATATATATATATATATATATATATATATATATATATATATATATATATATATATATATATATATATATATATATAAAAAAATGTCCACGGAAGTAATGACAGTCCTACTACAATGTATATATAAATGAAGTGAAACACAGTTCACAGGGCATCTCAGTTTTAGTAGTTGGTGGGACCAGGAATCAAACCTGGAACCTTTAGATCACAAGACTGCCCTACTCACACACATTATTATGGTTTATCATAATTAATTATATTCTGAGAACTGATATTTTGCATTTTGAAGGTTCACCATTTATAACAAAGTGATGTCACATGATTAATATATCCAACATTTCTAAAATAATTTTAGTACAAAATCTTTTTGAATTAATAACTAGATTGTTAATGAGTAATCAGAATGAAAATCAACAGATCAACACATTTAAACCCAAACATTGACTGGATTCGTGTAAATCGCACAAGATCTTCGATCTACTAAATTTATTGCTAAATGATGCATCTAAAAGCATGAAAAGTCATGATGTGGAAAATGAGAGTAGGGCAAAATAGTGTAAGCAGAAGCCGTTATAGTTTTAACTTATGTTTTAGAGGCTTCTATAGGGATATTTTTTCTTTTGGCCTACAATTAAGTAAGTTAGTTAAAGAGTGTCATAGCATGGAAGACAAAGCAACTGAGTGCTTATCTTGGTTTGGATGTGGTTTTATCATAGCTTCCTACAACGAATATCAGTAACTGCACAGCTTATCTTCGGTAGGCCGATAAACCATGATGATGATGAAACTTTCCTTCAAAGTAAGTTAAGTCAGTTTCAGTATAACCCGCTACATTTTGTGGTCTACATGTATAAGATTTATTGGCACAGGGTGCCATACTTGTGGCTTCTTTTGCGGTGACCTCATGTTCCTTGTGTTATTATATATCCATAAATCCGGCAGCAGTGGTTTTGTGAGTGTATATATCTGTTATCACTTGCATATCATGCGTCTGTACAACTTGACATTCAGATCGAGTAGGTGTATGCCCAGGTTTCAAGATGAACAACAGTGCACACTGCACAAGCATGCTCGGGTGTTTGTGTACATCATGCACTCAATTATTGTCAGTTTGAGCTCTTGCACAACTCTAGACAGATTGGACCCAAGACAAGTTGCTTTATCTAAACATCTCAGACAGAGGAATTAAAAAGTAGAAGTCTTCAAAAACTGGAACACATTCCAGTGCAAATCTTTACCCAATCATTATCTTTGTTTACACATCTTCAGTTTTGGAGATTGATCTCTGTCTCTCAGTTCCACAAAAAAAATAGCAAGGAAAAAGGTTTTGAACAAATCGTTCTTGGGTTTTCAGCATGACCATGTTCTCTTTCTTACATTTGCTTGATAAAAAATATGGTTCCAAAAATCTGTGGTTTGCAAAACCACTGGAAATCTTCAGGATGAATAAAAAAGTCTCTACTGGCTTTATAAATAATAATTCCAATGTCACACAGATTCGCACCAAAAATTCGCTGTGTAAATAAAGTATTCTGATTCTGATTTGAATGTCTTTGTAGATGACTGTCAGTGCAATCACATTTCCAAAATATCTTCTTGTCCTCATTTTGTTTTTTTGTTTTTTTAGCAGCAGCAAAAGAATTGAAGTTCTTTCATTATTAGGCTGTTGGTTGAGCACCGGAGCTTATAATAATGTGATTTTCCAGTAAGCACCTCTGAAATGGATCTAACCTGAGCACAGATCTGGCTTTAGCTTTAGCCAGGGGTTTACAAATCTTTCTCCTGGCTGAATACTTCTTATTAAGCAGTGTGTTAAAGGAATAACAGAAGCTATTGGGGTCATTGCATATTACGTAAATTTATCAAATTGATGAGTACTATGACATGATATAAAAATAGTCCAGTAAAATACATGATTTTTATGAATGTTATCGCCTAAAATAAATTCAGACCATTCGTCACATAATAAAGCCAGAACATGTTAAGCTTTCTCACTTGCCTTCACCTATGACCTCACAAACCACGTTCTGGCTGTTGACCTTTCACCTTCATAAGCCTCAAGGTTGGCTTGTGACACTGAAACTTCTCCAAAGCTTCTCTGGTTTGGGTGGGTGTTAATAGATTAATAGCATTGCTCCCGTATTTTCAATGTGCCCCGAGTCTGTGCCCTGTCAATTGGACAATGCTAAGTACAGGTGTGAATGCATCAAGATGCATTGAGATCTGATTGTTAAGACAACATTCTTAGGTGGTCTGGAACACATATGGTCTCAGTGGTTTAGCAATTGTTTACTCAACTGACATGTGCATGAGTTTGTTTGTCATCGGGTCTGCCCTGTGATGGACTGGCGACTTGCCTTTTGTCCGATGAGCTCTGAGACAGGCTCCAGCAGCCCTGTGACCCTGATCAGGATAAGTGCTTCAGAAAATTAATGAATGAACATTTATTAACTCAGTCTTGTTCCTTGCCAAGATTTTTTTTCCAAAATGTTTTTTTTTTCTTGACACGGTCAGCACCGAATTGGCAAAGATCATTTAGGCTAAATTACCCATAGAAGCAAAATAAAAATAATTTCTTTAAAATATATCAATAATTTTGTGATTTATTTAATTAACTAAACTAAACTAGTTTTTGCTATAATCACAAGTTCCTTCTCCCACCTCTCCCACCTCTAGTAAATCACCTATTAATGCCTGATAGTATATATATTTTATTGAATTATTCAGTGTTCAAGGGTGGCACAGTCCATTTTCCACCCACAATCCAAAAACATGGATTCAAGGTGAATTGCCTGCTGCTAATTGCACCTAGTGTGCGTATCTATGTGAGTGAGTGAGCAGTTTTGATCCCACATATGTATGATCATACCACATATGTATGATCATACAGTATGATCCATCAGGCCCAATTATTAACAATTCATTTTGTATAAGTCACTTCTAATTTTAGAGACAATCCTTGTAGAAAGCATTCTCATTGAAGTCTCCAGTAACTTTTAAAAAGGCAACATCTCTATTTCAAATATTAAGTGTTTTATACTGATGTCCACATTCTTTTGGCCAAATTGCCCTTTGTGATATCCACAAATTGCAAAATGCCTTATGTAATGATAGTCTCATATCTTGTGTTACAGAATTCCACCACGCTATCAGAGAAAGACTGGGCAGGTAAGTAATCTTGACATATTTGGTTTGCTTCTCAACTCGTCGCAAAAAAAAAGACAACTAACTGACTCGCGGGGATGTGGGAGTCTTTGATCAATTGGTTAAGACAGATGTACATGATAACAAAGACTCATAGTAATCCCTCGAGGATAGTAGTGCTGTATCAGTCATCAGTTATGCAATGTAATGACCCCCTGTGGTCAGTGTCTCTGTGTGAGAATGCGTGATGCTGTACTGGGCTGACAAAGATACAATGCTGTTTCTGTTCTCAGCCCACCAAGGACCCCTTTATCGGTTTGAAAAATTTGCCTTCATTCCATTTTGCGAACCAGAAATGGGGCCACATTCCTGCTCCTTTTTGGGACTGGCATTATTCAGATGCACTATTAATCATAGCCAAGTGCATCCTGTTATTTAAGAAATTCCTCATGGGCACAGAAATCCAGCGTGTTGTGAGACTGGGGCTATTTTCACCCAGGAGTGATGTGCATCCTTATTGTGAATGGTGACATCTAGTTCTATTCTAGATGAGGTTCGGAAATAGTCTTAAGATTTTTTCTGTTTTCATTTTATCAGTTTAAAAGATATCTCACTAAATGGGGTCATATGTAGTTCATCTTTTTGTTTGGTTTGTGTTGTTTGTGATATACATTTTAGGGAGAAAAGTAATAAAATACATAGTGACATACATTACACCAAGCTTCTATGACATTTTCCGTTGGCCATTTCTGTGCACCGATACCAGCTTCCTCTTTTCTTGAACTGTCTCTAAACGTGGACATATTGGAAGCCCATTTATTGTTTTAGTGCAGGTCACTAAAACAAATCCACACAAACTTACTCAACCGTCCATTTGTAGATGATGCTTTGTGCCCTGGGCCATAGTCATTCTGTCTGTCAAACTGTTCCCACAAAATTAGAGCTACACAATTGACCAAAAGACGTAATTATGTGCTTATTTTATTACACTTGTGGTGATGGTAGTTATTTGAACCATACAATATACAATGTTTTACAATACATTTGTTCGTATAACGCAAGGGAAAATGTAACTACTTCACCTGAAAAACATATATTATTTAAAAGTATGCAGCACCATAGTTTAAACCACTGCATGTAAAGATGTTTAAGGATACGGATCATATAAAAGCTGTTTTAAATTCTGTTTGGTTCCTCAAGTGCAAAGCCTTGGCATGAAAACACTATTTAGCAGAAAGTATATAAACACCTCCCCTAATTGCTGCATTACTTTAGGCTTCTTAGTTCCAGTAAAGGCAGCATAGTCATTTAAAACCAAGCAGTTGTAGGATTTTTTTAAAAAGGAGCTACCCACTGGAAAGATTCTCAGGGACCTCATTTTCTCAGTAGGCTTTGTAGCATCACTGAAGTGACATAAGCCAGCTAATGGATCAGAAGTACTGTGGATGTTGAAATCTTTATTTTCTTGTATTCCTGTTACTACATTTGGATTTATTGTTTCTCTTTCATTTTTTTGAAATTGGTACTTAACATAGAAAAGTATATATTTAATGGATCTAACACTAAGGATCCGTGCAGTTTTCGTAAATACTAAGCGAAAGAGTCTATTAATATAAAGAATTAGAATTAGTTTTGATTGTCATCAAAACAAAGTACAGTTTAAAGAACTATGAAGGGGTTCCTTTAGTGAAAAGTCCAATTTAAACAATTATATGCATCTAATTTCTGACTTGATTTGGATATGTATTTATTTAGATTTTTTTTTATTTTAATTTTTTAACTGGTTCTTAAATGTTACATTTCCTTTTATTGACATATTGAGACCTTGCAAGTGTATGTGGGTGGGGGGGGGGCTTAATAATCTCTAAATTTATATTTTTATTAACGACGCTGGAATGAATGGTGCAACAGTCTTATAAAGTTACTGCACTTAAATGCACATATAGTTTTGTTCTAATAGTTTTAATTAAAAACGACATAATTATTGATTACAATCACCTGGTGTATGACATGAGACATGACATATCATTTAGGTAGTCTTTCACCGTTTGCAATAGCGGGCCACTTAATCCAACCACTGTGTGGATATAACTAACTTTGTTACTCTCACTCTTCCCCCACTTCCTGTTTCTGCCGGACTCACTCATTAAAAGCAGGAAATTCCACTGTGCGCTCTCTGGATGGTAAGACAGGAAAGAAAAGAAAATAAGAAAACGTAAGCTTGTGATTATAGCAACCCATCGAGTTAAAAAAGAAGAATGGCGGAAATGAAAGGCATTTTGTGTGGTGAATACAGTCCTACCTTTTATATTTGGTCACCCTTTAAGCCTTCCTTACTGATCCAGGTCCCATTTCTCTCCTTACTCCTTATACGTGATACGTATTTCTCTTATAAAATCAATATATAAACTGAGCTGTAGTCAATAAAATGTGTGAGGATTAAAATTCAGTGGTCTGTAGATAAACTCTGACAGTAGAATTGAATATTGTCCCCAAGATCTTTGAAAACCCCATTGGATTAGGGGACTAATATCAATACTGTCATGGGATCAGCCAGGAAAAGTGAATTCTTTCCCTCACCTAAGGTAGCCTTTGATACTCTGTACCTGTGATTATCTCTGAATAGACCCCCCACACTTTTTCTTTCAGTGGTCCTGAGGTCTTTTGATGTGTCGGCCCCTTCTGAGCATTCCTACCCCCATTGCCCCCACCTATCCAACCAATGAGTGGAACCAAGGCAAGAACAATGGGCCTATTGCTAATTTCAGTAGTAGAGACCCAGCATAGTTGTGTCTGGTTGGACAGAACAAGCTGGTACGGGTCGAATCAGAAAGAGTACTCTGGAACACTTTGAATGGAGTAAAGTAGGGATTTGACATCAGGAATCCGATGCATAAGATGCATGAGAACAAAACATACAACATAAACACGTCTTATCATGAAACCAGTACCAATATCTCCAAAAAAAAAACATTCTATGAAGTTGAATCACAAAAGAAATCAAATTCGTATTGCTGTTATTGTAAAAATAGACATCATGAACACAAAGTTTAATAAAAAAAAAAAGAAAACTCCACCTAGATTGGGTTTTGAACCTTGATCCCAGGTATTAAAGGCAAACGTGCTAACCACTATGCCACTGTGCTGTCCCCATACATTTATATAGTGTTATATAAGTTTATATGTTATAAAGCATAATGTCATATTGTTATATGACAGTATATATGTATCATTTTCAGCTAAGGGGGAAATTTTTATCTGGGGATTTTTGCAATTTATTTCATTTTCTGAATAGTTCATGAGGGTAAGGAGTGGATGGAGAAGGACTGACGCAACAGGGCTTGTGTAAGACTAGTTTTTGGCAAGAATTATTTTCCAGGAGGAACTTCTGGGGTTCTGCTTGACTGGAAATAAGACCAGGCTAAGAATGATTTTATTTAGTAGGGTTTAGTCTTCACATGCTCAAACATCCATGATTCGGTTATGTTTTGACTGTTGTCTGCACTATGTGTAACAGGTATCTATCAGGATTGCTTCATCTAATCAGGCCTGTCAATTTGGTGATAAAATGTACAGGTAATCCAAAGAGCATCACAAGATACCCAAGTATTCCTTAAATACCTTGACAATTCATTTTTATCAGTCTAATTTACCACTGAGAAGCAGGTCAAAGTTCTCACCTTTGGGCTGAACTTTAGACACTGTTGACAGATATGTTACATGAACAAACCTGGTTTGGGGATGGAGGGGTCTAGCACTGGTACAGCACAGCAAGAAGATTGGAGGCTTTGTTCCTGGGCTGACATTCAGAGTCTTATCTGTATGATATTTGCATCTTCTCCACATGTTGGCAAGGATTTTTTTTGTCCTGGAATCCTGCCAAAGTCCACCGACCTGTATGCCAGTTGAACTGTAGATAAAAAAATTTCCCCATGGGTGGAAATGTGTACTTTGGGAATATCAGTGTGTGTTTGGCCTTGGATGGATTGATGACCTGTGAAGAGCGTTTCCTTGTATTTTAACCAGTAAGTGCTGGAATGGACTATAGGACCTGTCACGGCTCTAATTAGGCTACAGAATTAGAAAGAAATGAATGAATTTAATATTAGTTTAAGTAAAAATAGATTTTCAGCTCTTTTAGACAATTCTATTCATCTAATTATTCAATTTAGGGAATAACATTGGGTAAGAAATTTATATATGCTTCAGTGACCACACATATTTTTTAATAAATCAGCATTATTTCTTCATAGAAGAAATTAGACATAATAAAACTGTTGAAACAACAAAAAAGCAGTTGAGTTGAGAAACATTTTATGCCTGTGTTTTTATGGAGATGCTCAAAAAGCACACATATACTGGATTCAATGATCAGATATAGAGATGTAGCATTTACTATCATTTTGGGTCTCTGCGCATCTTTACCACATAAAGCACACTAAGTTACAATAATGGGTGGAGGCTAGCTAACAATAGCTTGTCTATGTTCTTTAAATAGTCTGAAGTGCAATAAAAGAAATGGGAGTCACCGCCTGTGTTCCTGTTGTGAGGCTTTGGGTGAACGTTCAGCATTTGAGATATAGCCTATGTAAGATGTATTTATATTTTATTTGTAAAAAAACAAAATACCCATTAGTTAAAGTGTTTTACAATAAGATTAATTCAATAAATAGTGGACTTATTTGACTTGTCATTGGCTGAATTTGTTATAGTTTTAGCAGTAGCTAATTAGTTCTAGCCACATGAGTTATATTAAACCATGCAAGTTATAAAGAAAGATAGGTCCAGATGTTTAAAATAAACTTCAAACTTGCTTTTAGCAGACATTACAAAACCACTGAAGTATTTCTATGCCCAAAAATATGTGGGCATCTGCATCACACCAGCAGATGAATGAAATACCATCATATTTAAGCCATTCACATTCTGTTGTGTTAGTTAGAAATGAATAATTATCTCAATATTACAATTACAATGTCTTAATTGAACCATTTGGTAAAGGATGTTTTTTTACACACTGCTTCTGCACTTTAAAAAAATTAATAAATAAAATAGATTAAACATAGCATGGTGGAATTGGGCATATGTTGTTGATCTGAGGTTGTATTTATCTCATTTTGAAACCTCCTAAAGATCAGATGTGTTTTATTTTATTTTTTTTGTGTATGTAATATATAGAATTTAAAGAGAAGGCATTTCTTTCCCAATGACTATACATAAAATAAACAGTTTGCTAGAATTGTTCACATATAGTCTAGTATTTGTTTAGCTGGTTGAAGATTAAACATAATTATTTGTAAACTATAGTAAAAAAAATACCCAGTGGTATTAAAGTGATCACTCACTGTCCGTTAGACTGGGAAAAGCAATAACAAATGTCTAGGTATTTTTATATGATCCAGGACTACAGTCTGTTGTAGATAATAAAAAAAAAAGTTTTAAACAATAAAACAGATGGTCTTCAGAAGCACTACAAGTTATTTTAGTAGGTTGTAGCAACATTAATCAAAATGGTTTAAATCATGCCAGAATGTAGGAATGAGATTGATCAAAAGTTTAAACTCCTCACAATTATTGTGGTAACCTTTACATTTCTGAAATTTAACAGTCTTTAAACATCAATATTATAAATAAATGGTACATTACTTTTGTACCAGAAAAATTCTGGTTGCATTTTCAATATGCTGAACATACTAAAATACTAAAAAAAATAAATACTATATATACTATACTATAAATACTATATAAATACTAAAAAATAGTAACTATAAAGATGTGGTGTCCTGTAGAGGATTTGTTAGGAACCATGAACTTTGATCATGAAACTGAAATTCCCCAAATGTTTGCAGAGGACTGTATGTGTATTCTTTTGAATTCCTTATTTATTCAGGAAACAATGGCCAATTTGCTGTTTATATATTAAATATTTTTTTTAATTGAAGTAAAAATACTATTAAATAAAATGTATTAAAAGCATAACAAACCATGTCTTCACAACCATTGTACATTTACTTTAATAAACCCTCTTGTAGGTATATAGTTTAGGTCTCCAAATATTTAATCTATATACTGTTTTCCAAAACTATTAAAAATGTAACTTTATCACTATGTCAAAGTTTAAACAAATTACGGTACATGTAATTTTAGACATCATCCTGGAATTACTGGAAGAATATTTCAGACTAGTCACAATGGGTTTTTCTCTTATTCTGGAAAATTCACATGGCCTGGAGACTGACCCCCACTGAGGTCTTAAGTAGCATCTCAAAAGGGAAAAGCCCGCTGAATCTGCTGCTGTTTATTTCACTTTGAAATTGGGGAAATGAGGGCCGTACAGGATGAGACATGAACTTTCCATGTCATGAATTTCCTTAAGATGATGAACTCTGAAGAAATAATCTTACTCACACCTCTTTTCCTGTTGGTTTTGCCAGTTTAGACCGCCTTTACTATTTTTAGCTTTGAATAAGATGGTGATTAAAGCCTCGGCCACTAAATCATGATATATAGAAGATGTGGGTCCTAAAAAACATTGGTCATGTGAAAGTTTAAGAAGTATAGGCGATTATAGTTTTCTCTTAAAGCCCATCTTTAATCAGGATCACAATGTTTGTGATTACACAATAGTCCTAATGACCAAAATTGGGTACTGTTATATGCTTAAGTCGTACAAAGATCTACTATATTATTTCATGTCCCCAAACCCTTAAATCTCAGTGAAGCCATTAGCCTGGTTAGCCAGGAAGCTAAAATTAGTTAATTTTAACGTCAACTGTCTAAACCAGGGACATAGTATGATTTAGGAAAACTGCATTTATATTTACAAACAATTGCTGCATGCCCATATCCAGTCATCCTTCAAGTGGTAAAGACATGATACCACATTCATAACAAAATCTTGCTCAATAGCTCAACATTAGAAGCCTGAAGATTCTCAGAATTGACTAAAACTTTTGTGGAGTCACTAATGTGGATTCCCACGAAATATGTGAGAATTGTTCCTTTTATGGATTCTTTTATTGGAGGTTAGCTGTGAAATAAAAAATCCACTTTTCCCAGGACAACTTAATAGAATTCCATGACCTTAATCAGTTCTCTTTTAGATTATCTCACTTCTAATGTGCAGTTAATAAACTGGCATGGTTATAGGTGTTTCCCATGGTCTTTAATCCACCCTGAGTTCTGGCAAAATAAAAAGTGTTATTTGAATAGGATGAACTAATATATACTTGCTAAAGCCAGCAGAATTACCTCCTGCATCATTCTCTACATGCCTCTAAAACAGACAACAAAACACTCCCTGACACTTTCCCTCGTTTTCACTTCCTGTACACCAAGTTCTTTATATTATCTTGTTTTTGCGTCTTGTAAGGGCAAATAAAGACACGGCATTCAGAGTTGGACAGGGTTAAGGACACTTCCCCCGGATGTCTCCACACTCCACCTTGTTTTTTTATAGTCATAATTTAAGTGCTTAAAATAGATATTGTATGTGATTTAAGGACAAATGTCAGGTCCAAATCTTAAAAGATATATACAGAAAGCGATTTTCATACTTAGGCAGGGTCAATGCATATATCTTCCTTTTTGGGAATGGTGGCGATGCTGAAGCTTTCTTGCTCACCGGCATCTGAATGAACTTTATTGATAACATCAGGACAAGAATGGAATGTCCTGGAAAAGACACATAGCCCAGCCATGAATCAAGGTGTGTGTACATGTCTGTGTGTGTGTGTGTGTGTGTGTGTGTGTGTGTGTGTATACACTAATCACAGGAAGCATATACAATTTTGGAAGGCTGTATGAAATTGCATGTTAACGCCTCAAAAGCTATGAGCCATCTGTCCTGTTTTAGTAAATACAATCCCCATTTTAGAATAGTAAAGGCTGCTATAGCAAATTAATATTGTTTTGGAATATGATTATCATGGAGCCGCTTTAAAGAAAATGGGAATTTTTGTCGGTGTCCTGTTTTCCAGTTATTTTCATCATATTATAAGTACTATATATTTTTGTACCTAGCTACGTTTTGTTAAAGCAGAAAACAAGGATTCTGTGATCATTCTTGAGAATTGAAGACAAATCACAAAGTGATATAACCGTTATAGCCCCATTAACTCCTGACATCAGTGGAGTACTCAGTTACATAAGCTTGCATGCCAAAATATTAGTATTAAGATCATTACATTACATTTGGTCATTCAGCAGACACCTTTATCCAAAGCGACTTACAAATCAAGCATAGGGTTGACCACAGCGTCCCTAGAGCATTTAGGTTTAAGGGCCTTGCTCAAAGACCCACATTGATAACTTCAGTGGACCTGGGATTTGAACCCATAAACTTAGAACTAATTCACTTTTTATTCTCAATCCATTCATTTCGAGATGTGAGACAACGGAGACATCTGTGCGAAAATTAACTGCACTGCTTACATTCTGGCCTGTGTCATGTGTCATGAGCTTTGTGGTGGAACAGACCAAAGGTATTTATAGTAGCTGTAAAGATAGATACCAAACAATGGACACCCGAGAAAGAATTTTTTATCTACTTGTAAAAAGTCATAATGATGTTTGGTATGGTGCGCAACATGCAGACTATAAAGTGTAAACTGGGAATGTTAACAACAGATGGATTATAAGCCATTTGTGATAAGGTTTATGTGACTTAAATTAGATATAGTTATAAAGACATGGATGATGGGAAAGAATTTGGGATCGTCTCATTCGGGAACATTTTTGAGATGAACTTTTTAAGATATGTGGTTGACTGGGTGGATTTATTAAAGGGTGTGCTAAAGGAAATGAACCAAAATGTATGCATCTTCATACATCTGGCCATGTAGCTTAAAGTTGTGAGAGAGTATAAAGACAAATAGATGTGATTTTTTTTTTTTATATCTACATTGTGATTTGTTAACAGACTTTTGTGCTTTGTGTTCATCTGTACCACACAATTAAAATAGCCTATTGTGTAGTTCAGTTCGGTGTGGTCTTGTGGCTCTATTAATTTATTACACTAGTTAATTGACCACAGTGGCCTAAAGTTGTTTTTGTGATGTTTATTTTCTCTGTCTTGTGACTTGGATTATTTTTTTAGAACCGGAACAGAGTTCTAATATGAATAATTCTTTATAAGGTTTTATGTTTTGGAGATTTAGGCATAAATTTTTGATGGTAGTTTATCAAAAGTTTGTTTTGAACTGAATCTAATGCTGATTCTGTGATGTTTTACTTGCCTTAATCAGTGACTGGATTTTTTTTTGGACAGGTTCCCAGTGGTCTAAAGTTGTTTTGTGACGTGTTATATGTCTCAACTGGTAAATCAGGTGTTTGAATTTGCCACATACCCTCAGTGGTCTGATTTTGTTTTTTGATGTTCTATATGTATAGGCAATAAGGTGTTATTTTGGGGTTTTGTTTGGTTTAAAACATGACCACAAAGACATAATGACAGTATGACCTTTAACATGGTTTTATGTAGGGCTGTACTCAACTAGATCCAGCCGCAGAGCAGGCACCAGCTGATCTGGCCATTGTGGCTCTTGTGCAGTGTGCATAGAGTAGTGTTACAGATCTGTTATTGTTTTGTTTGCTTGACTAGTTGGACAGTCACTGTTAAAGCATCTGACTATAAGGAGTTTTAGTGCACTCAAGTTTTGAAAAAATACGAGTGAGATTTTTTTGAGTGTCATGATATTAGTGTAAAATTTTAAAAGTAAAAATAGAGCCAGTTCTCAAAAACATCTGATAAGTTTGCAAAAGCAGTTGACTTATTAATTATTCATTTATTGTTCTCTTTTAAACATGCTTATTCTGAGTAGGGTCATCCTTATCCCAGTCTTAGGACCCACACAAACACATTAACACACACCTTCACACCTAAGGTAATTGTGCAAATATGATTGTAGGATATTTCAGACTGTAGGCGGAATCCAGAGTTCTCAGAAAAAACCCACACAGTCACAGGGAGAACATACTGTACAAACTCCACACTAAAAGGACCTTGTCCACACAACCCCAGGAATACAACCCAATACCAAAGTGCTAACCACTACACCAACATGCCACTCCCATATAATTACAATATGTATAAAGATGTGTAGGAGCCCATGTTTATACACACCCCATTTCCAAAAATGTTGGGACGCTTTCTAAAAATACAATAAAACTGTATTTTGGTAATTCACTTTATTTTTTTATTATTCAAATGAAACGAGACTACCTTAATTCTCTTTGTTAAACACAAAAATAACACTGGGAATTGAAAACAAATAATGCCAGGAACAATTTCTGGGGGAAAAATAATAATTAAAAAAAGTAAATAAAAATCACATGGTCTTAAAAGTCTCATGGAAAATCACTTAAGCCAGTCATGCTTTGAAAATGCAGCATAAAACTGTATTATGCAAAGAGAAAGCCAGACTGTTGTTAAGAAAAAGTAAAAGAGAATCATTTGTTATGGCATGTTGCAAATCAGTGCCAACAACCTGGATCATCCAACAACATGGAGTATATGCTTAATGAACAAAAGTATGGGAACACACCTCTCAATCAATGAATTCAGATGTTTTGGGTTTCTTTTTACCCGTTACACCACATTTTAAATTAGTTAATATTCAACAAAAATAATTTATTAAGACACTAAAGATCTTTTCCTTGTCATTTTGGCTCAGTTAAGGTAATATATTGACAGTAAAATAATGGCTTGGCTTTAAACAGGCAGCATGATTGACTAGCGTTGGCATATTGAGCGTTAGAAAAATGTTCTGACCTAAAATCCAGGATTTCTAGATTTCCACCCAAGGATATGACTAATGGAATTTTAAAGGTCATGTACCTTTCTCTAATAATATGATGTGTGGTTTAAGACACATCATGTACAACAGTTTGTGAATAAAAGACATTAATGAAGGTTTTATTTATAGTTTATCTCATAAATAAGCAGTGAGGTTTATGATCAGAGTGAAAGGGAACTAACACTAATGCAGATGTCTGTGTAAGCTTTCAGACCTGAGCGCGCACACACACACACACACACACACACACACACACACACACACACACACACACACTCACACTGCAGCACCTCTAATGCTTTGATGCTCACTTCACGTTAGCTCGTTGTGGGAGTTTACAAAAAAAACAGAAGAGAAGAATGAGGAATGAGTGATGACAGGAGAGGAATATCTTTAAAAGATCAGGATGGCTCGACCCATGCGATGGCTGCTCCTTCAGCGAATGCTAGACCAGCACATCCGATCCTCTGCCTGTAGAACCATGGGTTTCTTTACTGCACACACATCGGAGCAAAGACAAATGGGTGAGTGTCATTTGGATGGTAACTCCCTATGTAGGCAGGCTTTCCTAGAATGCTTTGCGGTTTTAGGTAAACTGATGTAATCACTATATCAATAGCAAGCGATGAGGTTTATCAGCATATTACGTATTAAAAGGTGGCAGGGTGGTAGTGCAGTGGGTAGAGCTGTCATTTCACAGAAATACACGGCCTGGGTTTTTTTGTTTGAAGTTTGCATGTTTTTTTTGTGTTACGTGGGTTGACCTCGAGGAGCTCTGCTTTCCTCCCACAGTCTAAAAGCATGAAAGTCAGAGAAATTAGAGATACCAAATTGCTAGGTGTGAATGTGTTTGTTCATGTCTGCCTTGTAATGGACTGGCGACATGGCCAGGGTGTTGCTCTGGCATTCGCCCAATGAGAGTTGGAATGAGCTCCATCACCCCCTGGGATTCTTTGCAATCCTATATTATCTCAATCATCTTACAAATCATGATATTTCATATAGTGTTAAAGAAATAAGGGATGTGATGTATCTTGTATTTTCATATACATAAAGTCTTATCCAATCTAAGTACAAAAAAAAAAACACTAGTTACTTTTTATTAAAGCTAAAAATCACTACTTTAAATGGCAGTATTTTTGGTCTAATGTAGTGCAAATACTGGGAGCAAATAAAATAGGAGCAAATTTTCCATGAATATCTGCGGTAGACTAGTCTGGTAGATATGCCACATCAAAACCTTCCATCTTACAGTTTTTTTTTTCTTTTTGGTGCAACTTTGTGAAAAGTGTAATTAAAATGGCAAAATAACACTAAAATTTGTGCTAGATGCCAGATCAGTGTTTCTATACCATATTTTTACATTCTTTCATTTACCAGAAATTTTTTTTCGGAAATGACGTACAAGTACCCCAACTTGGGGTACGTGTTGGAGTCACACAGGGTTGGCCATACAGCAACACTGGTGCAATACGTCTTAAGGGCCTTGCTCAAGGACCCACATTGGTAACTTCAGTGGACTTGGGATTTGAACCCACAATCTTCAGATTGGTAACCCGACACCCTAACCACTGAGCTACCACACCCTCTGATGTGTCAGATGAGGTTTAAGGATTGAGGGTATGGAAAAGTTCACAAAACAGTCCTTATGCACTACTTAAATCAGACTATTGTGAACATGCCCCAAACTACACATCTTATTTATTTATTACTCTAAATAAAACTGACCTAATTAGTTACTCATGTGATGTCTGTTAAGGCCTGTTAGTAATGTGCAACAAAAAAACAAAAACAAACTTGTTCATTAAAAAGTACATTCACATTCTTATGGAGGTGAAGTGTGTTTTTCATTTAAAAGCTTTAAATCCAGGACAGACATTACTGTACCAATACTCCCTCCCTCTGGTTTCCTTCCTCTAATTTCATCTCCTGGTGTTATGTAGGTTGAGGACAGCTGTTGCATGTTTATAGGGTGTGTGCTATTCCGTTGGCATCAAGGCCATCCAAGTTAAATTAACGTGTGGACAAGCCTGAAGGACAAACGCAGTCTACATAGACCTTGTGTCACGTGCACGCAAATGCAAACAAAAATGATCACTTGCTTTGAGAGTACATTCTGTCTTATCTGAGGTCACATGTAAGCAGGTTTCAGATTATTGCAGTTATAACAGATCAACGTAATGGAATCTTTGCAATGGAATACCTTGTTAATGAGTGAAGGCCATGCTGATTTAACTGAGGAAGACTATAGTAACCATGAAATACATGCTGAGGGAGTAAAAACATGGCTTTGTGTAAAGAATCTTATATTTTGATGACGTAATCAAGTAGTACTTTTTAAAATGCCATGTCACCAATGCTGGTGTAATGCCATGTATTTACTAAATTAAAAATTCTATGTGGTTTTATTCAACTGAATCTAGGTGGGTGTTAGTGTTGATCGTGTTGATAGTGTGCTTGCCAATTAACAGTTTGTAATTACTTCTATTAATGAATCAGTGTCAGAAAGTCCCTGACTTGGCCGATCATTACTCTTACAGTGTATAGAAAGAGATGGTTTTAATGGTGTAAATTAGGGTAAATGATTCACATAATATCTCATTTTGAAGATTTGTTTCAAGGTAAATTAATGGCATGATGAGAGTTTTGTCCCCAAAATAAAACATCTGATAGTACAATGTAATTTTGCATTTGTAATAATAGAGCAAATAAGCCTTAGCTGAGAATTAAACCATTAAGTGCTGGTGTATGTCCTAATGTATGTACTTTCATTTCATATTTTTGTGTTGGAAGAAGAACTGAGGAGAACTTGACTCTTAGTGGTTAATAGAATCTCTCTTCTCTTATTACTAATTGATGAGCTAAGTGCAGAACTGTAGCTTTTAGCACACACACATGCAATGCAGAGATGATGCAGCACTTTTTCTTTTTTTTTACTTAACTGCATACAGCAGATGCTCACACAAACCTGTCTGACAAACACATACACACTTGCTACAGTATCCACAATATTAACATCATATACAGTATATAAACTATTACAACATATCAGCATTAGCAGATTAATTACATAAATGGATACTCACTTGCAAAATCACTTGCGATTTTTGTAGTTCTACAATTTCTGGTTATAGTCCATTTTCTTCTCTATCCTGTCATTTTCAAGACAATCACATCTCTCTTCATCCGACAAAACACTCTATAATTAAAGGTTTGGGGATACAACTCTTCAATCATTAATCATTAATACATTAATCATTAAATTTAAGTGTTTGAAGTATATAAAATCAGTAAATGCTTTCAATTTTGTGGAAACATTATGAGAAAGGACGGCACGGTGGCTTAGTGGTTAGGACATTTGCCTCTAAGCGCTATGGATTCTCGGTTCGAATCCCCATCGGGGTGGAGTTTCCATGTTCTCCCCATGTCCGCATGGGTTTCCTCCGGGTTCTCCAGTTTCCTCCCACTGTCCAAAAACATGGATCAAGTCAATTGAGTTCTCCAAATTGCCCCATGTAGATCATGTTTGTGTGAGTGAGTGTGTGCCCAGCGATAGATTGGCGCCCTGTCCTGGGTTTGTCTGCCCAGCGCCCGAGACATTCTCCCCAGGATGGGCATGGGGAACCCAACCGCGACCCTAATATAGGATAAAGTGGAAGATAATGAATGAATGAATTATCAGAAAGAACTTTTCTTTTCCTGACTGTAACTCGGTGTACAAAGCAAGATCAAGGCAGGTTGGGTGAGTTTGGTGTGAAAAGTTGACTGGCCCACACAGAGGACTGACCTCAACCCCATTAAACAGCTATGGGTTGAACCAGAACAGAGATTGTGAGTCATGGCCTTTAATTCAACATAAGTCTCTGACCTGACAAAAGCTTTTCTGGATGAATGGACAAAAATGCCACAGGCACACTTCAAAATCTTGTACAGTCCTTCTTCAGAAGAGAGGAGACCAATTTGAAATGGGTCATAAAAGCTCCTGTAAGTTTAATCTAAAAGGTCTCGCAATACCTTTGACCATATGTGGCCATTATGAAATGGGTAGTTCTCATCCTTAAATCTGATTGGCTGAGCCATTTGTCCAGCCGTGACATTATTGACAATAATGCTCACTTCTGAGCACTTTACATTTGTATCAATGCGTAAAATTAAAAATCAAAAATTTAAATCTGTGTACAGATTAATATAAACAGAGAGATTCTTTGAGGTTGTTTATTATTGTAAATAAATCAAAGGAAAGAGGTGTAACTCTTTCCATAATTTATTCACAATAATGCCTAAGCTCTTGTACCTTATTGCTTTATTAAACTGAATTACTAGTTTTAGTATTACAAGTTCTTAAACAAAGACAATAGCCTTTTATAAATAGAAAAACATGATCATATAATAAAATTCATATACAAATATTTAAATTCATATATAAATATTTATATATAAATATAAATATATATGTTAATACTGTATTTTTAACAAGAAAGCACTGTAAATTATTTGTTTTACTGAGTTGTAGCTATTTGTCCTGAGATTTAAACAGATTGCTATTCACTTCAGCCCAATGGAAAAGTAAGTGTTTCAAAAGAGTCCTTGTGTTATTTGGAGTAAAACAAACTAAAGTGGTAACGGATGACCTTGTGGTTAATAAGCTGGTCTGATACAGACTTGAACAGCATGACATCTTCTCTCTAACACAACGTGATCATTCTGAACCAGCCTTGCAGGTAACATCTTTTGTATTCATTCGCACGCTTGAGTGTGTTTACATCCAGTACTTTATACGGACCATTTCCATTGCTTTGTGTTTGGTGTTAAAGGATTAGCTGTAGGGAGTCCTGTCAGAAGAAGTCTTTGGCCTGGGAAAGTGAATAAGTCAAACACCAGCTGGGGAAAAATAGTCTTTGAAAAAAAAAAGTGATTAAGGAATTTTGCATTTTGTTTTGTATGGCCAGCTAATGAAACCCTGCTAAATGAGCTGGAACTGAATCACATCACTAAGCTTTTGAATGGCTGCTAAAGAAACATTGTGCCACCTGGTCAGTTTTTGTTTTACTGGCCACCCTTATTTTGGGAAGTAAGGGGGGTATTACTGCAAATATTAAATACCATCGGACATTAATGGTAAATAAACAGTAAATCAGAATTGTACATAAAAAAATAAAGCTTAACACATACAGTATCACTTAAAACTAACAGCTACTAAAGTGCACTATATGGACAATATTGCACTTTTATAATACTTATATAAAAAATACAGAAAAGCAATTGTGATGTCAGACACTGGTGTTAGACAAGAGAACTTGGGCTACAATTTCAGCCTGAGTTCATCCAAAAATGTGTTAGATAGGGATAAAGTGAGGGCTATGTATGGGCTCTGTAATGCTCTTCCACACCAAACTCACTCAACCTATGTCTTTATTAACCCTGCTTTGTGCACTTGGTCACAGGCATGCTCGATGAGTAAAATAGTCAAAAATTGGGACATATACAATGATCCAAAATGCATAACTAGATGCTTGATAACTATAGCTATTGGTAAAAACATTGAATGAAACAACCAAATTCAGTGATTAGTTGTTTAGTTCACTAATTCAGTGATTAGTGATGTGTGTTTTAAAAACATTGTCCATATAATGTATTAATTGCAAGATTTATCATAAAAAATAAAAATAAATCCTACTAGCAGTCTCTACTCATCCAATAATAATTTAAACATCATTTTTTAAAGTTACACAAGTTTACATTATAAAAAATAAAATAATGTATCATTTTATGTTAATAATACAACTGACTGAGCTTGTTTTTGAGTGTATGGCGGTTAAGTCCATATACTTAAAATCCCAGTGATCATGCCCAAGGATTCCTCCTCCTCTTATAAAACACTCCTGCAAACACCCACGAGCTGCATTGCTGAAAATCCTTTCTTTATAGAGCTCTTAGCTTAGTTAATGCACATTTCAGAAAACACACTTAAAAGTAATTACTGCAATTACCGTCAAAGCTCCTAATTAGCGGGTGCAATGATTTGATGAGATTTATCAGCTTAGTAAAACTATGCAACAACTAGGTGGAAGAATTAATATAGCATTTTAGTGTCATTGGATAATAGATGTGCAGCAATAAGCTTTTTACTGGAATTTCCATATCCGAATGTGGATACCAGATTTATTGCTACGTTAATCCTTTTTTCACTATTATACTTTTATATGTGCATCAGGTCTTTTTACATTTTTTACAGTGAAGCAATGTAATTTTTATAGTGTCAGCAATGTAATTTCTGTAATGAACATAGGTTTTAAAAACATTACCAGTTATTTATTAATTATTTTGAACTGAAATACTCGGAATTAACAGGGTATTGAAAATAAGTCAATCACTCAGTATTCAGTCAGTCCTCACTACCTTAATAATTACATTTCAGTATGTGGGAGTTCAGGGTTTAGTCCCAGAGCTTTGCAGACTGTAAATCTAGAAGTATGTTTGTTCCAGATTTAAATCCTGGATGAAATATATAATTAAAGACTAAATGAAAGAAGTTACAGTGCAGTGGATTTTTTTTTATTGCTTAAATGTTGATCTTTAATGTCTCAGGAGACTTATTTGTGTCTTATTAGAATTGTGTCTTATTTAGAGATCACCTTAGACAAAGACATGATCCTACAGAATCACTGGTTTCTACAGCAAACATGTGAATTCATATTTGTTTGATGTTCAGCTATCAATGTGTATAAAGTTAATAAATTCACATTTATTGAACAGGATTGGAATATATCTGATAAGAAAGGGTTGTGTTAATATTGAGACTCCTGTCTTTAGAAAACAAGTTTATAATTTTGGAAAATCTGAGAAGTAAATGGAATCTCCTTTATTTTTTTTTTTCTTTCAGGAGGTTCCCTAAATGCTGCAGTAGATTTCACTAGCAGTTTGAATAACCAACATATGCTAAATGTAGTTTGAACTTTTCATTTTATAAACATTTTTAAAAAGTAATTTCCTGTCTATTTTTTGTTTTCATTGGTTTTCGAAATCTGCGAAATCGCTTCTATTTAAACATTTTGGAAATTGAATTTCAGAATTACGTGCATCCATTCAGAGTCATATTTGCTTTGCACCAGGACCCACTCTTTAGAGAGGGCTTCCCACAAGAATTTGTGACTATTTACTTTAAAAAACCTGTTTGGGCTCAGATGTTGCAGAAAGTCTGAGTGGGAATTAACATTCCATTTCAGTCCAAAGGTCTTCAGGGGGGTTAAGGTCAAACCATGTCTTTATGGACCTCACACAGGGCCAGTGTTATGCCTAAACCCAGGTGGGGAAGATGGCTGTTTGCAAACTTTGGACCATATAGTTTAGACGAAAGTCAAGTGACAGGCTATGTTATGATGATATAACAATTTTATCTAAAATTAAGACTGATCTGATGACAGACATGCATATTTGTTTTGGAATGTAATTGGGAATGGTGACAAAATATTAGAATGGGACAGATGGTTTTGTCTAACGGAAAGCATCCCAAATGGAAACAAATGAATAAAATTTGGAGCTTTACAGGAATTAATTTTATACAAATCACAAACAATAAATGCTTTGTTAATGCTTCTAAATCAAGCTAAATCTTATTAAACAAAATAAGAACTTCCTTTTCATTGTAGTTAAACAACCTAATGCCCCCTTTTTATCAAACTCACCAATAAAAATATATATTTCTGGCTGTTCTTTCACTTTCTTATTTATTTATAATGCAATAGCACATAGAAAGGTGTAGTTGTGAGTTTAGGTGAATCTAAACATGACTGATGGATGTGGGAATGAGGTACAAGATTTTACCAGGGGGTTTAGAGCACTTTCGATCAGACTCCCTCTCCCTTGCTCTCTTCAGTGGCCTTGTCCAATCTGAAGGCTGTATGTGTTTGTATGAGAGAGAGGAATGTTTTTCTGAACCCAGTGACTCCTTTACCACTTGTTTGCTTTTCTGTCTTTCATTAATTTCTTCTCAGTGCCTCCTCGTTTTGCACACATGCACCTCTATTTCCAACTCTTATCATAATCTCCTGATTCCTAATAAAAAAGACTTTATCTTCACTGAAACATTTTGCACGAAACAAAAAACTCTGAGGTGCTAATCTAACAAGGCCTTTAGATTAATTTAAATTCAGTTTATTATAAAATTGAACACCAATTCTAGGACTGTTTTCATTAATTTATTGTCTAAATCTGCATATCCTGAAATGGAACCTACTGCAGGTTGGTTGTGGCCTATCCCAGGGAGTATCCCAGTGGGTTAAGGGTGAAAAATCAGCCAGGACAAGTTGCTAGTCCATCACAAAGCAGACGCATATTTACACTGCAGAGAATTATATAGCTTCAGTTTTGTGAAAACTCACAGACACGGTTTCCACAAAAAATGCATAACTAGGTACTTGATGTTATACACAGTGGATCTGAATGAAACATCTGAATGTATTTACTAAGAGGTGTCTCTCAAATCTTTGTCTGTATAGTGTGTCTACATGTCTTATTGTTTTAAATAATCTCATCATTTTGCATAATTATAATAGCCGCTGTATCTTCTTATAAATATTTCATGCAAGCAAAATGAATACACATTTTTTCTAATTTTGCACTTGGTTTGTAAAATGTCTTTTTCAAATGGTGTTTAATTTTATTATTATTTGTTATAAATTAAACCAAAGAAGACACACTTACACCATGCGCAACATGCTCAATGCTATGTTACACCCCACCCCACCAACATTAGTTGGTGTCACAACCATCAGTGTTTTAAACATAATGTAGGATCGCCTTTAAAGAGAAAGTTAGTAAGTTGAAGACCAGACATGTTGCGGAATTCTGGAAAAGTGGCAGAGGGTTTTATGGATCTCATGGGAAGACCTTCCAATAGAGAGTTGGTCTGGCTCAAGCAATTAAAAAAGCAGCTGAGTGGCCTCAGTGGAGATAAAGAATTACATCCTCCTGATTTTGCTGAGGTTGGACCTACAAAAAGGGGCAAAATAAAGAGGATCCAGTGATGTACAGAAAATACATTTACACAAAAACACACATGTATTTATCACTGTTGGAAATAGAGATGATTTAAAAAAAAAAAAAAACTCTTGTCATGGCCCACATGGCCCAAACTACAATATAGTGACCCGACTTCAATGGTTTATGTAAAGCATAGCAACATGTGGAGAGGAAATGGTTTAGATTTTGTCTAGACACTTTCAAAATTAGATTGTATTTTCTACATCACATATAGAGCCAGTGAAGTCTGGATTGCTCTATTGGTTCATGTGCAATTTTTTTTAGTACTAAACATACTTCACATTGCTATAGTACTTGTCTTTTTATTGTTTATCTGCTGGTTCTTGTGATTGGGTTTATTCAATAATGAGTTTCATTTTTCTAATGATTTATAATTAGGTTCTTTAAGTGGTTCGGCATTTAGACATGTTTTGTTAGTTCATTCTTGAGGTGGTGCTTTGGGCACCATTTAAGATTGTCTTTTTTATTTTTAGGTAGTTCTTTAGAAGGTTCTATTAGGTGTACTCGTGTCATTCCTCAGGAGGTTGAGCATCCAATAAGTTAGATTCAAGGTGTTTTTTGTTATGTAATAGTAAAATCTTGGCGTGACACCTTGACAGGAATGTAAAGCAGCTTAGACTTGCTGGGTTTAGCTTAAGGTGATGAACTGACATCCATGATGAGATGTCTTACAGACTTGCAAAGATGCATGATGGGACAAGGTGTCTAAGAAATAGCTAGACGGATGGGTTATTTTGAAAAGAAAATGTCTTTGAGATGAGGGTTGATGAACCTTGTTGGAGTACTGTAGAAAGGGTTAATGGTTTAGATGTAATCTCACTTTAACACACCTTATATATCTGTCTACCAAATTAGAAAATAAGAAGCCATATTTTATCTAAAGCACCAATTAATTAATGGCTATTTTTTTTTAATTAATGGCTTTTTTTTATTTTAAAGTGTGACATACGTTTTGTTTTGCATTTTGAGTTGTGTAATGGCATTACATCACTGGATATCAGAATTATTTTACTAACAGTATAATTGCTTAACTGGACTCTGTTTATCTAACCTGCTGTTCATTTCCTGTCTGGAATTCCACTGGGATCAGATTATTATGTGCCAGCTATTCATTACATAACCATTGCGTACCACTTTCTGCTCTCTCTTTCGCTCTTTCACTCTCTTGCTCTCTCTCGCTCTCTTACTCTCTTTCTTTCTTTAATTAAACTCCACTATTATTGTTTAATATCCTGAAGAATGATGGATGGCCGGATGGATGGAGGGTAATGCCTGCATGCACTGGTTTATGTAACAGGTGATGTTTTGGAAATGTATAAGAGGTTTCCATGCCTGCAAGTATTTTCTGTTGACCTTTCACCCCATCGGTCAGATCTTTTGCAGACTTCAGTAGAACATTAAACCAATCCTAAAGAGAGAAAAGGGGAAATACACAATTACAGAGAGAGACAGAAAAAGTCAAAATGAAGCTAAAAGAAAAGGGAAGAGTGTGAGCATGTGTTTAAAAGAAATACAGTATGAAATGCAAAAGCATACATTTAGAAAAAAAATTAAGAAGGGAAAAAGGGAACGAAGTAATTAAATCTAGCAAACAAACAATTTTATAATTCCTTTTAGTCCTTTAGTCAGTAGTGTGTTTCTATGGTGGTGAATTGTGTTCTTAAGTAGACTTATTTGGGCCGAGGTGATTCTACACACTTACTGTCATATCATTTGAGCTAAAAAAAATAGTTTCCATATTCCATAATGAATTTTATATCCTGTATTTAGATGTTCTATCTACTTGTAAGAATGATGATTGTCCTCGGTTCCTGCAGTGTGAATACAAGAGGCGCCTTTTTACCACTTTCCAATAGTTATCATATTAGTTTTTGTGTTCTTAGTTCGCTTGATTTAAAATGGTGGTTGTTCCTTTAAATTTGTTCTATTAGATTGTATCCCAAGTGCTTAATAATAAAGCCTTATAAGATATTCTTTGTGGGTTTAGATTTTCTCTAATTCCTTCACTTAATTATTTCTCTAGTCCTCTTATAGACCTTAAGATAAAGGTGGATTCTGGTCCTTATTATGTTGTTTTTAAAATAGATTTCATCATGTGCATCCTTTTATTGTTTCTGGATCCAGTGAGGTTTGCAGTTTGGGAACTACCTTCCATATTTTCTTCATCAAGTACAACCTTTACCTAAGAAAAGTTGTCTTTGTGACCCATGCGCTTTCACCACAGGGTCAAGTTTTGTCCTGACAGGACCCTCATAAGGGTGATCTCTTTTAACTGAACTGTGTCTTTTGCTGTGCTATGGAACAACTAAGCATTCATATGACAAACCTTTACTGTTCAGTACAAGTGACGCAACAGCGTGTGTTTCTGTATACACACGTACTGTGTATAGTGTAATAGAATGAGTATAAAGAATGGACTGCAAAACAATGAGTTGTACCGTCAACAAGGCACCAATGACTACTCTGTTTAATTGTCCCTTTGTTATATTACATTCTAAAAGAATACTGTCCTCACAGCGAAGCTGATGATCCTAACTAACATCTAATATTTAACTAACATTCCCTGAGGTTTTTTACTTGTATATATGTATGTATATGCATGTGTGTAATGTTGGCACTTGTTTGGTAATGATGAGTATAAATGCTTTGGATAAACTAATCGTTTATATATAACTTACTCTTATTTATATAAGATCCATTCAGGTTGGAGAATGTAGTGCAGGGAATCTAAAACCATCTGGTTTTGAGTCTTTGCAGAGCGGGTCCTCTCCTTGTCACATTTTAGTTTACTCAACGGCTTTCGATCCAGCTAAGATCAGGAGGCTGAGCAGTGGTGGAAGCTTTTTGTGAAGAGTGAGGTTAATTCATTAGTTGTTGCTTTATACTTAACACTATTGGGTTTAAAACTAAAATTATTTAAAAATTTTAAATAAATATAGCGCTAGGGATTCCCGGTTCAAATCCCCATCTGGAGTTTCCATGTTCTCCCCGTGTCCGCGTGGGTTTCCTCCGGGTTCTCCGGTTTCCTCCCACAGTCCAAAAACATGGTTTAAGTTAATTGAGTTCTCCAAATTGCCCCATATAGAGTGTGTTTGTGTGAGTGAGTCTGTGTCCAGCGATGGATTGGCGCCCTGTCCTGGGTGTATCTGCCCAGCGCCCGAGACGTTCTCCCCTGAATGGGCATGGGGAACCCCACCGCGACCCTAATAGAGGATAAAGCGGGAGATAATGAATGAATGAATATATATATAAACATGTCAGGGCACACTGAGGATCAGAGGTGGGATGTGCCAGACCCAAATCATAATTCTATTAATAAAGTTGTCTGGTGGTCTGCCGCTATATTTTTCTCATTGCATCTGATGCTTTCTTCCTTCTTCCGAGCCACAACCCTGTTATATTCCTTCACAGACACAGACATGTTCCAGGTGAGATCCATTACCTCACTTGTTTTCATCTTTCATTAACAAATCTGCTTTTACAACTCTTAACATATAATTATTACATAATCTAGTCATAGAATATTTGCAACAACTACAAGACTACACAATTCTTGAGATCTTTGGTGTTTATGCTTTTGTAGCATTTGTACAAACTTTACCTTACTTGCAACATTACTTGCCAGGATTTTTTTTTGCCAGTTTTTTTAGTAGCAAAACTAAGTTAAATATCTGGGTAGAGTTTAATATGTACTAAATTTCTAAATTTCTTTATCTCTCGTAGGATAAATGGCTGTTCCAAAGTTTCTTATAGTTGAACTAGAAGTTTTTCAGATGTTTGTGTGATTATCTCACACAGTCTGAAACGGTCACGATGGTAGCGTTGATGTTTTTCTCGCAGCCCTCTTGCATTCCAAGTTTACTTGGAAATATATTAGGTCCCTGAACCAGCCTGGTACCCTCGAGGTTCTGGATACAATGCCCTTGTTTGATATGACTTCAAGACGACACTGGACTGGCAACAATGGTGTAGTTGTTTTCCAAAAAACAGACAGCAATCTGTCCGAATAGCAGCATTGTCCTTGTGTTCTGGCATCGTGAGGGTCGTGTGACACGCCTTTTTAGATGAATGGAGTACAGTATCAGGAGATGGGGTGTGATCTTGTTTTCACTCGACCATATCGGGCCAGTACATGCACCTCACTTGAGATTCTGGCATAGCTGAACATTCGTTTTACCCATAAAAGGAGAGAGTTGGATATGGATAAAAGGAGAGGATATGCTTTGCATATAATTTTGTAATTCAGATTTAGTGTCCACATGTTTGTGTTTTATCCCTCTGAATTGCATTTGGAGGCAACAAAAACATCAGAGACAAAAAATAACAGCAACAGCAAAAAGGTTTAAATGAAAGTAACAATTCTGGAATGTTTGTTCAGGCAGTTGATTAAAAAAAATTGAATTGTAATTTAGACCCTAGCATGGTGGCTTAATGTTTTGCATGTTTGCCTCTCAGCGCTGGAGGTTAAGGATTGAATTCCAATCTGGTTTCCAGGTTCATCCGTTTCCTCCCACAGTCGAAAAAAATGGATCCGAGGTAAATGGATTGCTATAAATTGCCCCATATGGATAGTGTTTGTGTGTGTGTGACTGTTAGTGCGTGCCCAGCGATAAATTGGCACCTTGTCCTGGGTGTATCTTTCCAGCACCTGAAGTGTTCTCCCCCGGATGGGCATGGGGAACCACCCCCATTGATAATGAATGAATAAATACATTTAGATTCTGCAGAACTGTAGACTATGCTCAATAACTGCACTTTTTATATGTTAAAATACATGTGTGCACAGCTAGGGGTGGGATTTTTAGAAGGGGTTCATGAGCTTTACTGCTGACATCGTATCTCTCCACCATGTGTGATGGATGGTGTATGGTGATTGGTCTAGACAAAATTTTAAATATCCATATTAAGTTTAGCCATGGGCGGCACGGTGGAATTGTGGTTAGCACGTTCGCCTCTCAGCGCTAGGGATTCCCGGTTCGAATCCCCATCTGGGTGGAGGTTCCATGTTCTCCCCGTGTCCGCGTGGGTTTCCTCCGGGTTCTCCGGGTTCCTCACACAGTCCAAAAACATGGATCAAGTCAATTGAGTTCTCCAAATTGCCCCATATAGAGTGTGTTTGAGTGAGTGAGTGTGAGCCCAGCGATGGATTGGCTGGAGCGCCCGAGACATTCTCCCCTGGATGGGCATGGGGAACCCCACCGCGACCCTAATATAGGATGAAGCAGGTGATAATGAATGAAAAGTTTAGCCATGTATGTAACAGGTTGCCTTCATAAAGTAAAGAAACTATGGGTAAATGACTCCTGACTGTGGGCTGACTGTAAGCTTAAAGTTTTATTTACTTTCCTGAGTGGCAAATGAAATGCAAACCAATTTTGATATGTTCACATGATGCAATACAGCAAGAAAATGAAGACAATGAAACAGAATTATAACAAAATGTTGTCTAACTTAAGTCACTTTAGCATTCTTACTGTAATGTAAACCCAACACAACACTAATCAGCACCTATAGGTATAGAGTTTGCTAAGATCCTTTCCATTGTTATTTCAGTTAAATAGCATTATCATCTGGCCATAAAGCCAGATCTCAAAGTGTTTTCATTATATATTGTACTTTGTGAAACTAGACTCTGTTTACTAAAACTGCTTTCAGAATTTTCTTGTAGGCCTGTATATAGTTTAATAATCATTTTCTGATCTAAAAATTTGAACCATTTTTTATTTCATCATGATCAAGATCTTTGTGATTATTGTTTGGAGAATAATTAGTACAGAACATGAATTTTATTAACAAACCAAACCGTCTGTACTTTTTCCCCAGTAAATTTTCTTTTTTTAAAAAAAACGAGTGCAAAGTTGGTTCTGAAACCATTTACTACAGATGACATAGTGTTCTGCCTCAAGACCTTAACCTCATGTAGATCTATCTACATCTGTCTGGTGGGTCTTAGATGGTATCATAATTATTCTTGGTATAATGGCCTATCACATAACCTATTATTATACATTGTAATGAATTTAATTATACATCCTGATTATTCTGTCGTTCATTGGTCATAACATCTGCAAAAATACAACCCAGTTTTCCGCTTTGCAGACAGACCTGTGTTTAACATTGATATTTAGAGAATCCTTTTTGTTTAGTCTTCAAGGGAGACTGAACTCGTGTTAAGATTCCTGTTAAATTGCCCCTGGGTGACCTTTCTGAACCTTTATCTTCACTGTTCATTAATCTTCAGGCCGGTGCTACGTCTTGAGGGTCATGTGCCTCAAATTTTTAGCCTGCCCTTGGTCACATGGCTGTCACTCGGTGAGAAAGAAACCCTAATCTTAGAGATTTATCAAGATTTCAAATACTTATCTGATTTTTATAAATGCAATAGATTTATGCTGAAATGCTGAAAAGTTCTGTAATGTAATAATTATTATTATGTATACCTGTACGTATACACACACACATATATTAATGTAAAAATATATAGCACGGCACATTGTGGAACAATCACGTTGTTTTTGGTTGCATGCTTTGTTAGGTTTTTTTCCTCCGTCATTCTCTAATTGTCACTATAGAACCTCCACAGTGCAGGTACTATTTAAATAATGGTTGAGTCTCAGTAGTGTAATATGTTACTTTGTGCTGCACTAATACAAGTGCATCAGATGCAGTAGTGCTTCTACAATTTTTGCTACCACTACCTGAAAAACAATATCTGCCCACCTTTTAATTATTAAACATTGTCAACATATTACATATTTTAGCAAGTTACTATGTAATAAAATATTAAATGGTCTGTATGAATAGGATCTAGTCATGGAGTCATGGAACATACCTTTAAAAAAAAATGGCAGTAATGCAGTAGTGTGACAAAACATGTTTTTTTTCATTGCGTGTCTAGTTGACCAGTTAAAGGGCGGTGGGCAACACTGTGCAAATGTCATCCATTTTCAGCATTGTGTGGAGGAGGGGAATAGGAGGAGAGTGTTGATAACAGCCAGTTTCTTTTTGAAGAGAATGCCACTCATTCTTTTGACACAACTTGCCTTTTCCAGCTTTACTGCAATAAACACATGCATGTTTTAAGTTTTATTACAAGCTCTGTTCTCGTTTTATCTTCCTGGAGACTTTATGTTCTCAGATACTGTAGTCATATCTTCTATAATTCCCTGGATAACAATAAACTTAATGAGGTCTTTGATAGAAATAGGACACAAGAAGGCACTAGTACAGTTTTTCTTGGAATACAGCATCTTTAACTTTTGAGGACACACTATAAACCCAGAATGACAGAGTAAATGAGTAGAGAAATGAAACCCCTCATTACTCTCTGGCACGAATATGTTTGTGTTTTTCTGTCAGTCGGATGCCATAGATTCCTAACCAGAAATGAGGTGTACGATGTAAAACGAAAACATACACATTCTGTCTGGCTTTTTATTCACTTGTTAAGGATGGATAGAGATGTATTTGTGGCTAATTAGTAAAATAAAACAAAGATGAACAAACCATATCCTATTTATATCCCAATGTTGAGAAACTCCAAAAGGTCATACAGAATGCTTTAATTCATTATTTATTAATAATAAAATAAGTCAATAATAGGCCTTAGCTTACACGAACAAGACTTTGACATATGTTTTGGACCCTTACGGCCAAGATGTGTTTTACAAGTTCAGGCCTGAGGCATGTGTAATTTTTAATGAATTGTTCTAAACTCTTCTAAGCAGCTCTGAAAAACAGTTTTCAGTGCTCAAAACACAGAATAAAGATTCGATATAGCATTTTACCCTGCAAATATTACAATTTAAAATACAATTAAGAAGTCAGATAAGTTCAACTGTGACAGTCCACATGAGGTTCAAAAGACTCAATTGCCAAAAAGCACAAAAATGAATTATGTGTTTATAGGAAATCAAAATCCTTAAATGACTATCAAGAACCTTCTGGAAGGTTTTTTCTGAGCCAGGAGTAGTGGTGCACTATTTTCCTGTTCATCAATGTTACAGTAACAATAACATAAACTTGATGAGAGGTAAAATGTATAATGCACAGTTAAGAGGAAGGTTCAATTTAAAGAAAATGGAAGTCCTCACTCTTCAGTATACAATTAAATGCCACCCATATGTCTGGAAAGCTATTTGAAAGGCATGTCAGAAGAACGTGTTTTCTTTCATTTGACCATAATCACAGATGCTCAAGGTTCTACAGATGCTACTGAAAACATGACTAAAACTGGCTTTTGTGGAAAAATAAATAGTGCTTTTAGACAGCATTTAATATAGGTTTGACATGCTGTGTGTGAGTGTGTGTGTGTGTGTGTGTGTGTGTGTGTGTGTGTGTGTGTGTGTGTGTGTGTGTGTGTGTGTGTGTGTGTGTGTGTGTGTGTGTGTGTGTGTTTATTTTTCCTCCAATGGGGTGAGGAATATTGTTTGGATATACAGGATCATGGTATCCATGAGACACAAGACTTTAAACTAGTTGTGGTAGGAACTTTTTGCAGGATGATTCAACTGTGTGTCTGTTTCGTTCCATACACTTTAACAGTCATTACAGTATTTAACAGACTGTAGACTTTTGTTAACAAAAATAATTTAAGAATTTAACAAGAATCCCTTTATTTCTGGAGCTGACTGTACAGTACGTATTTTGTAAGACAGACATGGGCTAAAAGTGGCGTAGCTGAAATCTAAGAAGGCAGGGACTGAGAGTGGAGACATACATGGGCTCTTAACAGGGTTCCGCTTGTAGCCCAGCATAGCCCCTCCAGTTTTCACACATGGGAACCATATGAAATGCAAACAAGCCACAACTGAGTTGCTTAACAGGGATATATGTGTATCTTAAACCCAAGCATTTCCTGTTTCCATCAACTTCAGCAGCTGCAAGAGAAAATTCCAGTGAGAAGTCACTACAGGACCAGTAAAGCTCAATAAACACCCTATTTAAAGTTTTATTTTATTTCGCCAACATTTTAGTCAGTATTCCATATTCACTAACTTTTTTTTTTTTCAAATGACACTTTATTCTGTTTTCTGAGCCTCTTAAGAAAATGGTTTAGGTTACGGTTTTGTCCTGATACACAATCATTTTATGACTTCTCCAGCAACTTATCAGCCCCTATACAGGTGAGCAGATAATTAGGCCAGACACAAAACAAACTGTGTATTGAGGAAGACTTGCAGCCGATGGAAAAGGAATGAGTGATTGTATGAAGCTTAATCACACATATGCACATGGGCCAAAACGAAAGCTGCTGTGGCTTATCAGCTCTGTGTGGGAATCCTTCTGACTGTTGTCTTCTAGTGCGGTTATGGTCTTTTGTCTTTGTCCCATATACTGGGTTTAGTTGTGAGCTCCTCCAGGTCAGAAAGTGTACCTTGGTAATACCTAAAGACTTTATTGGCCAAATGCCTACAACATTCATGACATGTCTGCTTTAAAGAATTCTGCAGTTTGTAGCCTTTATGTTTAGACACACATTTGAATGACTGATTTTTCAGACCATTACATACAAACATATGTGGTAACCAGGAAAATTTGTGTTATGGGTGGATGATTAGGAACTATGCAACCAGTCCTCTAAAACAAATAAGATACAGTACATATTGCTGCTATTTTTCAACCAGTTGAAGTTGTATTGATTTAATAAAACATCTTGTCAGAAGTGCATTTCAATCATTTACCTTTAATGTTGTAAGAACATCACTTATTTTTAGAAATAACACATTTTTCTTAGCTTAGCTTAGCTTATAGCAGTGAGAAAAATGCCTCCAAAGTGCTTGGTGAATGTTGTCACATCATGTCACATTTAATGTTTTTGATCATGTATGGATATGGATAGAAAAATGTGTTGTTTAAAAATATGTACTTTTTACTTTGGAGTTTGAATCGAAAAAAAATTATTTAAAATGCATATTTCATTTAATTTAAAATAGATGAAATATAAATGATATCATTTATGGTTACAGTTGAATGTTTTATTAACTATTAGCTTTTATTTTTCAAAAGTTTGCATTTAATACAATGTCTCTCTTTTTTTTATAAATAAAAAAGTCTATTCAACTTTAATACCATAAGCTTAGTGACTCTTTGGTTGCAAACTCTGTACATTACTTTACATAATTTTGAAACTGATTTTATTTAAAGCCGCTTACCCACTTGATGGTTGAGTCCATGGTCCATTTCAAGAAGCAAATGCAGCAAACTGAAAGAACACATCAATAGTTGTACTTTAAACCCTGCTAACTATGCTAGCTAGATGGCTGACTGGATCTGTTAAGATATTTGTTTTTTTTTTATTAAATATTTGTTCTAGATAACATATCCTTTTGCTGGAATTTTGAGCGAAGTGAAGAACAACTAAAAATTTTAAGTAAAAAGTACTGCATTAAAATAACCCATTAGTGCAGACACACGTTTAAAATGACCATTAAGATTGTTAATAATACTAGCTTAATTTAGATTTCTTAATTTCTTCTGAAGCCACTGTCATGTGCGTTAATTACCTCTAATCAACGTCCATCACCATCGGCCAAACGTTTTCCCCCAGCGTCCCTGCCTGAGCTTCTGTCACAGTCGTATTTAAATGCAGTGCAAATATTTTCAAGAATAGCATGTGTTAGTCAATGTTCGTCAGCCAGGGCAGGTGCTAATGAGCGAAAAGAGTATAAGTGGGTGTGTATCTGTGTGTGTGTGTGTGTGTGTGTGTGTGTGTGTGTGTGTGTGTGTGTGTGTGTGTGTGTGTGTGTGCGCGTACATGCATATGGGTAAAATCCGTAGTCATGGTAGCGTGCTCATAATTAATGTACGACACTAAAAGTTTGGCACATGTCTGGCATTTGCCGAGTTCTCACCTCAAGTCTGCCAAGTTCCTCATGTAGCCTCAGTACTTCATCATGGTGTCAGGCAGAGGAATGTTGGAGAACTTTCCCTCAGTCCTCGTTTTCTTGATTTTGTATCAAGTGTAATACATCACTCGTATAGAGTTTTATAACAAAAGAACAGCAATGAAAGAAAATTCTTCTTCATTTTATATAAAAGTGTTATTTCCCTATTTTTAATAGCAAATGAAAGGAAAGGAAGAGGAGCAAATGCAAAATGACAGCAACCCAAGATGAAGGTTTAGGTTTATAAACTGACTGTCCGTTTTGTTACTTTCACCTTCCATATACATGCACTTTGTAGTTCTACAATAACTGACAGTATTTAATCTGATAACATTAATGTGTAGCTGGGATTTTCCATAACTACTGTTTTGTGTTCATATTTGGAAGTCACTTTGGATAAAAGTGTATGCTAAATGACTAAATGTAAATATATTTCTTATTCATATTTGTTCTTGTGGTTCTCATGGCCCCACAGAAAGCCACCAAAGCAAGTATCATTTTGGGTGGTTGGTGAGTCTTAGGATCACTGCAGTGACACTGACATGTTGTTGTCTGTGGTAGCTGGTATAAAGCTGGATCAGACACAACAGATAAACACTTTAGTGTGATTGCACTAAGAATAATCCACCAACCAATAATGCCCAGCCACCAGCATCCTGTTGGCAGTGGCCAACATGAGCACTAATAATGGATTAGAAGATGACTAACCCAACCTGTGCAACAAAAAATGATCCACTGTATTACCGTGGAGTAATAAGGTAGCTGTGTCTATCTGCGTAAAACACAGTAAATACAGTGTTTGGGAATTCCAGCAGCACTGTCTTGTCTGCTCCACTTATACCAGCACATCACACACTAACGCACACTGCAATTGTATAGTGAAATACACACACATATACACACACTGACTGAAGGTAGCACACGTTCCCAGAGTGGTGGGCAACCCTCTATATGGCGCCCGGGGAGCAATTAGGGTTAGGTGCCTTATCCAAGGGCACTTGTGTTTTATTTGTTCTTTCATGCTTATTCTTTTATTTCTTAATCATTTTATGTTTACAATACCCTTAGTCAAATAATGTATTTGTTTTGCTTTTACTGCCTTTGTCACCCATTTGGAATTATTCTCATTTTGTCATATTGATTTATTTGACTTTCTATGTCTTACTGTCTATTGTATGTAGTCAGTCATAAACATGTGAATCTACAGGGCAGTTACAACAGCAAGAGGGGTAGGACGTTGCTGAAAGAGGTACATGAGCGCTGGGTGACGATGCTACAGCAACTCCAAACAACTAACAGCAGTTACGCGGTAAAGAAGTGATGACATCCCTATGAATCACTGGCAGGAGAAGGAGGGGGGTGCATTTGGGGATAGGGAGCCAAAAACTGCTTCTCACATTTAATGAAAGACAGCCAGAGCTAAAGTAAACATCTTTTTCTTTCTCGCTGTCTGTTATCTCCTGTCTATGTGCATGACTAATTGGAAAAATATGAGGGATGAGGTATGATCTGCACCCTGAGGCTCGTTGCCCAAATGGTATGTAGGGTTGCAGGGTGTGTTGCAGACTTTAGATAGACTCTGAATGTGTTCTACATGTGTCTGCCTGCTCACATCCTTTTTACAGAACATCCAAACACATATAGCTTGCTCTGTCCATCACATCAACACATCCCCCTTGACAGCACTCCGTCATTTCAGCGATTTTCTTCGAATGAGAAACCAGTATGAACATTATACTAAAAATGCAATTAATATATAATACAAAAGTTTTTGACTGAAATTATTATTGACTTTACTGAAACACTATAATGATTTAAAAATATACAATTCATCCATCCATTCATGATCTTCTGCTTAATCCTCTACAAGGGTCCCAGGGGGTGCTTGGCGGATACATCCAGGACAGGACGCCAATCTATCGCTGTCCACTCACACAGACACACTATATATAGGGGGAATTTAGAGCATTCAACCGAACCGGAGGAAACCGAAAAACCAATAGGTAACCCACAAGGATAACATGGAAACTCCACCCAAATTGGGATTCGAACCTGGATCCACAGAGCTACTAAGCCACCATGTCGCCCTCATTATATAAAATAATTTTGATAATATTGAGAAGATCTCTATTGGAAATTGTTTCATAATAAGTCATTTAAAATATTTTGGATTATGGGAGGAAACCAAACATCTTGGAGAAAACCTAAGCAGCCAAAAGGAGAACATACCAACCTCATACAACAAGAAATCTATCCCTTCTGTTAATTGTACCCTGAATCTTTGTGCTGTAAGATGATAAAAACCTCTATATTGTGCCACTCCATATTAAACTGGTTAATGGACATTTACAAAACTTGGCAAACTTGGAGTCTTTCTTTAAAACTGAAAATTTCTTTAGTCCTCTTTTAGTCTAGGATCTAGTCTTACTGCTAAAGAAGGACAAACTGACTCAGAACTGAAAATGACAGAAAACCCAGATGTCTGATTGTTTAAAGGCGTAGGTATATAAGTGTGCAGTGTAAAAACAGATGCCTCACAGCTCCTTAGTTGCTGGTTATATAAAAACTACATACCAAATATCTGAGTCATATGTGACAGTGAAAAGATTCCGAGATGCTACTGTAGTTCCAAAAAGCCAGATCATAAAGTAGACTTATGATTCTAAAAGCTTTTTATGGACAGATTCACCTTTTCTAAGGTCTGAGACTAATTACATATCTGAAAAAAATATGTATATATTCCATTTTTTAATTAATTTTAAAAATAAATTTCTGGGCACATTAAAATTAACACCTAGTTTGATCTATAGTGGCTTTATAAGTTTCGCTTTCTGTTTTTACACTGGCTTTTATTACTTTACTATTCATCTATATAAATTTTTCCTTAATTTTCCCCTTTTTTTTCAAACATTTGTTTTTAATAACTTTCTTATACTCTTTCTTATGTCAATTTCATCTTTAGCTTTTGTTTTTCTTTACTTTTTTTTTTTTTTTTTTTTTTACTTTTTTATTATTTTACTAGCTATTTTTTCTTCACTTTACATCTTTTTTTACTCTCTTGTCTTTATTTCCCATCATGTTACTATTTATTTTGTTATTATATTTATTACTAGTCATGTTTTTCTTTATTTTGTCACTGTTCTGTTTCTTTTCTTTTACCCTTATCTGTTTTTTATTTTTTATTTTTATTTTTATTTTTCTAAGAATGGCTATTAAACCTCTCAGCCCTTTTAATCTTTGCTACAATTGCTCAAGTTCTATCAACCACTGATAGTGCAGACTGTTTGGAATTCCTTATGTGAACCTTATGAGGTGCACATCATCCCATTGACCTTGTATCAGTTTGTCCTGGTTCTGCTAACACTGGCTTCAAAGGGCTTTGCGTCTTTGCCAGCAAACACATGGCATGCATCAAACTGACATGATGCACACATCAAAAGTCAAAGATGAAAAGAAAGATGGCAAAAGTGAATGGACAGCTCCAGGATGGCCACAGAGCGAGGTTTCCTGTTTCTCTTTAGATACCCCCTGAGCCCCAGGCTAGGCTTTTGATCACAATGTATTTCTCCAACAGCTAAAGAAGCTGACTGTGCAAGAGTACGTGTTTGTGATGGTGGGATTATTCTTGAAGTTCTTGTTGTGACATCTAGCACGTGCTGAGGTTGTGTGTGTCAAAAGAAGGAGTGTTAATGTGTTCTGCTCCTCAACTGTCTGAATCTGCTGAATGAAATGTACTTAAAACCAATATTTATTTTTTTTCCAGTATGTATTACTTAAAGTATATGTTGTTAAATGGTTAATTCTTCTTTGTCTTATTTATACTTACTTTGCAAGCTTTTTTTCCTCATTGTCCAACCTGCTAATAATCTAATCCAGATATGTCTTGATATATGAGCATCACTGCCCACACATATAATTTTACCCTTCTACTTTATATTTCTATTTTTTTCTTGGACATGGGTCCAAGACATGTTTACCACCATCCACCAGTTCCTCTGCTAGGGTACCCATAGAGGGGAGAACATTTCAGCCACTGGCAGATACACCCAAGACAGGGCACCAATCTATCTCTTGGTACATCTACCAGTTTGTTAAACAAATTAGCCATAAAGTTATTTTTTATTGATAGATTGCAAAAAGTTTCGGTCTTTCACAAACTACCATACATACCACTTTGATATATTTCAGGAAATCTCAGTCTGTATAGGGCCAGGCCGGAAACTGTGTGTGAGTGTGAATGTGCATGACCTTCAAGATCTCAGATGGCATTTCCTAAGATATTGCTAAGCTTATGTAATAGATATGGCCAAATTATCTTGGGATTATAGTTATCTCTAAAAAAAGTTTACTGTGATATTGGAAAATGCAATCTGAAACTCAACGATGTACACAATAAGAATGTCTTCAATTAGTTGTGGCCAAGATCTGTGATCAAAAACTGAAAATCCATATCAATGGATTGAGTGCATAAATATTTTTAAAGGGGCTATGCGATGGCTTAGTGGTTAGCACTGCGGATCCAGGTTCGAATCCCAATCTGGGTCGAGTTTCCATGTTCTCCTAGTAACTAAACTAAAGGTAAAATGAATGCTCTGAATTGCCTCAAAAGTGTGTCTGTGTGAGCCTCCCTTCCCCACCGTAACCTGTGAGATAATGAATGACAGAATGAATGGAAGGAAAAATAAACTTAAGTTTTCTGTCCTAAAGACAAAAAGCACATCCATATCAGTGATAAGTGCAAAGATTCTGCGCTTGTGTGTTTCAGTCATTTGCGTCTTGTATTTTGCTGATTCTGTCTCTGATTTTTATCAGTTGCGTGTTCATTTTTGAACTTAGACATTAACATTTTACCTGCTCATAGGCAAACCTGTTGTAATGGGCTTCAGTGGGTTGTGTCTTCAGTAAATTATTAGCACTTTAACATTATTTTTTTTACAAATAACTTGAAAAGGACAAGCAGTTTATGTGTATTTTAGGGGTGACAAACAATTGAAGTCAGCCATGTGTCACATTCTTACCCCACTTTCTTCCTCGGTGTGTGTGTGTTGGTCAAGAAGCCTATCTATTTATGGATTTCCTGTTATGATTCACAACATTTTAAAGCTGACCTGCACACATACACAATGCACAGACCTCACAGCAGCCAACCCACATAAAATGTGGATATACAAAAACAACACATTCTATTTAGAATACACATCCATACACACCTGCAAAGAGATGAACACCCAAATCCACCCACACACCGACATACATCTGTGTAACACCTCAATGCCTCTGCATACACACTAACACACACACATGCACACCTGCAGCTAATAAACCCATCCACATGTGCAGTCATAGGGATGCAACTGTGTAACCCATCACTGCCCCTACATACATGCAGGCAGTTTTGCATACAGATCGACACACACAAACACATCAACTTTCTTAAATTCAACCTAGCACAATTACATAGATCTTACTAAACACTTATGGCTCTGATGCTCATGCATTAATACAGATATAAACTTTACAAACGACAGCTATGTTTAGTTCTACATTCACACACAGCCAGGCTAAGCAGTAAATACAGGACCTCAAACAATGAATTGGATTAGTTTAAGATAAAGATTAAGATAAGGTATGACAAACACAACACACATATAGAAAGAGAAAGAGATAGCATTGATAGTGTGAAAGAAGTCAACGGACTGCAATATTTTATTGATTTGTGTAAGTTTATACATTTAAATATTTTATTCATTTTGGCAAAGTGAAGCTACGATGCACATTTTAAATGCAATATATTAATAAGAATTCAAAGTTTATTCAAAGTTATGCTTATTAATTATATACCATATTTTAAACTCAAGCTTTCAGAGGTTAGACAGATCTATATTTAGAGTTAATCAGGGTAGTTTTTCTTCCTTTATATTCAATACTAATACTAAGTATGACCTTAAAGTTGTGTGGTGTATTCTGAGACTACGGTTTGAGTTACCACAGGCTTTCTTTCAGGTTCAGGCAGACTATTGTGAACTTTCAAATGAATGACATGAATATTTAGTCCGGATGATTTTAATTGGCAGTACGCCTCGTTACAAGTCATAGGTCAGCCTACACAAATGAGGTCAAGCCCTTTGCACATTATTATTCTCAAACCATCCATGTCTGAACTTTTCAAGCGTGTATAAACGGGACATCTGAAAGTAGAAACAGTTTATTTCTAACAGGCTAACAAAACACTGGGTTTATTTTCATCATCGCATTTCGTAGTTTTAAATTATTTTGAAAATGAATCCACAATATCAACGTTAACAGATCTAATGAATGTTCTACATTGCTCCACTCACACAAATGGGTAGTTGGATAATTGTATGGTTAATAATTGTATGATGTGCTGGAGTTTTTAATTAATTGTCTGGTGTATGTGTGTTTAGATCTCTCCAATAGTCCTTCTGCCATTGGTCATGTAGTGTACTGTAAAGCAGATATACTTGAAGTCTAGCTTGGACTATAAGACCTTCTGAGCGATCAACCATACAAACTGCTTTGTTTGTTTGAGAGTCTGGCGGGCCCGAGAACTAAACCATGTTTGGACTGTGGAAGGTCATAAACCAATGGACAGGGCTAACAGGAAATGCAAGAAGGAAGCATGTATTGTTCCCACTCAACAGTATACCATGTATTTAGCATGATAAGCAGTTATCTTTTTGCCACAGTATAAAAAACATAAGGGAAATATTAAGCAAAGAACATACATTTATACATTTTAATGGATAATGTTGGTTATTAATGAACTTTATTAATATTTCTTAGTAATCAGAACTTTAATAATTTTTCATTGCATTCAGGTGTTTCATTCAGTCCTATAATAACAAGTGAAAAAGCAAGCACCTAAAAGTACATTTTATACAATCATATGCTTTCTTTTTTTTATTTGGGAAAGGCCCTTTTGTCCCAGTGCACAAAGCAAGCTCCACAAAGTCATGATTAGGTGTAGAAGAACACAAAGGCTCGCATAAAACCCTGACCTCAAGCCCATGAAACAGATTTAGGATGAACTAGAATGCAGCTGCAAAATTTGACCAACTTAGAATGTGATATAATGAAAGCTGATGTAATGTATCATCATACAAGTTATTTTGCTTGTTTCTCTAACAGACATGGACAAGTATAAATAATTTGACTTTAATGTGAAGGGTAAAAGCACTATATGAAATTTTATATCTTAATTAAAGTCTATGACATCATTATATGACATAATTAGGTTATAAAAAAATCAGGGATCTATTTTCTTATTACTTTACTCTTAATATTATACTAGGGAATAGGGTCGCATGGATGGTTTGGGGTCCCCATGCTCATCCAGGGGAGTATGTTTCGGGCATTGGGAGATGCACCCAGGACAGGGTGCCACTCCATTGCTGGGTCATTCACACACACACTATAGGGCAACTTTTAAATTTTAGGGCAGATTATTTGCCTTGAATTCATGATTTTGGACATTTGGACATGTGGAAGAACAGAAACTCTACCCAGATCGGTATACAAAACTGGATCCCCATCACTGAGAGGTGAACATGCTAACCTCTAAGCCACCGTGCCACCCCGCATCAATATGTGAACAGCATATTAATGTTGTAGCCACCTGAGGTTGTGCCACATTGTACTTAATCATGGATTTAAATATAAGAACATTAGATAAGTAATATGCAGTTCTTATATGAAGGTTATTTCATTTTTTTAAGCTGTTTATTATGATCAGGGTCTTAAAACAGGTAATAAAATGGAATATGAAAAGTGACTGTTTACTTATGAATCAGTCAATGTGTAAAGGGTGACCCTTGGTTTAATGTTTGGCCTAGTTGGTGTTGGTGGAGTTACGGCCTTTACAGCTTTGATGGAAAACTAAGCTGTTTGTAAGTCTGTTTGTGTTTGATCTGATTGTTCTGTAGTGCTTGCCAGCAGACCAAACAAGCAGTGTTCATGGTGTGATGTGTCCTTGCTAATGCTGCCGAATGCCTTTCACTTGAAACGTTGGTCTTAATGATACTGGTAATGCTTTCAGAAAAAACTAAACTAAACAAAAAACTGATGATTTTGTCTTTTACTTTTTAAAGTTTTATCTAAAAGACAAAAGGACAGATAACAGATTGAAAACAAGATAGGTGTTAAAATGAGGCACCTAACTATATGTGTTAAATATTAAATTAAAATTTGAAAGTTTCCACAAATGGCAGTTAATGGATGAGGTGTGTGGAGTCATTAAAATTAAGTATCCAAGGAGAATCAACCAACAGATTATTCTGTGCATCTAGTGTTGATTATTGATTATCATTTTGTCCCAAACCTTTTTTAAACACATTGAGGATTGTCAATGTGTTTAAAAACAATGTCAATGTCTTGCTTTGCAAAAGAACGTTGGTATAAAGAGCTCGTGCAAAAACATTTCCTTTGCAAGAAAATGCTTCTCTGTGATGTGTTTCATTAATGTTAAGGCTTATATTGGTATTTTAAAGTGACATATGCTGCCATCATACGCCACTGTCCCTGAATCTATTACAACAGCACAGTCACAGGTCTTATTTCACACGAGTTACAACAGACTAGCTTTGTGAAAATATACTGTGTGCTTGACTGCTTTGCTTGCAATCCCAATCTGTCTCATTTTTAAAAATGTAAAACATTTGAAAAATGCTTGGAGAGGACAAACAGACAATGGTGACCACAGTCAAATCTTGCAAAACATGAATTCCCAAGGAATATAAATGTACAACTGAAAAAAGTGGCTTGACCTGGAGGTTAATGCATCTGTCTCAACTGTTAATTGTTATTAAAGACAGCAACTTTTAAATTAGTTCATATGTAGAAAATACAAAAAGACAATTTTCACTTGTGGGGGCACGATGGCATCAACCTCTCAGTGCTGGGGAGTCAAGTTTGAATCCCAATCTGGGTGGAATTTTCATGTTCTCCCTGTGTCCGCGTTGGGGGTTTTCTTCTGGTTCTCCGGTTTTCTCTCACAGTCCAAAAACATGGATTAAAGTTGAATTGACTGTTCTAAATTGCCCCTATATAGTGTGTGTTTGTGGTAGTGTGTACCCAGTGATGATTGGCACCCTATAGGACCCCAGTATAGGATTAAGCAGAAGATAATTAGATAGGTTTTCAGTTGTTATTGCTTTTTTTTAAAAAGTGTCACAACTTTCTAGAGATGAGATTTGTACTTTAACTAAATCTATAAATAAAGATAAATCTATTGGGATAAAAAACATTGTGTGGCTTGCTGGTGGAGAACTTTTCATTTTGTAAAACATTCTAAAATTTGATTTATCTGTTACTATAATCATCTTGTGCTATAATTTATATCAATGAAGTTTGTTTTGTCTGTTTTTATTTGCAGTTTTTCTCTATGCAGTTTCTTTGTGCCTGATTCTTATTTGGTGTTAACGGCTTTGTTTCTTACCAGTGTCAGGTGTACTTATCTTCTTAAGCAGATGCTCATCTCCCACTTCTTTTCCTGTTTTGGTTTGACCCATGTCCTGTTCTTTTAAGGCATTTTTGACACATACTGTTCTCTGTTTGTGAAATAACCTTCAGTTCACTTAACACACAACTCAGTGATTATTTGTTGCGAAAGCTGAATAGTTTTGGATGCTTGCAAAATAATACCAGACCATTCAATTCTATTTGTTTAACAGAAAAACTGTAGATGGACTACACTATAATAATAGATAAAGTAGTACATACACTTTATTAGCTTTCATTCTACACTCACTAATCTACTGTAATTTTTCCATTTAACTTATAGATTCCCTTTGTAGTTTCATGATTACATACTTATAGTAACATGTTCGTGCTAGTTCACTTTTTGTGGCCTGTTGAACTGTCGTTCTATGTAGCCTTTTGGTGAAACATTTCATTGTGTACTGTATACACTGTATATGGTTGTAATGACACTTGACTACAGTCCTACTGTGTCTCTGTATATTTTGTAAGCCCCTTTTACACCATTCTCTGTGGATGATTCTTATCATTGCAGTGACACTATTGTGGTGATAGTGTGTTGGGCTGGCATAAAAGAATCAGACACATGGAGATGTATCTAATAAAGCTGAGTGAATCTCGTCTTGCTTTTGTCTGCTATACCCTTCTCAAGGTTTTAAGACTTTATTGTCATTTGCATCAAATGTGGTACATGAAATGGAAACAAAATTGTGGTTCACAGACCCAGTTTCACCTTAAGCAATTTCTATTAGAAGTAAATATTATTCATTTATTCACTCATTCTCTTCCGCTTAATCCTCTACTAGGGTTGTAGATGGGGGGTTGCCTATGCCCATCCAGGGGAGAATGATTTGGGCGCTGAGCAGATACACCCAGGACAGGGCGCCAATCTAACGCTAGGCACACTTACTCACACAGACATACACACACAAACACACACTATATGGCGGAATTTAGAGCATTCAATTTACCTTAAATCTCAATTGACTTGATCCATGTTTTTAGACTATGGGAGGAAACCGGGGAACCCGGAGGAAATCCACACAGACACAGGAAGAACATGAAACACCCACCCAGATTGGGATTAGAACCAGGACCCCCAGCGCTGAGAGGCAATCGTGCTAACCATTAAGCCATTAATTTAGATAATATATTCATAAAATATTTAAAAAATAAAAATTAAGAAAATAAAATATTAATTCAGCCCAGCGATGGATTGGCGCCCTGTCCTGAGTCTATCTGCCCAGCGCCCGAGACGTTCTCCCCTGGATGGGCATGGGGAACCCCACCGTGACCCTAATAGAGGATAAAGCGGGAGAGAATGAATGAATGAATGAATGAATGAATGAATGAAAAATACTCATTCACTATCTTCCTAATGCCCATCCAGGGGAGAACGTTCAGGGCACTGTGCAAATTCACTCAGGACAGGTTGCCAACCTATCGCTGGAATATAAAATATAGCAGCAATGAATAGTGTAGGTACAAATTTAACGACTCTGAAAATCAAATGTGAAATTTTAACAGCGAAGTGAAGATGAGATAATGAGAACTTGTCTGTGGAGAAAAAGTGTTATAGTGTGAAGTGCCCATGAGGATAAGACAGAAAGAGTGCCGTGTTTGTAATATATGGTTGCATACTTTACATTTGGTCACTTAGCAGACGCTTTTATCCAAAGCAAACACAGGGTTGATACAGCATCCCTGGAGCAGTGAGGGTTAAGGGTCTTGCTCAAGGACCCACATTGGTAACTTCAGTGGACCTGGGATTTGAACCCACAACCTTCATATTGAGAGCCCAACACCCTAACCACTGAACTACCACACCCTTTACATTATTTTGTTATAATCTACATCTGAAGCACAAAAGCAACACGTTGAGTTAAATAGGGGATAAAACAGAGAAACAGGGCGGCACGGTGGCTTAGTGGTTAGCACGTTCGCCTCTCAACTCTAGGGATTCCCGGTTCGAATCCCCATCTGGGTGGAGTTTCCATGTTCTCCCCGTGTCTGCGTGGGTTTCCTCCGGGTTCTCCGGTTTCCTCCCACAGTCCAAAAACATGGATCAAGTCAATTGAGTTCTCAAAATTGCCCCATATAGTGTGTGTCTGTGTGAGTGAGTGAGTGTGTGCCCAGCGATGGATTGGTGCCCTGTCCTGGGTGTATCTGCCCAGCGCCCGAGACGTTCTCCCCTGGATGGACATGGGGAACCCCACCATGACCCTAATAGAGGATAAAGCGGGAGATAATGAATGAATGAATTTTCATCACTGGCGGCACGGTGGCTTAGTGGTTAGCACGTTCGCCTCTCAACTCTAGGGATTCCCGGTTCGAATCCCCATCTGGGTGGAGTTTCCATGTTCTCCCCGTGTCTGCGTGGGTTTCCTCCGGGTTCTCCGGTTTCCTCCCACAGTCCAAAAACATGGATCAAGTCAATTGAGTTCTCCAAATTGCCCCATATAGAGTGTGTCTGTGTGAGTGAGTGTGTGCCCAGCGATGGATTGGCACCCTGTCCTGGGTGTATCTGCCCAGCGCCCGAGACGTTCTCCCCTGGATGGGCATGGGGAACCCCACCACGACCCTAATAGAGGATAAAGCGGGAGATAACGAACGAACAGAGAAACAGAGATGTTGTGAGGATAGTGGTCCCCGAGTTTTGCACGTACTCCTCTTACAGCTGATGGGGTGTAACCTCTCAAACCAATCAGAATGGTGGCTGAAGGCGGGGAGGGGTGCCTATAGACCAATCAGTCTTGCCGTGGGCGTGGTTTGGAGAACAGCGTGTCGTGGGAGACGCGCCTGGGTTCTCATTCAGAACCTGTGCTTTGGTTAGAGAGCCTCGCGTCGCTGCGCGGATCTATGGCGCTTTACTGCGCTCGCGTTTGGATCTTGGATTTCCGTCAGTTGTCAACAAACAAGCGAAAGAATCTGCTAGAGTTTATGATCGACGAGTGAGGTGGAAGTTTGCCGGACTTTGCAATGTCAGGGTAGAGCAGTGGAGGTGCAAATTCTGACCGCGCGCTTCTGGAATCAAAATGATCCTTACGCGTAAGTTGCTTCAAACATTCCCAGTAGCGCTGCGCTCTTGTGCTCAGAAAGATTACATTTTGTTGTTTTTATTAACATATTGTCTGCGTGGCGTTCCTCCGGGTTCTCCGGTTTCCTCCCACAGTCCAAAAACATGGATCAAGTCAATTGAATTCTCCAAATTGCCCCATATAGAGTGTGTCTGTGTGAGTGAGTGTGTGCCCAGCGATGGATTGGTGCCCTGTCCTGGGTCTATCTGCCCAGCGCCCGAAACGTTCTCCCCTGGATGGGCATGGGGAACCCCACTGCGACCCTAATAGAGGATAAAGCGGGAGATAATGAATGAATGACTGAATTATTAACATATTAAACGCATAAGGTATGAAAAAAATCTGTGCAACCTGTGAATATGTGGAAGGGGAGTTTGGGAATGGTGCGCTCTGTGCGCACATCCTACCTGTTTGCATGAAGCAGAAGCTTCCCAGTCCCCTTGTGCAAAGTTCAACCCCCCACCTAGACCTGAATTTTTAACCTAAAAGACAAATGTACATTCATTATTTTTATTTTTTTTAATTATTGTAATTGGTCATAATCAAAATTTTGTAATTTTTTTACATTACATGCTTTAATTGCCAAATGATATATATATATATATATATATATATATATATATATATATATATATATAAAATTATTATTATATTTTATTATCATATATATGTTATAATTTATTTAATCATACTGATAACATTAACCTACGTGGACCTCTAAAAATCACATCATCTCCCTGGAGACTTACAAAAGAAATTTGTTTCTTTTGAGTTTTATCCAAATTGAAATATGAATATATTTGGTCTAAATCCAAATAGAAAGTTTTAAAAAAGGACTTAAAACGTTTCTTTTTAGAAGAACTTACCATTCTTAACTGATTGTTGCTTTTATATGTTGTTATTTGCTTTCATCATGTAGCACTTTGAGATTTGTGATCAAATGTAAAGTGCACTACAAATAAAATTTATTATTATTATTATCCTGGTCAAATAAAGGTTAATAAAAAAATTCATACAACAATTATCCTCATAACATTAAAGAAAATTCACCCTTTTAGGTTAACTGTGCCTTCTTATATTTAAACACCTGCATCATAAGATGATTACTACTGTGAAATGAAGGGAATCTTATTCATACTAAGCATTTTAGTACCTTTAATACCTTTTAGTGTGTTACCTCTAGTGCGTACCTCTGTTACTCAAATAGGAATGTTATTCGATTTAAATCTAGAGCATGCTGTCATGAAGTAAGCTCAAGTAGGAACAATGTTTCACTGTGATGTCATTTTTTAATAAGCGGTTATACTTTTTAAATGGCTGTTCAGTGTATTTGGAAGAAATCCTGGAGTCCATTCTGTGCGGTTGGCTTTTCGGTGGATTTAAATATGGTCCACTAGCATCTTTGTAAGATTATATATTTAGAAAACATAAAGAGGACAAATTAATTTGGATAATTTTGTCCTGTGGTTTAGAATGAATGCTGCTGTTTCATTATTATTTTTTTATATTTGTGAGCATCAGATGTTTTATGATATGTGTTAAGAAGCAAAGTCTACATCAATTTGTACATTATCTTTTATTCAAAAAACAATACATACATATGTGATGCTAACAACACCTCTGGTTGCTTTGGGATACATTTTCAAAGAAAAACATTTTGTACACCCCTGTTTAGATATGGAAAAAATGAGTGATATGGGGGAAAATACTGTCCAATTTGTCACAGTAGTGATTTAGTATTTTTACTATGTAAATATACTATTAGGAGCTATGAATGCAATGAGTGTAGTTAACAGTAATAATCCCAGTTAAACAGTATTAATCTCACATGTGGCTGATCAGTGTTTGTCAGTGCTACTGATCTCTATAATATGCTCAGGAAGCTTATTGTGATTTAATTACTTATTACATTTTCAATCAATATCATTACATTGTTCAGCACCAGGATGCATGAGCACCAGTCTGTAACAGATTTCATTTACTTCTTGAGTGCATTACAGTGTTCAGGAGTGCTTTTTTGGGTGTTTCCTTTAGAAGGGAGGAGGTTCTCATCATTTTTCAGAGGTTCATCTGCCTTGTTAGAATGTTTTCAGGGATTGTATGAATATTTTGTTGTGTTTCTTTTTGTTGTTCTGGGATTTAACTATTAAGAAGTGTGTATGATATGAGTATATAGGGTAGTACCATTGTGATGTAAACATGACTGGTGAGTGTTCATGGAGATATGTCCATAATTAATGTTCTAACTTCACTATTGTGACATCATTAGCAATGAAACACTTTTTAATGTTCTGTAATATTTCATAGTAAAATAGCAAATGCTTTATTGACATGTGATTATTTTATATCAAAATTCCTTGTTTTTCCCTTCTGGAAAAATGGATTTCTTTTGACACAAAAATTATTTTATATTTTATATTGACTGTATAGTGTCTAATTGTAATTTGAATGCATTGTTGGCTCAAAGAATCTATGTAGGTTTGCTTTGCAATGGAACATGTGATTTACACCCTGAATCCTAATACAGCTTTCACGATTTCTTATAAATGTCAGCTTTGTGTTACAACAGAGAGATGTTTGTATTTTGCATTCTCCGTTGACTCTGGCACAGATTGTGTTTTGTCATGGTGAGCGTTTTAGTTGAATGCTCTGCTTCTGCATTTAAATTTGACATGATTAATTAATTGCATCATGAATGTGTCATTTTTTAGGACCAAATATTTTGTGCTGTAAACACTAAAATAAATAGCTAAATATTGAAATGAGCTAAAGAATCGGAAAACGTGTTTTTTTTTTAAATTAAGGAATTTTATTCTGTCTTACTGCCACTGGTTTAAAATTCAGGCACCTAGTCATATATTTTGTACAATTGTATGCTTTCAGCGGTTTGGATAAGGCCCTTTTCTGTGCCGGCATGAATGTGGCCCAGTGTACAGAAATAAGGTACATAAAGACATGATTAGGTAAAAGAACTTGACTGGTCCACAGTCCTTTAACTAAGAAGATTGTTAAACAGGCGCTCTCATTCAATATTAGTTTCTGACTCATGCTCTTTTAAATGTATAGGCCAAAAAAAACTAAATTTTGTAGAAAACGAGAATCGTATTTTTACTGTAAAGGGAATATCAAAATAAAATATTTAAATGTGTAATATATTGTACAAATACTTTTGTCCATACAGTGCATATCATGCCTCAGGATTTGTGATCTTGTAGCTTAAAGTTAGTGTGATAATCATTAATAAACTCTATCATTTGGGGCTGTAGCAGCTCTGTTTTACGGAACGCTTGTGTGTAAATCTGTTGACTTATTAATGACTCCATATGGCCACTGAAAGTAAATCCAGATGGGATGGATCATCCATTCTAGAGTTTCTCACACCCACTCTGTCCATCTGCATTCATAATTCGATATGCCTTGAGCCCACTTGGAAGTCCAGGTGTGCAGGGTTTGGCTCCATCTGCATGCAGATTTATTACCTTTAGGATCAAAAGTATTAAATAATGTTGTCATGGAGCCAATGTCCGTATTTCAATCCATTATAGTCAGACCAAAGCTGGTGGTTTACAACATGACTTGTTTGCTTTTCACCATATTAAAAGAAATTAAAAGCAGAAATCCAACAGAATCGATTTGCCAACTGCCTCTTTAAATGCTATTAATACCTCAAATACAGTCTCTTCACAATTCCGTGTTCACACAGTGGGGAGCAGACAACTTCCTTCACCTCATGCTGACACAATGTTGGCCTGCGATTGTGAGAACTTCCTCTGGCAGGAAACGGACAGAAATGAAAAAGAGGGTGGATAATTTTGGAACCTCCTTCAGACAGTTCAGAGTCAAACAGCTCTGATTTTACTGCTGCTTGGTCTGTCCAGCGTGGTGTCTGTCACTACAAAGCTGAAAAAAAATATACGGACGTCTGTAATTGACCAACGCGTAGACAACCTTGCTGTCTGTTTGCTCTTGGTAAACCCGGGAGCTGATTCACCCGGCTCAACAAACACAGGGGTCTGAAGTCAATATGTGATTGTATAAGGAAATTAGCCAGATGGATGATGGGATGACATGGGAAAGAGAGAAATGTGGACAGTTAAAACTTTACCAAAGCTTGAATGATTTTCGGAGGAGCTGGAATAACCTGGGGCTGGAATCCTAAAAACTTTCCTAAATGAACGCGTATGAAAAATCTTAAGATAAACACACAAGAAGTGCATGTTCTGAAAACTAGTTTTTTTGGGGGAAAAAAGAAACATAAGTATTTTAGTATTTTCAAAAAATCTTAGTTGTTTTCTTAAAATATTCTTCATTGTTTTCTTCTTTAAACAGTTTGTAATAACATTTTACTGATTTTAAATAGTATACAGTTTAATCTATGGAGCAGAGAGCAAAATGGATGAAAAGCTGAATCAAACAAAGAGATTTGTTTTAAAATTTGTGATTAAGAACTAGAAGTGATGGTGAAGAAAATAGCAACCAGGCAAAAATCCTTTTGGAAAATATGATGGCTATGGCGTGACATTAGAAAGTAAAAGGCGAGATGAGCAGAGGCGGGGTGAACTGGCTTACATTTACTGAGACATTACAGATGGGTCGGCATAAAGTTTATGTTCTTGCAAATAAATGATTAACAGAACATAATTAGTTTATTGGCAAAACATGGAGACATAGCTTAAATAGCACCCTCTAAACATCGTAGATGAAGTTGGTGAAAGTGCCTCTTTACAGGTTTATAAGCATTGCACTGCCAATTAATTTAATTTAGAGTCATTTATGTGACTTTGTGCAAATGACACACAACACTTTTATTTATTTTTTTTATTTATTTAAGTTTAAAAATGATCAGAGTTAATAAAGCTAAAAATATGTTTTTATCTAATAACTTCATCTTCACTTTTAACAAGATTAACAGTTCCTAAAAGAAGTTCTTCTTAAAGGTGCTATGAAAAAAATAATTATTAATAGCACCTTTAAGAAGAATTTCTTTCTTAAGACACATTTGTGAATCTGGCCTCAGGTTTATAAGATTGTGAACACACCAGTTATTTATTAAAAATATGTGTTTAATTAAAACATGGTTGGGTGAAATTGGTGGTGAGAGTGTCCTGATCTCAATTCAGTCAAACAACTGGGACAATAAATAGACCAGAGGTTTTTAGTGTCTTATCTGACATTAGTGAAAGAGTGGAAGCTGTTATAGTTTAAAATTGGAACCCGACTTGGACATCATGATGTAATGTGTTGGTGTCTTTTTTTTTAAAAAATGTTTGTCCTAATTAGTATATTGCGTGGTGATGTAGACTATCCCAGCCCTCAGTAAATGACAGGAGAAAAAAGAGCCAGGCTACATCTCTAATCTCTGTGCTAAAGTTTTCATTATGAGTTTGACTTTGGCTATCAGAAAACAGTTCTAACTGTCTCCACATCAAATACACCAGGTACAACATTACTTACAAGTGGCAACAAAGCTTATCTGAACATCAAGCTACATAATCAATTATTAATTTACATTTATGTAGACACACCCATCTTTGGTGACATCCAGTCAGTTGTGATCTTTAAAAATACCTACAGGGTATGCAGTAAACAGAGCATCCTTTAGTAAGGCATCTTGTTTGTTGACAATTTGTTATTTAAACTCTGTGGTAGAATCATTCTCATGCAAGCAATAAGTGAACACTAGCATCTTGTCTATGGGTTTTGGATGGCTAGGTTACTATGGAAACATTTTATCTGTACAGTATGTGATGTCAGACGGGAAAAGACCAAAAGTGGTTCAAAGTATTTTCAATGAACACGACTTGATTGCAAAGTATGAAAATCATTTGTTTCCCAAACAATACGTTATTAAGACTAATCATATTATAGTACCCAAAGAATGGTTTTAATGGTTTGGTTCCTAATTTTAATTGATTTAACTTACAGGTAGGCGGCACGGTGGCTTAGCACTAGGGATTCCCGGTTCGAATCCCCATCTGGGTGGAGTTTCCATGTTCTCCCCGTGTCTGTGTGGGTTTCCTCCGGGTTCTCCGGTTTCCTCCCACAGTCCAAAAACATGGATCAAGTCAAAATTTGAAGTTCTCCAAATTGCCCCATATAGAGTGTGTATGCGTACGTGTCTGTTACTTACAGGTAACATTCGTCGGTTGTTTTGTTTAATTTTGTTAGTTTAGCTTCTGGATAGATTTGTGGTGATGAGTGATGAATATGTAATTAGAAACTTTCATTGTTTTTCTTTAGCCTGACAGATTTAGAGAAAAGGACAAGTGCTCATTGTTAGCATGTTTAGCTCACTAATTACTCTCAGGCTTCTAGTGGAATTTGGTTCCTCGAAAGCTTCCCCTCAGGAACTGGAACCTGTTCAGGCTTTTCTATTTCTGAGTGATCCTTTGTGTACTTCGCTGACGTTCATTCCTACAGTTACATGAGGAGAAGCGATGTTAGATCCAGTATTGCTAAACATGATGAAACAACGCAGATGATGAGTGTGTCAAAACAATATATGTTAAACATTTTACAACTATTAAAATAGCCCAAGTGTAACATAGGAATTGGTGTGACTGTGAATGTAGGCTAACATTTATTTTTGCCAGTTGTTGATCATTTTACATCTGGATGTTTCTGTGCAGGCTGTCAGACTCGCCAGTCTGTATATTATTCTGCCTACCTGCCTGTCTGTTTACCAATCTGTCAACTTGCTGTAATTTAATCACACTTTTTAACCTATGTAACCATCTGTTTATGCTCTGTTATGAAAAAAATATTGAGACACCTACACATTTACATTTACATCTACATCATTCATGAGATACTGTCCTAAATTAGGTCCCTTTTCCTTTTCTGAGAATGTTCTCTATTATTTGTCTGAGGTTTTTACTTCATACAAATAGATTATCATTTGTGATGCTGGACACTGATTTATGGACAGTGTAACTTCATTTTTCATCTCTGAAAGCTCACTAGTGTGGGTCTGCCTTTCACCCTCTCACTTCCACCAGTGGGTGTTTATCCAAGTTTGCCAGCCTACATATGTGGGAGTGATGGAGAGAACCATACATTTGGTGTCCTATGTTTGTGTTGGCGCTCTTTGCTGTCTCTCATTGTTTGACCTTGAACAAAAGGAGGTGTGGCATTTGAAGTGACCCTGGCAGTTGTGTCGATTGGCTTCCGATTGGACAGGAAAAAGAAATGAGGTCACAGCTGCTTGTGAGTGTGTACGTTTGTGCAAGTGTGTGTGTTTATTGCAGGCCGCAACACACAAACACACACGTACACATACATGTTATATAATATAAGTTGTAATATGTACATTATTATATTTAGGGTGTTTACATTCATACCTGTTTGTCTATATTTTTTATGCACTTTCGTCTTAAACACTCTCTTACACTGGTAGTCATGGTTCTCATTAGGGATAGTATAGTAAAAAATGTTGAAAGTTCTTTAGAGGCCTCCTTTTGAGGACTGTACACTAGAAACACTTGTGCAAGCAATGGCTCTATATGTTCACACGAGCGCCAACTACTTAACACAAGTGTATGTGCGTGTGTGTGCATGTGTGTACGTGTGTTGGCCTCTGATGTAAGCAAGCCTCCCTTATCTCAGGCCTCCTATGTTTTCATGAACAAACAGTCGAGCAAAGAGTCACGTATAAGAGCGAGCCTAGTCACGCTCTGTTTCCTCATTCAGCTATCTCTCTCCCTCTCACATGCTCGCTCACACTCACTGAACTCTAAATGGTCTGCTCATTAATTTATTCCCCATTAGCATGCTAATTATTGTGTAAGGTGTGTAAAAGGTCAGATGATTCATTGATTCTGTGGATAAAGCCCTGCCTTTGAGAGGGTTTTTTTTAGTAGCCTGCAAGACGACTGTATCCACCTGCTCCCAAAACTTCCATCATCAGGTTTGCAACAACCCAACAACACTTACCAACCAAACAAAAGTCCCACCACAATATTGTCAATGTATCTTAATCCATATTGCCTTTTAGCAGAATTTCCACTACATAGAACACATATTAAAACCATTCCCCTAATGTTGTACCACATACTAAGAATTACTTCAAAATAAACATCTCTGACATTTTTCCTTTTGGCTATTACTACAACACTGTTCGTTTCAGTGCCATGGTTCACAGCACTGTATGAACTTCATGACAGGACCCATCATCAGCCATTTGGCACATGCTTTATAAAAGGGTCATTTTTAGTTAAACCAGATTTAGCAGTACTGTTTGAAAAGTAGCACATCGCTACAAGGCACACAGTATGACCCGGTGTATATGTGAACCCCTTTGGTTGGATTTGGTCCAGGCCTCGTATCTGTAGAGAAGTACAGATTTAAAGCCTTGGCATTCAAAGCCATTTATATGTTACCTTTGTGACAACAGTTAAGGGATGACCTCTAACTGTTTTAGCATGACCTTGTCCAAAGGTTCAAACAAGGGTCTATAAAGTCATGGTTTAATGAGGGCCATTCATTTAGAATCCCGATCTCAACCATGGTAAAACTAGGATAATCTGAAACGTTAGCCAGAAATTAGATTTTCAGATTCGTCATTAGTAAGTAAATCCCCATAGACAAAAAAACTGCACATTAGTTCAAGATGTTTGGGTCAAACAGACACTATATGATGGTTTAGCTGACTGATTTGGGAGTGAGGCTATCAATTTGAAGGTTGGGGCTCCAAATCCCAAGTCTATTGATGTTACCTGTGTAAGCCCTTTGAACCCTCATTGCTTCAGCATGACCCTGTAATCAAATGCATATTAATAAAGTATCAAAACATTATACTTGAAGGAACTTTATGACTATGTATTCCCCCTTTGTTATTACGGTTTCCAAGATAACATTTCGAACTGTGAATGTGGAAATTTTTGCTCATTTACACATCGTTTGTGAAGTTGTGAGGTTAGATGCTGATGTTGAACACAAGGCTTTGATTCTCTGACCTGGAAATCCCAGTGATGCATTTATTGACTTTGCTTCGTGTAAGTCATGTTGAAACTGAAAAGAATTTTCCCGATATAATATCCTCTAAGCTGAATGAATACATTTATCCAAAAAACATGCCTAGGTACTTGACTTTATAATCCTAACACTAAAATTAAGTAAATCACCTGAATTCTGTGATTAAGAAATGTATCTCAATACTTATGTCAATATGTATGTGTATATAAATACAAACAAATGGAGAATATTTGTAAAAAGTGATACATTGTAAACTTCAGTTTTTTGGCTTTTAATGTTGACTGTAAGATTCCTTTTAGCAGTTTTTTAGAGGAATGAAGCTTGACTGCTAGGAATAGCACTCGAATATCAGGTGTCATCCAGAATTATATGTGTGAATCACATTATGAGTATGTAGTACCTGGAATTAAGTCTTAAATTCCTGTGTGCAAGCACAGTTGGCAAAATAGTTCACTTCTGGGAAATCGTGGGTTTGTGGTTAAGGAACCAGCCTTGCAACCTGAAGGTCCATAGTTTGATTCCCAGACCCACCAAGTGTTATGGCTGAAGTTCCCTTGTGCACTACCCCCAACTAACCCCAATTGTTCCCTGGGCACTGTATATAGGGCTGCCCTCCACTTTGGGTATTTGTGCTCACTGTGTATACAGTTTTGTGTGTGTGTGTGTGTGTGTGTGTGTGTGTGTGTGTTTTACTGTTAATGGATGGGTTAAAAGGATTGGAGGACAAAATTCTTCTGTGTGTAAACAAATTTTGCACGGTAGGCAAAATAATCACTTAACTTAATGCCCCGTTATGTGTTTATTTTCAGAAATTGAGGCGAAGGAAGCATGTACGTGGCTCCGGGCAACCGGTTTCCCACAGTACGCTCAGCTGTATGAAGGTAAGGACCTGGGTCTACATTGTGGCTTTCCTGATGAATGGGAGTTTATGAACAGGAATAGATCATGTAGGTCATGAACTCGACCTAATTTCTGTTTTATTAGCAAACTGAGCTGAATGAGCATCGCTGTGTGTCCTGGTGCACGTCAGCACTTCTTCACAAACAAAACCTGGTTGTGCTGTTAAACAGGGACATTTGGTTTGTTAGCAAATCTCTTTAGAAATGTTGTTTTTCTTAAGACAAAGTGAAATAAATTAGAATCAATGACTGTTTCTAGACTAAAAACATTACACCCCATGTTCAGTCAATGCATTCTTTGTTTCTGTGTGAATTTGTATCCTTTTAAATAAATTGTGCGGACAGACAGACCCTCCCTAATACTGGGTTCCAATTCCCTCTCTGACTCCCAGAGCGTGGACCCTTCATAAAGGTTGTTCTAAATCTCGGAACACCTCTGGAACAGCAATGACGTCTCGTTATATTCTACACAGATCACAATAAAGTGATGTATAAATGTGTGAACACGTGCGCACACACACACACAACTAATAGCAATTTCCAATCACTGAAATCACATTTCGGGAAATTTGAAGCATTTTGCCTATTTTGGAAATGAAAGTTTAAGAAGTTTTTCCTTGTGACACACACACACGTATAAACACACAAAGAGAATTCTCATTAATTCTCATTGTTTATAGCGCAAGCACCAGGCTGAGACGCTCTTTATAAAAATACATACTAACTTCTCGGTGGCTCCTTGAGTACCTATTGTCATTCCAACCCCCCATTACACACACACCTCCTAGGGCTCACCTCTTTAGCATTGCAGCTGTATTTGTTTGGCTGCCTGAGATTCACTTCCTTTACCTTCTCTCTCTCTCTCTCTCTCTCTCTCTCTCTCAGTCTCTCTCTGTGAGTGTGTGAGTGTGTGAGTGTGTGAGTGTGTGAGTGTGTGAGTGTGTGAGTGTGTGAGTGTGTGAGTTTGTGAGTGTGTGAGTGTGTGTGTGTGTGTGTGTGTGTGTGTGTGTGTGTGTAGGGGATACAACCCCCTCATCACACTCCACCACTTGACTTTTTTTAATCCCTTTTTTCACAAGGACACTTCCCTAAACAGAGACAGCATTAAGATGTATCCAGATATACATCTTTAAATGTCTGTTGACAAATGAATATTTATAATGAGACATATAAATAGCATTTTTCACTAAATCGAGAATTTAAAATCCACAGGCCAATAGAGTTCAGGGCTTTGTGTTTAATTTCCACATAAAACCCAGTGCTATAATACAGACTCCCCTGAACTATTGCTACAAGGTTGAAAACACAACCGTCTAAAGTGTTTGCTGTAGCAATTAATGGCAATTCATGGGCTGTGTGCATACTTTTTGCCATGTAGTGTAAATAAAAGTTGGTTTTCTGCATTCTGTTTTTCTCTAGATGGCCAGTTTCCTATCGCAATCCCCTCCGTTACCAGGGATCACGACTTCCTAGATCGAGATGCCATCGACGCACTGTGCAGGTGAGATCACCATGCTAACATTTCCATATTTAGAGACAACACTACACACATCATCATATGTCACCGTCTGTCAAAATCTTGAAATCCTGACTGTTTTTACCATCGACACACCTGCAACCCATTCATGCATGTCCTTCTAATGGACATCTGAGTTTCCAGTGGAGTGGAACTTCTGAACATTTTTAGCATGGTGATTAATATACGCATTCAGGCTGAACATTTCAGAAGAGTAGACAGAATAGAGGAAAGTCAGACAGACGGAGAGAGTCGAGTTTCTAAGCGAGTGAGGGGTCAAGCCGAGCCCAGCTGGAGTGCTTAGACATCTGGAGGCCATTTCGTGGTGCCAGCCCTTCAGTGCAGACACGCATATCTAAAAGCTCTCACTGAAGGTCACATGACCCTGTCCAGGTGGCGACTGGGATAAGCTATACCTCTCTTTTGTGGTCTTGATGCTGCCGCACTTAACGAGTTCCTACTCCTTTTCCACGTCTCGTCCTCTTTTCTTTTTCGCTCGCTGTAATCTGGAGCTTATCCTTCAACAGGTCATTATCAAGTGGTGCTGTTGTGCTGCCTTTTTCATTCCAGGGGTTTTGAACTTTCTCCATGGAGAGAGAATTTTGAAGATGATTCCAGATCAGCGTCATGGTAGCACTTCAAATCGTCACGGTTCATTCCAGTTTGAAGCAAACTGGCTTGATTCGAAACTTTAAGGTTGTGTAGGGTTTTGTATCAGCTCACTCAGTATAAATTCCATTCCTGAGAATTTTTTTCCAAAAGAATATATTGGGTCAGTGCGGCTTTGTGCGGCTTTACTTAGTGCGGCCACAGCCATTTCACACAGGTTCCATTCATGAGAGTGTCTTGAACTCATGTGACTGTGTTTAAATAAAAAAAGTGCTCTACCCACTTGCTTTTGATATTTAGTTTCAGATTGGATTTTTCCCTCAGCATCTCTTATTTGCTGCAACCAGAATCTTGACAAGATAAGGCTTTTAGTGTCACGCCATCCACTCATCATCCTGCTCAGCTTCACTTCTCCAAAGATGAAGCTTGAATTTCAAGTATAAGCAAATATGAGCAAGATCCTGCGATCCCTCTTTATTTCAGTATAACTTCTGATTTACATGATAATCGTGTAACAATTTTAAAACGGTGCATCTAAGCCAGTCGTTCGCATTATTAATTGCATTTTAGTTTGACCCAGCACAGCACAGCACAAATGTTTGGAAACATTTTGGAAAGGGTTCAAAATAAGCACAGCATGGTGCAGTTTGCTACTGTTCTGTATGTAACAGAAATGCTAATTAGCTTGGTACAGACAAAAAGGTTTGATTGATTGTTGATACTTTATTAATCCCACAATGGGGTGAGAAAAGGTGAGAAAGTTCAGAAAGAATACATTGGGGGGAAAACAGCCCCGGACTATGCACCTAAAGCACAGTTTAGAACACAAAAGCACACCTTCCAAAGGTAAAGTGCAAAAACCTTATGTGTTGAATACAGATGTTAATCAGACTGCACTGTTATGATTCAACTGCATGAGGCAATGGCAATTCTAGACTGTGCAACTTCCATTCATAACATTTAGCAAATTCCCACATCCAGGGTGATTATACATTACATCATAGAGTACAAGCAACCTAGGGTTAAGGACTTAGTTCAGGCAGATTAGCAGTACACCTTCAATTATCAGCCTTGTAGTTCACAGCTGTACTGATGTACTGACGTAACCATTAAACCACCTCAGCCCATACACTTCCAGTTCATGTTTAATCCAGTTTCCAGTTTTTTAACTCCTAATGCTCTTGGTATGCATGTGTATCTTGCAGGAGGCTGAACACTCTCAACAAGTGTGCCATGATGAAACTAGAGATCAAACCACAAAGAAAACAAGTAAGTTCTTTATATGAATATTATATAACATTTTAACCTGGCTGCAGTATTAATTAAAATCCTTGATGGCTCATGGTCGAGAGGTAAAAGACCTGCATACAAGTTATTATGAGCTGCTTACGAGATGAGGATTACAGTGATGTTGTGAAAACATTATTCAACATGCCACATAAAAAACCCAAGCAACCCAATAGAATTTAAATAGAAATGAGTTAATAAAGAATGATGTTCGTTCTCCTCTCCTGCATATTTTTAGCCAAAGCCATTCATTATGGAGCTGACACAATATTGTCGATAATTTCCGTGTTTTGTCAGCATTCACTTCCTCCTTTGCCATAAAAGGAAAAGGTTTGCTCCACCTCAGGATCATGAGGTGGTCACTGCGTGGTTGCAGTGTGCATACACTCCCTTAGTTTAAAATAGGTCAGTGCCAGGAATGCATCAACAAACTATAATCACGGCATGATTCAGCCAAACAAGCACCATGTTTACAGACGTCCATCGAAGATGCTCGGCGGCCTGAACAAAGGCAGCCTTGTCATGTATGTGTGTGTGTGTGTGTGTCCTTAGTAGTAAAAGCAGATGACCCAGTCGGTGTTGTCCAGTGCCAGTAGACTTAAAAAGAGAGGTCATGAGCTTACTTAAAAAATGATTGTGTCTCCTTTCAAAACAGCAGACTTCCAACTATCTCTGGAATGCACTGATTTTACTTTTGGCCATGGCTGGAGCCTTGAATTGTTTCACATTGTTAAGAAAGAGGGTCTTTTCTTCCCTGTAGGATGAGTTCTCATGGAATCCAGTCTTGTATAGGTGACGCTTTCATGCAGTCTGAAGTGTGTAGTTTTCTTTTTTTCTCGCTTCCTCACTCGTTCTGATCAAAGGCTCCCCTTGAGGGACCGTAAAATAACCATGCCCATTTTACGAACTTTTTTCGCCACTGTTATTATCCGTGGTGAAGGAGGTACTTTTGACGGATGGCTACTTAGGTATGTTTCACAGCCATCGAGAACACATTTTAACCCCTTCGTTCTTTGCTCCAAATTTAGACTGAAAACGCTTTCATTTCTTCATAATGACCCAAAACAGTTAAGTTGGGTCTTAAAAATCAGACTATGCGCTGCATAGGATGCCTGTGTGATTGCTATTACTAGCACAGGCTTTGTATACAATGAATGTTATTAGCCAGGGTTTAAACCCATCTCCAACACATCCCACTGAATCTTACTTGACAGTGGATTAAAATAATCAAGTATTTTCAAATGAGTGGTACAAAGTATCTGTAGTCTGAATTTTCCCCCGAATGAATTTAGTACTTACATAGTACACTCAAGAATACATATTACACTCAATGAAATATGTATATCAAACACAGATTATGAGGTGACATCCCTAAATGTACTCCTTTCCTCGCTAAAGTGGATTGCAAATTGCGTCTCATAAAATAACATTTTAAAATGTATAAAATTATGCCCTTACTGGTCCAAAATATTTATTGTATTAATTGTAATTCTAATATATTCAGATGATTTTAGACCCAGTACTGTGGACATGTATATATAACAAGCTCAGTTATAGTCAATAAAAGTATCAAAATGAGAGAAGAAAAAGTTTTCTAACTACAGTATAGGTGGAATTTTAGTTTTTGGATACGGGGGGGAGGAAACCAGACTGTTTCCCATCTGGAGGATAATCTCTTCAACCCCCACCACTTTATCCCCTAAAGGGGAAATAGATATCTCAGATTAAGGAGAAGGAATGGTGGACATTTGATTCTTGTATCCGTGCTAAAACAATCGCTGTAACAGTGTTATCACCTCACTTTTTTGGATTTGTAATGATAGAAAAGGACGTTGAACCAGCAATGTTTGATTTGATTTCCGCTCAGTCCCTATGTAGTTACACTTACAAGACCAATGATCGTTCAGACTGAATTTTTGGACCACCTGTGATTTTAAATTAGAGCGATAAAATGGTTTCGAATGAAGCATACCAAATGAAGCAGCTTAATACTTCGTAATACTTAAGTCTGAAATCTTATTGCTAAACACATCAGAGCTGATGGGTTTGAGTTTTGTACAAAGAATAGTACAAGTCACTTTTTGCATTTTCAGAGTGATGACTCGGATGAAGATGAGCCCTGTGCCATCAGTGGTCGTTGGACCTTCCAGCGGGATAGCAAGCGTTGGTCTCGCCTGGACCAGCTGGACATGGATGTCTTTAGCCCTTCGGAGGGGGATGCTGTTTCCTCCCCTCCCTTCCTTCCCTCCCAGAATCCTCGCCTGCCTGGAGGCCACCTGCTTCGAGAACGAGTTAGCGCTAGTGCCGAGAGTGTCCTGACAGATCTCAGTGAGCAGCCAGAGGTTGTATCCTTACACAGCTCTGGAAGTAATGAGCGTAGTGGTTCACGCAGTGTTCCTGTCCCGTCCAGCCCTGCTACAATGAATTCTAGCATTGCTACGGCCTCCACTACCCGTGCTAGCTCTATTGCTAGTGTGTGCTCTTCTGGTGCCAATGAGGATTCACTTTCTGATGGTATTCCTTCGCCACTTGACAATGGAAGCTTTACATTCGACAGCAGGACATTCTCAGGTAGTAGTGGAGGCAATAAAAGCACACGCTCAAGAGCCAAAAGCTTCCTAAAACGCATGGAGAGCTTGAGACTGCGCAGCAGCAGCACCTCGCTGAAACGCAAAAAGAAGGCTGGAGTTAGCCACGGACGACTGGAGATCAGTGGCCCAGTATTGAAGGAAGGATTTGATGAGGAAAAATTGCGACATCTTAATTGTGTTGATATCGCCACATTGGAACGCACTAGGTCCTACAACCGGAGTGCTTCTTATTCTACGCAAATAAGCAGTGGAAGCACAGGCAGCAGCCAATCAGAGACAAGCAGTGGAAGTGCGGTAAGCACACCAAGCCCTATCACAAGGGCACGGAGCCATACTATGGCAGCGGGGTCAACAAAACGAGTGGGAATGTACCTGGAAGGATTTGACCCTTTCAGCCTTGCTCAAGAAAATGAGAACCTTGAAAACGTCAATCCTGGGAAGAACACCGAAGCCAGCATGACCACTGAAAATAACAAACGAAACCGTAAAAGGACAGATGAGCGGCAAGCTGAAGACAAGACGATGCAGGAAGAGGCTGGGGTTATTTATTTCTACCTTCCTGATGGTTACAAACCAGGTACCTTCCCCAAATCCCTTGCAGACGGCGCTCCGTTTCGGCGCAAGGACAGCATGAATCACCGTATTCCTCGACAGGACTCCTCCACGTCATTGGACAATCGGTTAAGTTTCTACGACAATGTCCCTTTCCCTGAAGTAGGAGATGAAGAAGAACCAGAGGGTGATGAGGAAGAACCAAAAATTGAAAATGTGCTAAAGAGAGTAGCTGGCTTGCAGCACTTGGTCAACGCGTGGACTGATTCAGGGAATGGAGATGATGACGAGGAGGAGGAAGAGGAAGGAGATTCAGATTCGGCTTTGGATTCAGTCTCTCCTTGCCCTTCATCACCGTTACAGAACCATTTGATGGAAACAGAAAATGGGAGTGACCAGGAGAGCACAGGGAACCCACTAGGTGAACAGGATGATGCAGTAAGCGCCAGAGAAAGACGGGACTCTGGAGTTGAAGCATCACTCTCTCGGTCTAACAGGTAAGATGCTAAAACTTTTAGTAATATTCATTCATTCATTATCTCCCGCTTTATCCTCTATTAGGGTCGCGGTGGGGTTCCCCATGCCCATCCAGGGGAGAACGTCTCGGGCGCTGGGCAGATACACCCAGGACAGGGCGCCAATCCATCGCTGGGTACACACTCACACACTCAAACACACTCTATATGTGGCAATTTAGAGAACTCAATTAACTTCATCCATGTTTTTGGACTGTGGGAGGAAACCGGAGAACCCGGAGGAAACCCACGCGGACACAGGGAGAACATGGAAACTCCACCCAGATGGGGATTCGAACCGGGAATCCCTAGCGCTGAGAGGCGAACGTGCTAACCACTAAGCCACCGTGCCGCCCTTTTAGTAATATTGTTATTTTAAAACAATAACTAAAATCTTTAACAATCTTGGTTTAGATTTATTGTACAAATTTACCTTAAAAGTCGAAATCATGGCTGTTCTGCCACTTAGTTTCAACAATGTGGACATTTTTCGTGCGACATTAGACTAGGAAATAGCCAAAAAATTTGGAAGCTTACAATTAGCTAAAATACACCATATGGAAAAAGTATTGGGACACCTACAAACAACTTGGCCCCTAATTTGGCCTTGAACTGCTTTTGCAGCTCTAACAGCTTTCACTCTTTTGGTAAAGCTTTTTTTTAATCTGTGTGTTAAGAAGACCATTTATGAGCTCACAAACTGATTTGTCTCGCTAGAGAAACACCCACTAGTGGTGCTCGATGGGGTTGAGGTCAAGGCTCTTTGTAAGCCAGTCAAGTTCTTCCACACCGGACTATTTAACTATGCCTTATAGACCTTGCTTTGCACACTGGGGCACAGTCATAGTTCTTTCCCAAACTTTTTCCATGAAGTTGGAAACATACAGCTGTCTCAGTGCTTTTTTTCCATATAGTATATGTTTAAAACCCATATCAGTAACATTCTTCTGACAGGAACTGTGTATAATTTAGAAGTCGGCAACCTTTAATACCTAAAGAGCCATTATTGATACGTAATGATGTTTTGCAGCCTACATGTTTAAATTTATTCATTAACTCTACTTATATGTTTAAATGAGGATTTACTAGACATGAACAAAAGAGCTGCTCTAAAATTATATAGCTGAGGGGGTTGGCGAAATACTTCTGTTAATGTAGTGCAGAGTGGCAGTCACCATTAGTTTGGGCTGCTGTTTGTTGAACTGTACAGGATCATTAATTATGCTTAGATTCGGTCAAATTAACAAAATGTGGGGTGAATGTGAATAACTTGTGCCTGTTATGACTGTTTTTTAATCTTGGAATTTAATCTTGGAATGTTACTGTTGCACCCAAAATGGCATCGAACCAAGTTACAATGAAGATTTTATGATTGTCTTCAGGCCCCAGAAGCTGCGCTGGCCCAGTTTCCAAAGCTCGCACAGGCTAAGTGCATCATCGTCTGCATTACAGCTAAGCTGCCAATCAGTATTGCAGATGAACCTGCTGCAGAAGTACAGCTTGCTGAAACTGACGGCATTGCTGGAGAAGCACACCCCAACAAACAAACACGGCTTCAGCTGGTGAGTCTCTCACATAGTTGACTGATGTAAATTTAGCAAACCACAAACACAGAGGTTTGTTAGTTTAAAAGACAAACAACCACAGTGTAAAGGTTCAAGGCTGATAGGATAGGTGTGTGTGTGAGTGTGTGCGTGTGTGTGCGTGTGCGCTTTGACCCATTGTCCACTCCTGTTTATCCTTTTTCTGAGGAAGGTGGAAACAGATTTCAGCTGCCCTCCGCCACTGGAAATTTCTGGGGAAGTTTCACCCACACAATCAGAAACCTGATCAACAGTCAAACATACAACGTCAGGCACGGATCTTAAAAAGCACTGCTAAGGGTCATTAAGTCTAGAACTTAATCCAGAACATTAATGTGTTAAGGACATTTAATATTAGGAATATTTTTCAGTCTTGACCTTTAATACTTCTAACAGATTACTGATGCATTCTCATGATGCAGAAAATCAAGAAAATCAAAATTTTATCAGTGGCTACATCCAATGTAACCTTCGCCTTATTACATATGGGCGCGGGGCGCGGTAGCTCAGTGGTTAGGGCGTTGGGCTATCAATCTGAAGGTTGGCAGTTCAAATCCCAGGTCCACCGAAGTTACCAGTGTGGGTCCTTGAGCAAGACCCTTAACCCTCATTGCTCCAGGGATGTTGTGATTAACCCTGTGTATTCACTGTGTAAGTCGCTTTGGATAAAAGCGTCTGCTAAATGACCAAATGCAAATGCAAAAATACATAGTGGACAAAAGCGATGTATTTTTATTATGTATTTCCGAATGCATAGTAAGCATCTTGTAGTAGCTTCCCCATCTGACCAACTTAATTGGTAATCATTTTGAAGGAAGCAACCCACAACACCTTAATCCTCTACTAGGGGGATTCACCATGCCCATTCAGGGGAGAACTTTTAGGGCACTGGGTAGATACACCCAGGACAGGGCGCCAATCTAAACTCTCTCACTGCCCACTGTATATGGGGCAATATACCTTGAATCCATGTTTTTGGACTATAAGAGGAAATCGGAGAACTCAAAACTAGTACTGCAGGATCATCACACAACCAGTCACAGGGTTGCAATTGGCCATTTATGATTGAAAGAGTATAGTATGTACACCGCTGGTAATTCAAAGAGCTTTAGGAGGAGCAGGATTCCACCATATATAGCACCACCACCATCATTATCTCACATTTCCAAATGCATATTCTTTTGTTACTTTTGGCTCACCAACCCAAATTTTATTGACATTAACATGTACATTTAGTCATTTAGCAGATGCCTTTACCCAAAGCGGCTTAGAAATGACATAACAACACAAATCAAGTCAAAAATAGGAGGAACTAACACTGTTGCACTGTTGTATTATCAAACCTGATCATCATCCAATCTGGTTTTAAGTGTAAATTCTTTTCTTATTTGGATGATTTTTAGCTCATTTGCAAAACAATTAAATAAAAATAACATCATGAATAAAATAAACCATGTTTTATATATTTTGTGATGGCAACAGTATAATACAGGCCTTTTCCACTAGCAGAACTGACCCTCGGGCACAAAGGAAGGTCTATAAATGACTTGACGAGTTTGGTGTTGGATGAACTCCAGTGACCTGCACAATCCCCTGACCTCAGGCCTATTAAAGGCTTTTGGGAAGAACTGGAATGTTCAATGAAAGCCTGGCTCTTTTTGTCCACCATTACTCCCAAATGGTAGTTTGACAATAGTCCAAAAATGAAGATGCTTCTATTATAGAAAATACAATGCAAGCAACCTTTTACATCCACCAATCTTGCAGAACAAGCAAATTAAAGACTAAATTCAAGAAATATTTGCAAGAACAATATCATAGCTCAGATGTCTTAATTCATTTTTATGCAGAACATGGGCTACAAAGGCATAATGTGGCCCCTACATCACACCACCTTTTCATTTGCACTCCAAGTGAAAAAGAAATATGTCTCAATTCACTCTGTGTTTGATTTTAGAATGCTGATGTTTGCATGTGGTTGGCGGCGGTAACTTGTTACCAAACAGCTTTGACCTCTAGTGTGACATTGCAGTATGCAAGCTTCCTTTTTGAAGGCATTTGTTTGGCTTTGTCCACATGATGTGTAGAGCATACAGACGGGCTTTAAGCTTAATGTATAAAATCAGTCAAGAAATGCAGCATTGTTACTTATTAGAGCCAATCAGAAAGCAGAAGTGGGCATCTGAAAATCTGTGTTTTACGTCATCCACAATAGAACCACATCCCTGTGCTTTCAAACTAAAACGGCTGCTACATTGATTTATAAGACTGTCTTTGTGGCTTGAAAATGACGGGGTCGTCTGGATGGGAGCTACAAACATAGCAAAAGTTCTGTGTATTTAAAAATAAATACTGTATGTATTATTGTGAACGGCGGCACGGTGGCTCAGTGGTTAGCACGTTCGCCTCTCAGTGCTGGTGATTCCCGGTTCGAATCCCCATCTGGGTGGAGTTTCCATGTTCTCCCCGTGTCTGCGTGGGTTTCCTCCGGGTTCTCCGGTTTCTTCCCACAGTCCAAAAACATGGATCAAGTCAATTGAATTCTCAAAATTGCCCCATATAGAGTGTGTATGTGTGAGTGAGTGTGTGCCCAGTGATGGATTGGCGCCCTGTCATGGGTCTATCTGCCCAGCGTCCGAGACGTTCTCCCCTGGATGGGCATGGGGAACCCCACCGCGACTCTAATAGAGGATAAAGCGGGAGATAATGAATGAATGAATTATTGTGAACATAACCTCCAGCTGCTGCCAGTAAAACAAGAATATTTTTTATTTTATCTTCATCCTTTATACACACAACAGCAATATTTCTACGTTGTATAGCTGTGTAAGTGCGTCTTTAGTAAAAGGTGTGTGTGTGTGTATGTGCGTGTGTGTGTGGCAGGGCTGTTCCAAAGTTCATGAAGAGGATGAAGGTGCGTGACTCCAAGGATCGGAGCGTGTTTGGCGTGCCTTTGCAGGTGAACGTACAGAGAAGCGGACAGCCGTTACCACAGGGCATCCAGCAGGCTATGCGTTACCTTCGCAACCATGGACTCGACCAGGTGCGCATCTGTCTCTGCTCTATCTCTCCCATAAGCACACAGCGATGATGTAATGTTGGCGAAGGTAGCAGTGAATGTAGCGGGTGTTCGAGGCCAGCGAGCAGCTGAAGCTATTTCCTGTGTAAATCCTCATAGTGCACTCTGTCATCGCAAGCTGGAGGTGAGGGGGGGACAAGGTCATAAAAACAGGAGAGGGTGAAAGAAAAGGAAGGATAAACATAAATCAGACGGACTGAGAGAAAGTGGAAAGAAGATGGAAGAAGAGAAAACAACAAATGAGTGAAAGAATTAGACAAAATGAAACTCGCAGAACAGAAACAAAAATTGGGATGAAAGTAGTAAAGGAAATGTTTGTGTGTAATGTCACAAAGTGATTCCTTTGTAAGGGTTCATACAAGCATGATCTCTATGTATCCCTCTGCAGGTGGGCTTGTTTAGGAAATCGGGGGTTAAATCACGAATTCAGGCTCTGCGTCAGATGAACGAATCCTGTGGGGCTGAAGGAGGCGGGGTCAGCTACGATGGCCAGTCGACTTACGATGTAGCAGACATGCTGAAGCAGTATTTTCGAGATCTTCCAGAACCTCTGTTCACCAGCAAGCTGTCTGACACCTTCCTTCAGATCTACCAATGTAAGCAGACATCAAAATTGAAATACATTTACATTTATACTCCTAATATTTCTATACTTTTTTCTATATCTTCTATTACTTTTTTAATTAGGATGTATATTTACTTCTTCTCGGCGGCACGGTGGCTTAGTGGTTAGCACGTTCGCCTCTCAGCGCTAGGGATTCCCGGTTCGAATCCCCATCTGGGTGGAGTTTCCATGTTCTCCCCGTGTCCGCGTGGGTTTCCTCCGGGTTCTCCGGTTTCCTCCCACAGTCCAAAAACATGGATCAAGTTAATTGAGTTCTCTAAATTGCCCCATATAGAGTGTGCTTGAGTGTGTGAGTGTGTACCCAGCGATGGATTGGCGCCCTGTCCTGGGTCTATCTGCCCAGCGCCCGAGACGTTCTCCCCTGGATGGGCATGGGGAACCCCACCGCGACCCTAATAGAGGATAAAGCGGGAGATAATGAATGAATGAATTTACTTCTTCTCCTTTTGATGGTGTAAATCAGTCACTTTCTCATTTCTTTGTATATTTGGACCTGCTACAAATTTATAGGTGACAAATAATCTGAATCTAATGAACCTTCATAAATAAATCAAAAATAAATTACAACTACAGTACACTACATTTGGTCATTTAGCAGACGCTATTATCCAAAGCGACAAAGCAAGGTGAGCACAGGGTTAATTACAACATCCCTGGAGCAATGAGGGTTAAGGGCCTTGCTCAAGAACCCACACTGGTAGCTACAATGGACCTGGGATTTTTATCCAAAGCGACTTACAAATGAGAACACCACAAGTCAGAAGCCATGGAGAAAACCAACTATACTGTAAATTCATCAAACCTGATTGTTATTCGATGCTGCGGCCCCTTTTTTAATTTTTGAATTTATTTTTATTTTATATTTATATTATATTTATATATTTTTTATATATATTTGAATTCGGTTCAAATTTGTTCAATATTTGGATTTGAACCGCCAACCTTCAGATTGATAGCCCAATGCCCTAACCACTGAGCTACCACTCCCTGGGACCTTTTATAGAACCTTTTATAATATCAGATAAGCTAGGCAGTTGACAACTAGCACTTCCACAACTTCACATTCTACAAGATTTTGAGTTATGTATGTAAAACGTTTTGCCCATTTATCCAAAATGGCATTTGTGAGGTCAGACACTGACACTCCCAATTGGGTGGGATTGAGGTCAGGGGTCAGGGGTCCATGTCACTCAGTTACATTTAGGTAGCAAGTGTATTATGATTATTTAAATTACAATAATATATTCCACCTTAAAGTACCATTGGAAAAACATTACTTTAACAGAGTAGTTCATCTTTCCCATCATTCATAACTCTTGGGCAGAAATTAGTGCAGCTCTGGATGAAATTCTCATTACATTGTTTAGAAGGTATTTTAAAAAATATGTGTATGTTCTATTATTTTGTTGCCAGACGCATTTATACTTGTAAACATGTCACTGTTTTTACTTTACTTTCATTTTTTTCAAGGGTTTGCAAACTCATGTTTCATTGTAACTGTAATCCCAGTCCTTTGATGATGTTTTCATACAAATTAGTCTTACATTATAATGTGGAATTATGGGAAAACCACATTTCTAAACTCTCCTGTACATGTGATCTCTGCTTTAGCATTTCTCCCAGACAAGCAACACTGAGTTTCATTCTTCAAACATAAGCTCCGTTATTACGTAGAGTTCCTCATGACTCTTAAGAGCTCCCTTAGGTGTAATACCCAGCATGCTACATCCTCACAAACACAAAGACTTATTTATTTACATTTGGATAATAGTAATAAAAATAATAACTATTATTATTATTATTATTATTATTATTATTATTATTATTATTATTACAGTATATGTTGTATAAAAGTTGACATCACATTGGCTGGAGTTAGATGTTCATTTCGCAACTGGGTTTTAGTTATTCCAGAGGAACAGCGCGTGCAAGCGGTCCGAGCTGCTGTGTGTTTGTTACCTGATGACAGTCGTGAGGCCCTGCACACCTTGCTTTGCTTCCTGGGTGACGTCGCAGCAAGTGTGAGCGAGAATCAGATGACCTGCACGAACCTAGCTGTGTGTCTCGCCCCCTCACTCTTCCACCTGAACACGGCACGCAGGGACGCGTCCTCACCCAGGTGTGTGTGTGTGTGTGTTAGAGAGAGAGAGAGACTGAGTGCCGTAATCTTTGATCTTCTGATAAGAAGGAAGCAAGAACTACAATGATAATGGGACTTGTTGGGGGTGGTTGTAAGAAGGAGTATAAGAGAGCGAAATATAAGGAGCGAAAGCCTGAAGACTTTGTTTGCAGCAGTTCAGAGTGAATAAGAGAAATGCTTTAAGCAACTAAAGGATTACAAAAAAATTTAAATATACTGGAGAAGGAAGGAGTACTATATGTGAGGTTTTTTGACCTAAGATGGCAGGGTGCATGGTAGTGTAAGAAATAAATGTAAAGACAGGAAGGAAAGCAGAAAAAGGGGGCGAGGTGAGCTCCTTTCACACAAGCAACCTTTCCATTGCCATTGTGATGGTCTAATTTGCATCTCTATTAAAAGTGAAATCACACCGCTGTGCTCCCTGCTGCATTTGGAGCATTTCATGAGGAGAGTAGTATGAAAACAAATGCCTTCTCATTAGTAACTGGTTTTGAGACCAAGTTTCACAAACTTTATGGATTTTCCTATTGTGCCTATGTGCAAACAGAGCATGTCTATTCAGTCTATGGCACTGAATGATACAAAAAGACTTTAAATATAAACATGAGATTTACAAATCTGTCTGTAAGGCCAGATAAACTGTCTGTTAAATTCAAAGAGGGATTTGGATTGGATAGTTTAAGAGCAAATTACAACCTGGCTACATAAACAGTGCTGTACATTTTGGGTCATACCCTGCAGTACCCCTGTAGAATAGGTAAGAGCACATGTATGGATGGGCCCTAGTGATGTTGCTACATGAGTGAAGGGGCAACTATTCCAGCATGGTTCTCTGGATAATGTTCACTGATTAGTTAAAACAGTAGTAAGCATCAAGAAAGTTAGGCAAGAAGACTAGTTACTTTATCTAACGCGGCTGTGCAACATTCTTAAGTGGCTTGTATCCATTTCTTTGTTGTGTTGCAGGGTGATCAGCAGGAAGACAACACTTGGCAAACCAGATCAGAAAGACCTGAATGAAAACCTTGCAGCCACACACTGCCTCACACACATGATCCAGGAGTGCAAAACACTATTCCAGGTGTGGAGTGAACACACACACACACACACACACACACACACACACACACACACACACACACACACACACACACACACAGAGGATGAAGAATCTTATCACTGGAATGTTTACTGCTCATTCTTGCTCTAAGCTGCATATTTGCTTTTTCTGTTTTATAACGAAACATAAAATCCTGACAGCATGTACTAGAAACTATGCATCACATGAAAAATGTAATAAAAATTCCTTAAATATCCAAATAAATCCATATCATAAAAAAATTAATAGACAGGCGATTAGTCATAACTTAACTACATTCATTTACAGAATGAAAATATATTTGAGGGTGGCATGGTTGCTTAGTGGTTAGCACGTTCTCCTCTCAACGCTAGGGATTCCCGGTTCGAATTCCAATCTGGGTGGAGTTTCCATGTTCTCCCCGTGTCCGCGTGGGTTTCCTCCGGGTTCTCCGGTTTCCTCCCACAGTCCCAAAAACGTGGATCAAGTCAATTGAGTTCTCCAAATTGCCCCATATAGTGTGTGTATGTGTGAGTGTGTGCCCAGCGATAGATTGGCGCCCTGTCCTGGGTGTGTCTGCCCTGCGCCCGAAATGTTCTCCCCTGGATGGGCATGGGAAACCCCCCCGCGACCCTAATATAGGACAAAGCGGAAGATAATGAATGAATGAATAAAATATATTTGTGCTTGAACAGTGTGGAAAGTTTTAACAAAAGAGCGTGGACTTAATCTTACTTAAACTTACATATTCAGACACACACTCACTCACACAGACTATATAGCAGCAATTTAGAGCAGGCAATTGAAAATAGCTTGAATTCATGTTTTTGGAATGTGGGAGGAAACCATAGAACGTGAACAAAACGCAGACATGGGGAGAACATGGAAACTGCACCCAGATTGGGACTTGAACCTGGATGCCCAGCGTTGAGAGGCGAACTTGCTAACCAATAAGCCACCATGCCGCCGGGAACAAAAAAAACAGCCTTTTAAAAACATATATAATGTGTATGTATTGCACACTAACTCTAACAAAAAAGTGTGTGTGTGTTTGTTACTGGCAGATTCCAGATGAGTTGTCACGCTGTAGGAACTCTTACATTGAGCAGGCGCTCGCTCCCCCACGAATGGAGGATCTGCTAGGGGATGCGCAAGACTACCGGAACCTGATTAAAGAAAACATAGACGCTTTACTTAAAGAAGCTAAAGAAAAGTTCAAAGGTTATGAGACCTGCTCGACTTCAGAACAAGTTGACCTCGCTTATAAAAAGGTAGGTTTGCATAAATCTACAATGTATGTGGACTAGGGGTGTATTCAACTAAAGATTTTCATAGTCGAATCTGATTCGTCAGATTTTCCCTATAGTCGACTTATCAGTCTATCGTCGAATCAGTTAAAATTTCACCACAAGATGGCGTTATAAGCGTAGTTTTTAAAGAATATATATTTTTTTATTTTACTTGTTTTTCTAACAAAAGAAAACCTTTTTTTTGTTTTTGTTTTTTCTTTTTTTTTCTAGAAATTAGGATGATTTTATTTGACAAAAGGCTATATATATATAACGAAAACAAAGACATTTCATGTAAAAACTAATGCTTAGCAGCCGCCATGGGCACCCCCATGTGGTCAAAATGGTACATTCGACTATGAGGTTCATAGTCGACTACGGTTCTCCGAATCGAATCGTCGAATCAGCGAATATTGCAGCTCACCCCTAATGTGGACACCCAATAACTATTTTATACGGCTAGATATTTTACCTCACCGAACATTTCAGGTCTTTTGCAGCCTATGCCTTGTTTTAATGCCAGTTCTGTTTGACCAGGTGCATGATGGTTGGTCGCTGCGGCAGTGGAAGGTGTGTGTGGAGGTACCAGCAGGTCCAGATGAGGTTTTGCAAAGGATTGTGCATGAGCAGGAACGCTGGGATGAGGATCTGCTTGAGAGCCGGGTGATCGAATCACTGGACGCCAACACTGATGTTTATCAGTACATCCGGAACAACATGGCTCCTCATCTCCCCACCGATTGTGTTGTGCTCAGGTCAGACAAAGCTACATTTCTTATGATTTTAAAACTGATTTAAATACATAGCTATCAATATTAGTGTAAAATTCTTATCTAGGCTTGAGATCTTCCAAATATTTCCAAATGCCAGGCCAATTTATAATAGCCTCCATGTGGTTTTTATTAATGTTTTAATTTAACGTGATAAAATAGACAATAAGTGTCAAACCCCATCTGCGTGATTTTTGCTTTCTGTGTGTATTAATCAAAAAAATAAAATAAAATACGAGTTTACCGTTAGTTTTAAAATCATGCTGCATATTTACTGCAATTGTCTCACAAGAGTCATTACCTCTGTCAATGCAGGTCATGGATAAAGGACCTTCCTAAAGGAGCCTGTGCATGTGTTTGCATGTCAGTGGAGCATGAGGTGGCACCGGTTCTGGGTGCACGTGCTAACGTGTTGACCTCACGGTACCTCATTGAACCATGTGGCTCGAATAAGAGTCGTGTCACATACATCTCTCGGATGGACTGCAGGTATTCATACACACACACACACACATATATATATATATATATATATATATATATATATATATATATATATATATATATATATATATATATATATATATATATATATATATATATATTCCACTGTGGGTCTAGTAATAGTATTATTAATTCTAATTACAATATTGCACATAAAAGAATATCTTTTTGTATTTACAATATTGCACATAAAAGATGTATTGTTAAGTGAGGAGAATCAATTTGGCCACAGGTAAGAATGACTTCCTGTGGTGCATTTGGGTGGAATGAGTCTTGAACTGAATGTGCTCCTGTGTCTGACCAGTGGGTGGGGGAGGCATTGTGCATGATGGCCTTTATAATTATGGGTCGATGCCTCCTATTAACCCCAACAGTCTGCCCCAATGAAGAATTAAAGCATTTCCACTTGTTTTTATGTCATAGGGGTCGGTGTCCAGAGTGGTACAACAAGCTTTATGGCCACCTGTGTGCCTCTGAACTGGTTCGAATACGAGACTCCTTTACCTGCACACTGGACAAATAAGCAGATGACTGTATTACAAAATTAGACGCATGGAAAAGTAGAATACTGTTAATGAAGACTTCTTTATTCTCAATGGCACACAGACAAAGACTGTGCTCTCACAGCTATGGAGATCCTTGCATTGTAGATAACAATGGACCTAAATGTTTGGATTGGACTTACCTGCTGCTGTGCCAACACTTTAATGATGTCATTTGGAGAAGGGGATGCTATTGCTTCTAAGAAGCAAGAAAATGGGTGTAGTGATATTCCATGCACTGGCAACCTGTATGTCTGTGTGTGCGTGTGTGCGTGTGTGTGTGGGTGTGTGTGTGGGTGTAAAGGAAAAAGAGAGAGAGATGGACAGTGGATGGACTGATTGGCATATTAATGGGTGAGAAATGAATGTAGAGTAATGCGATACTTGAGCTCACTGGTGGCTGGAACACCTTGATGATGGATAAAGCTTTTAGGTTCCTACCATTAGTTTTTGTTTCATCAGATTGCCAGTGCTTTCAAAAATCCGATTCTCAATATAATTTTATGAATCATAAATTAAAAACATCTTGAATGTCTTTACATTTATTAATAGTACACTAGATATTATCTTAAACTGTACTTTTTTTAGTTCAAGTGGCTTTATTTGTTATTCCATCAATATAAAATGGTGTACATTGTAAAGGGGAATGAAACGGTGTTCTCTAAGAACAAGGTGCTACACAGAACTACAACTACACAACCTAAAATAAAGTGCACATGTGCGAGCAGCTTGTGCAAGAGTAACAATAAATACAAGACAATATACAGGAGAATAAACATTGCCGCAGGGTGCAAAAATCAGTCCATGGTTATAAATGTAAACAGTGTGTTTTAGCTGCAATTATCTATAAATATAAAAAGGTTTACAAAGTATTAGTTGCAATTTTGTCCATTTTAATATTGTGGTTTAGTTACTCTGGAGGCAGGAAAATTTAGGACAAGAATAACATCCTACAATTTAGGCAGCAAGTAACATTAAACAGTTATTATTTTTTGTAGTTTTAAAAATTTTGACAGGGTAAAAAGTTACTGTACTTTCCATCTGTATAGACACCGCAATGCTGCGATATGTATTGTACTCCAATTATAATTTTATTCTGCAAAAATCTAAAATATATACATACATACAGTGTGATACCCTTGTAGTTTTGTTCAATAGAGAAAATTTTTACAAGGTTAGTCCTCAAGCCTTTTCTCAACCATAGTTTACAAACATTACAATCTGGGCAATTAGTATCTTAAATTTACCCATCAGAATATTAATGGATTTTTTTTATTAAAATACTATATTTAAATAGCTGATCTTTAACTGTGATTTATATATTGCTTGTGTAGAATTAAATATTACTTATTTTTTACTTAAATATTACTTATTTTTGGTCTAAACTCTCAAAACTAGAATGAAGTTACATTCAAGATGTGTTTACTTTGTGAGATGTAGTTTTATTTTTTTGCAGAATTTTAAACATACATTATTTAAATCTGCACATTCCATTTTGTTTAAATAATGAATATATTTATTGAACTTTGAGTCAATTAAAGCAAAGTTCTTTACTGTGGAATCAACAGTCCACTAATCTGATGAATCTGATGACTAATGAGATAAAAGCAGAGTGAGGTAGAGCGTATGGATAAAGAATGTGGTGGACCAAAAAATTCAATTTTCCAAAAATTGAATAAAATCTGTAGAAAAGACTGAATGAAATGAGGGGAATCTGATGGTGTGTTGGTGTGAATAAGTGTAAAGACTGATTAAGCTACAAACCTTCCTTTTTTATGAAATGAAGTAAATGTACAAATATTAAGCAACAATGTCATTATCCTTATAATTTAATACTGATCATTGCTCAGGTTTTTTTTTTTTTTTTTTTTTTTTTTTTTTTCGTAATCAAGTTTTCTGATTCAAAAAGTTCAAAATGTCAGAAAGGTATAAACTGTAAACAGAATTTTGAAAATGTCAAACATTTGTGACAGTTGTTAAAAGCCTGAATGCATCATTTCATCATGTCTTAACGTTGCATGTCCTCTGGCCTTCATTTCCAACATGCATGAACCTTAATTTAATGTTTGTATATTTAAACCACAGATATATGGAAGTTGTTTTTTTTTTATTTTATTGTAAATTGACTTCATTAAGATGCTTTATCTTTTTTATAATTAATATTATTTCTGTACAGATTAATCACAAAATGCACTATTAAAGATTAAATATTCAATATAGAGCCGTTTTCTTTGATCATGTTCTTTATTCTTCTTCTTTGTTTTATATTTCTTGAGTTAGAAACTTCAAACTTCACAGCGTTGTTTGTGATTTTAAAATGTTTAAAATGTGGACTGTGTTTAAGATGCTCAATATCCAATAGATTTTTCTCCCAGTCAAGGTGAAGACACTCAAGGTGAAGACACTTTATTTTAGTAATGTAAAGTAACAAACATAAAAACTGTACAAAAAGTTAGTAGACACACCTCAAACCACTCACACACACACATACACACACACACACAGTCTGCACATGCCAGCTGTGAGCTGGAACTACTAATCCTTATCTGGTGTATGTATGTATAAAGTCAATTTTTTTTTGTTTTTGTTTATTAAGTACAAAGTACATTTTTAAACATGAATTAACATCAATTATCTTTAACAAGGTTTAATTAGGTTATAGTTATTTTAATGATTTAAACCATCAATTAGCAATAATGTTGTAGTATTTAAAGGTTATTATAATTACTAAACATGATTAAGGGATCTTTGTATCGTTGCCTGATTCATTCAGTGCAGTTGAAATCTAAAGTTCTTAAATATAATACAAGATCTTTGCTGGTAAATGTAAAATAAAGTATTTCAGCCGTGTTCATTTTTTAAAATCACTGTCTGTTCTCTTACACTTATACTGTGCTGTGGGAGCAAAGAAAGATAAGGGGGGGGGGAAACATTCCGTTCTGCATTTCAAATTCTCATGAGAATGAACAGATGCTAATTTCCCACAGTGAGGACACGGTGTGTGTGGTGCCAGTGTGTTTAACTTCTAAACATTTATAAACTGCAATGATGCCTTTGCCTTAAATAAGCTCAGCTATAGAGAGTAGCTCAGGTTATTAATGTAACAACAAAGATAAATAATAACACAGAATAACCGTATTTCGAAGGCTTTGTAAATAAAATGTGGGCAGAACTTTTGGACCATGATCTTTCTTTGTAAACGTCAACAAAACATGCTGCTTAATGCGTCTATTGATTTTAGGAAATTCTGATGACTTTTGGTTATTGAAGATGGATGGCATGGTGGTGCAGTGGTTATTACCTACTCCTCACAACAAAAAGGTCCTGGGTTCGATTCCCGGTGGAGTGAGCGCAGGTCCTTTCTGTGAGGAGTATGCATGTCCTCTAATTGTCTGTGTGGGTTTGGATCAAAAGTCAAATCTAGTCGCAAACCATTCATTCATTCATTATCTCCCACTTTATCCTCTATTAGGGTCGCGGTGGGGTTCCCCATGCCCATCCAGGGGAGAACGTCTCGGGCGCTGGGCAGACACACCCAGGACAGGGCGCCAATCCATCACTGGGCACACACTCACACACTCAAACACACTCTATATGGGGCAATTTAGAGAACTCAATTGACTTGATCCATGTTTTTGGACTGTGGGAGGAACCCGGAGGAAACCCACGCAGACACAGGGAGAACATGGAAACTCCACCCAGATGGGGATTCGAACCCCTAGCGCTGAGCGCTGAGCGAACGTGCTAACCACTAAGCCAGCGAGCCGCATACAAGTGCATAAGTGCATACAGTATAAAATTCTTGGGTAAAATTTGATTATGCGGATCTTTAATGCTGTGGCAACCACTAATGAGCACAAACGGCATGAGGAGAAACATACTATTTATTACAGATACATTTACAGAAAGCTAATAAAGAAGAAATGATTAAAGTATTAATAATGCATTATTTACATATTTCTATAGTATCTACTTCTAAATAGCATAATCTCCAATAATGCTTTATAAGAGAAAAGAACAAAGAGAAAGGATTTGAATCCATCAAAAAGAATATTCTCCTTTAATTAAAAGGATATGGTTCCCCATCTGGGTGGAGTTTCCATGTTCTCCACGTGTCTGCGTGGGTTTCCTCCGGGTTCTCCGGTTTCCTCCCACAGTCCAAAAACATGGATCAAGTCAATTGAGTTCTCTAAATTGCCCCATATAGAGTGTGTTTGAGTGTGTGAGTGTGTGCCCAGTGATGGATTGGCGCCCTGTCCTGGGTGGGTCTGCCCAGCGCCCGAGACGTTCTCCCCTGGATGGGCATGGGGAACCCCACCGCGACCCTAATAGAGGATAAAGCGGGAGATAATGAATGAATGAATGGTTTGCGATTGAGAATAAGACAACAGCTTTTATTAAAATAAACCTACATCTTAACTGCAGCATAAGCACTATATAAAACATCTGCAACAACGGTACCCTCACACATATGCAGATCACTCATGCTCTGAACACTTCAAACATCATGTGGCTATGTCCATCATGGTTACACAACATATTGTCAAATCCGTCTTGAGTGTTCCGATAGTCACCCACATTAAGTAAGAGTCCATCCAGGTCTTTACATCCTGAGATTTTCCCTAATTCCCCATGTCTTTTTAGAATATTATTAACTGTAAATCAAAATATTGGCAATCATGTGTTAAGAATGTGTCTTTGGAATGAGTGATAATACTCTCGAAAAATTTGGCACAGCCGGTCTAAGCCTTTGGTGCATGCTCCTTTTATACATCCATGTGCATATCTTGATGACCTTACCTGTTATCAGTTAAACTGCTAATTGTGTAACATTCCAGAACAGTGTACTATAACCTTTGCAGTCTTATCATTCCTCTGTCCCAAATTTATCATGCGTGATGGAAGCATCGCATTCTATTCTCATATTTTGTTTTTACAAATTACAATGGGGTTTGATAATATTTCCTTTCTAATTTTATCAATGTAATTAATTGCTGAGAAAATGTCATCAAAGTTGGAGTCCCTTGGAAAACTTAACAAGACTTCAGGTATATTTGATTTAACATTGCCATCTGGTGGTCATGGAAACGTATAGCACAAAAAAGGGTCTTCAGATGTATAAATACATTAAATACGTTTACATTTGGTCATTTATTGGACGCTTTTATCCAAAGCGACTTACAAGGTGAGCACAGGGTTAATTACAACATCCCTGGAGCAATGAGGGTTAAGGGTCTTGCTCAAGGACCCACATTGGTAACTTCAGTGGACCTGGGATTTGAACCCCCAACCTTCCGATTGATAACCCAACACCCTAACCACTGAGCAACCATGCCCTTACGTTCTACATGCAGTCTACAACACATTGCCAGGGGCTTAATTTTTTACACCCATTGTAATGGGACTGAATTCCTGAAGTCAGTGATTAAGAGGCGCGTACTTCACAATGTGATTGATCACCTACATAAAATGTATCTGTGATCCACATGAAATCAGTTACAAACATTAAAAAACAGTACTCGTACATGTATTACCATTTTGAAATGCTAGATTGCTGTAATTGCAGGCAACACACACACACTAAAGGGACAAAATTATTGGACTGTGCCTTTGGAACACTTAATTTATGTTTCATTCAGTCACACTGCCATTCATTCATTCATTCATAATCTCCCGCTTTATTTTATATTAGGGTGGCGGTGGGGTTCCCCATGCCCATCCAGGGGAGAACGTCTCGGGCGCTGGGCAGATAGACCCAGGACAGGGCGCCAAGTCACACTGCCAGATGTTTATAAAAACACTGACTGAATGCTGTATGTTCTAGAAGAGTTGCTTCATAAGCTTCAAGCAATTGATTTTTAAATACTAAACAAAGCTGGGCGGCACGGTGGCTTAGTGGTTAGCACGTTCGCCTCTCAGCGCTAGGGATTCCCGGTTCGAATCCCCATCTGGGTGGAGTTTCCATGTTCTCCCCGTGTCTGCGTGGGTTTCCTCCGGGTTCTCCGGTTTGCTCCCACAGTCCAAAAACATGGACCAAGTAAATTGAATTCTCAAAATTGCCCGATATAGAGTGTGTCTGTGTGAGTGAGTGTGTGCCCAGCGATGGATTGGCGCCCTGTCCTGGGTCTATCTGCCCAGCGCCCGAGACGTTCTCCCCTGGATGGGCATGGGGAACCCCACCGCGACCCTAATAGAGGATAAAGCGGGAGATAATGAATGAATGAATAAACAAAGCTGGACTAATACAGAGAAAAAACTAGTGCCACCTGCTGGCAAGAACAGTTTTTGGCCTATTACACAGATGCAACATGCAAGTCCACTGTTGCGACTTTAAGAAATTAAAAACTTTTCAAATTAAAATACATTTATTCAGCAGCAAAAAACATGAAACAATTAATTTTTTGACTAATTCATGTCAGAGCTAAATATCATTAGAAACAATCATTTCATTCTATGCTCACCCATGCATTGTAAAATCAGATTTTTAGAACAAGAAGTTAAAAAAACATAAATACGCAGCTTCCTTCAGAGAGACCATTGTTCAGGAAGTGACACCACAAAACACACAATTATTCCTTATAAAGTAAATTTCATACAAGCAGATCTGTGTGTATTATTCATATAACTAAGCTTGTTTAAGTATATACATTAAAAAAATCTATTAAACATTACAAAAGCCCCAACAAAAATCAATAAGAATGTGCAAATCATTAACTATAAATTATGAGAAGACAACAGTAATGTGATTATTTTTTGCTTAGGCTGTGGTCCTTTACTGGATGCTTTATGAAATGCATAATTTCATCATAAACCTGGAAGCATTGCGGTGTTAAATGTTCAGTGTAACAGAGGAAGTTCATTGCAGCAGCTTTAACAGTAAAAGTGGTTCAGAGTGAACAAAATACCAATAGTACTACAGCATGAGTGGGCATTGGATTAAGTTAATCATCATCAAAATTCATAAACTCAGTCCAAATAGGGACATTTACCACGGCATACAGGGATTGGGACAGTCCCGAATAAATGAATCCAAGCTTCCCTCAGAGACCTCCATTAGAGTGGTGTATGTAGTTAACTGCAATAAAAAGAGCAAATTTTTTAAAAAGGCGGACAAAAGAAAAAGACCAAAATAAAAATTAGAAATAAAGACAAGGAATACTTTGTTCAGGACAGGTTTAGTGGAGAGGACATCGTACACTGTCTTCACTGAGATCTTCTGCACACAGAATGCAAACATGATATGATACAAAAACAAATACACAAAGAAGAATAAATACTAAGTACTCAGTAACTAAATAACTGCATTTACCCTGGTGGTTCAATATATTTTATATACACACACACACACATATATATATATATATATATATATATATATTCAGGTCGTCAGCTGACCTCATCCTTTGGGCGCTAAACATTGCAGAACCCAGACCTGACCAACTGCAGAAATATAGAAAAGTCTAAAGGGTTCACAAACTTTCAAGCACCAATGTATTACAGTTCTATCCCAGGCTCACTGAAGTTACCAGTGTGGGTCCTTGAGCAAGACCCTTAACCCTCATTGCTCCAGCGATGTTGTGATTAACCCTGTGCTCAAGTCGCTTTGGATAAAAGCGTCCGCTAAATGACCAACTGTAATGTAAATGTAAATGTTCTATATCTACAGTATATGTACAGTAATATATCAATCTGGTCTCTTTAGTCCCTAACTATTACAGTGTTATTAAAAAAGAGAGCTTTCGACATTTCTACTTTAGAATTTCTGGTACAAAAGGTTCCATATTAAGACACCAACTTTTTACACTTAAAGGTTATGACACACTATTATTAGTTGTCTCCCCTATTGCAGTTTAAACTGCTGCCACTCCTCTGTGTGGTTTTGTACAAGATTTTGGTGTGTGTCTGTGGGAATTATTAGCTAATTCGAGATTCAGCATTTTTGGGGTCAAACACTGTAAGAAAGGGCCTGATTCATATTTTTGACATGCTTTGCATATTACTACTTTGTATTGACACTTTAGAAAGAAAAGCATACGTACAGCCTGAGTTGTCCGGTTCATGCACTTCATAGCAGGAGTTCTGCGGTCATCCAGAAACAGAGGCTTCTGCCAGTGGTCATAGTTTGTCTCTAATACGTACCAGCGTCCCCGTTTTATATCCAACCTAAAACACATGCACACACACGCACAAACACACGCATGAGGATAAGAGATTCACAAACAACATTTAAATTATGTTTATTTGCTACAGCAGTGATACTTAATGGAATTAAAATAACTGTGTGTGCTTATACTCACTCTAAAGGGTGAAGGCTTTGTGTACGGGAGCGGGTGATGATACATGCTTCTCCACTCCGATTACCTCCCAGGATGAAGTAAGCAGGAGCCAGCAGCTTGGTGTCTGACAGCAACTTCTGAGCTTCAGCATAACTATAGAACATAAAAAGCTGTCAATGTTGTCATTACAACCTCTCTTTATAATATATATATATATATATATATATATATATATATATATATATATATATATATATATATATATATATATATATTCTGCATAACTTCTGACTTGTAATGTTCTCATTTGTTCATCACTTGACTTGACTTGACTTAAATGTAAATGTATAATATATATATATATATATATATATATATATATATATATATATATATATATATATATATATATATATATATATATATATATTTTTTTTTTTTTTTTTTTTTTTTTTTTTTTTTTTTAAACCCCTTTACACACCATGATTAATTTAAATATAAAATCACATGATGAACACCAGACAGTTATTTTTAACTTGACTTTCAGTTCCACATTTAAAACCCAGCAATGAATCTATGATGTGAAGCTGTAGAGATCACAAGGGGAAAATTTAAAAAATCAGTAAAGGTTTTATTCTAAAGCATATTTTCAGATCTCCAAACATTATATATTGTCATTAAACTGAAAGTTTATTCAGTTTTTTAGGCTTTACCTGGTGGCATTCTCTAAAACAGAGCGGGTTAAGAAGCTCATCCACATGCCATCTCTCTTCCCCAAAATCCACTCCAGTATACCTAAAAACAAAACAAAAAAAACAATTGTACTAAATAAAAACTGGACAGAAGTAATCTGATCCTACAAAAGTAATAAAATCTAGATTCAACTTTATTACAGGCAGTAGTTTGAAGCATTGACAGACAGCAGTGACATAGTGATGCATGTAGTTTAAGATTTAAACATTTACTTTATTGTTATTTAGTGTCATAACATCAAAATAATTCAGATGTTTTATTTTGTCTCACCAATGAAACCGCCATCCAAACTAAATCGCTCGTTCATTGTGAGAGTAAACTCATGCTGCAGAAAAAAAAGAAGAAATTACAAAAAGTAAAAAAAAAAATACAAGAGTTACACATGTGATCACTAAAAACTAATGGATCAGCATTAATCCTCACAGCTGCCTGATGCAGTTACATACATAATACATAACAAGCACTGATCTTATTAAAAAAAAAAAAAACCCTACGCAACAAATAACACTTTTGCAATACAAAATAATTAATTCTATGTGCAATATTGTCCAAATATGGTGTATATTGTCTTTTTTATTGTAATATATATCATGAACACAACTTTGTATTTGATCCTTATACATACTTAATATATATATATATATATATATATATATATATATATATATTTTTTTTTTTTTTTTTTGTATCTTTTGAACTATGAGTATAACGTACAGGCCTGATGCCGGTGAGCATGCCCACATAACCAGCAAAGTTTGTAGATTTAAACACAGTTCGATTGTTTCTTCTGAAATCAACGTTCACCACCAGCGGCTTCAGCTTCTCTGTGATCACCCACGATCGGTTCTGCAAGTTCCACCTACAAGCATCACCACAACACCGTCAACACTATATCTTTCAGGTTTTAATTATATTAAAAGAGTAAGGATGAATTTAGTTATATTGATAATATTTTATTCTCATTAATTAACTCGGCCCTTCTCAGACTGGCTTTACCAAGTAATTAGTCGCTACTTGAGTGTTTGTTTGGAAAAAGGAACTCCTCCACATCACCTAAATATAAGATTAACCTGTGCACAACAGCACTAAATCACTCTTGGACACCAATCACCGGTGTTGCAGTTCAAACCACACAGTGGTGGTGATCTTAAGATGCTTTTTGATGGTTGTAAATAATATATGAACCTTCACAGAGTCTGATGTTATACAATTAGTTGATAAAATATTTACAGAAATATAAAATCTAAATAGGCAGCACGGTGGCTTAGTGGTTAGCACGTTCGCCTCTCAGCGCTAGGGATTCCCGGTTCGAATCCCCATCTGGGTGAAGTTTCCATGTTCTCCCCGTGTCCGCGTGGGTTTCCTCCGGGTTCTCTGGTTTCCTCCCACAGTCCAAAAACATGGATCAAGTCAATTGAGTTCTCCAAATTGCCCCATAGAGAGTGTGTGTATGTGTCTGTGTGAGCGAGTGTGTGCTCAGCGATAGATTGGCGCCCTGTCCTGGGTGTATCTGCCCAGCTCCCGAGACGTTCTCCCCAGGATGGGCATGGGGCACCCCCCCGCGACCCTAATATAGGATAAAGCGGAAGATAATGGATGGATAAAATCTAAATATGAAATGTCCTAATCTGTCACTGTAAATACAAGAACACATGTTATTTTGTGTTTAAGACTTTTAAAGTATTTAATAAGAAAATTTTTATGGAACAAACCCCATAAAAAGTCCAAAGTCCAGGTTTCGGGCATGTATAAGTTTTCCTGGAATCAGGTAAGATACAGTTATAAAACTTATAAAATTATAAAACATCCACATCATCATCATCAGAATTGTCAGATTATCATCCACTTTATTAAGTAAGGCTCCACAGATTTACATAATAATTTAATATTTACAGACTGTAGTCCTGTTTTTTCTATATACGTTGTTAGTCCCCTTAACTCTGTTCACCAATTATCAGGACCCCATAGAACCACAACATATTTCTTATTTTTCCTTATAAAGCCCTCTTTTGTTTGGTGATTGGTTAACCTACCCATGTTCTCTCTGTTACACAACTGCAGTGCTATTAAGAAATTCTAATAGAAAATTATGGCTGATGCAATGCTAAAGCAGGAGGTCCAGGGTAATAACAGAGGCAACAGTGTACCATCTAAATTTGTTACATAATTTCATAAACAATTCAATTAATCACATGAATGTCACTACTGCTTTGTATGAGTGAAAATTGTATGACTGATTATGCAACTGCTCAACAATATGAAGAAAAGAATCTGTGCTTTATTAATTCCCTTACACGGTTAATCACTAGCTACAAATTAGGTACAAAGATTTCCAGTGATGATACTGAACAACCTGCCATAATTAAAAACAATAGAAATAAATGTAAGTTGTTTCTAATACTAAATTTTTACACAGCAGTTAGTTCTGACCAAGCAATATGATTGTAAAAAGGTTATAAGAGCTGATGTTTAGTATGACAGAACAAAAAATATATAGGTGTACAGTGTTCTAAATGGGAGCATTTATGTTGAATGAAAAAAAAAAAACAATACAATATTCTACGTGTTTAATTAGTTCTCTGGGCACGGAGTTCATTTGAAGTCCGAATGACAGTGGAAATGTATGCTGCGTAATAGGTCAGCTTGCTTCTGGAAAAGCCAACCAACAGAACCGGTGCCTAACTATCCAGACTGTTATCACTGATGGATGCAAAAGCCAACATCTGGCATGGTATGTGGGTGTATCTCTAAATATGTGCTTACCATTAGGATCTTCTGCAATCACTGAGGTGCATACGGTAAAGACTTCGTAGAAAATATTGAACAGCACCACCTCACCTTCAAATAAACATACAGTTTAGTTTAACAAGGAAAATATTTCTATTTTGACACTATTTACATTTGCTCTGTACATGCAGTCTATCACACTGTCCCTTTAAACCACATCACTTATTTTATATGTTTATACATGGGGTCAACACAACGATGGCGTATTCAAGCACCTAAAATAAATACTTCTGAAAACTGCAGAACTTCTGAGTCTCTGTTGAAGTGCTGAATGAAATGGAAATTATCTGAAATTCGATTACACAAACACCCTCCTTCGTGAGACCTGATGGGTCTCATCAATCACAAAATTGTCTCCATTGATCTTTCCTATAAAATATATCTCATTTTTATATACTCTGTAACTAAAAACTAATAAATAAAACCCTGTATTTAACTATTAACACAAACATGCACATATGATCTTACCTAAAGGAACACCAGAAGTTGCTGCGATTCCTTTGATCTCCTCGTTGAAAGGATAAGGGAGTGTGTTGATCATCAGAGGCTGAAGATCAAACAAACTTATTGGGTACGATTTAAAGTACAAGACATTTTTATAATGTGCTTACTTTTTGAGATAATTATAAAGCAATTACAGAGTTTAATACATGATGTACATGCAAAATAAAAGATAAAAAGATGTGGTTCTACTGTAGGACAAGAATCAATATTCAGACACTCAATCATAGTATTGTTCCAATAAAATAAAGGGTATTCTTTAAGTGTCTGGTGGTATTTTTGCCAAGCACTCACCAAATCGCGATCAATAAGATCCTCGAGTCGTCCACTTGGAACGAAGGCATCTGCTAGATCTTTGATAGACTGAATCATACTCATCAGCTGCACAGAAAAAACAGAACGTCATTCTGTCAGCTTCCTAGTCCATCTACTGTTCAACGAACCTATCTCCACATAGAGGAACTGAACCTTCACAGCAGTGGCTGTGTTTTGAAATAGGTGAGAATTAATCTGTTATTGCTTTTAAAAAATTGTTTTCTAGTCAACCGCCCTGACTGGATATGTATGGAACCTCTATGTGAAACCGCAGAAAAAAGTGTGAACTTTGGCTAAAGTTAGAACACTCACCACAGTGTCAACATGACACCACAATGATTTATGTTCAGAAGTTTCTATGACATGCAAATGCTGATTTACCTCAACCTTCTTATCAGTGATCACATCAGACCATCTTTTACTCGGATGCAGGTCAAGATCAACGGTGTACCATGTGACTGGACCTTTAAATCTGGTGACATCACATGAAATACACCAATTGCATCAATAAATTATCATCAATAATTTGATTTAAAAAAAAGATTTTAAAACGGATAAAGTGCATATTTTTCCATATATGTCCAAGTATGATGACAGATGACAACCCCTTTTTCACATGTATGTATACATACAATATATGGACAAAATTATTGGTACACACCTCCTGCTTATTTCATTCAGTCATTTCATTTGGTCCTATTGCCACATTTAGGTAAATCAAAGTATACAGCCTTTAACACTGCAGCATCAGATATAATTAATTAATCAGTTAATTAAGCAAGCTTGTTTATGAAGCTAAAACAGTGCCTTCCTTATGACTAGACCTGTTTTTCTCCATGTTTGTTAGGAGTACCTGTTCCATGTTTATTAAGTTCCTGTTGTGTCATTATAAGAATTGCTTAATCCAGCAAGATCAGTTGTTTACATATCTAAAAAATTATTCTGTCTTCAGTTAAATGTTTCCTGAGATGCTACCTTCTGGCTCAATGCTTCTGACAAATGTGGACAAATGTAAAATGCACTTACGTCGGTCCACTTGGTGGGTACATACCCGTCCGACAGTCCTCTGTGAACTGTCAAATTAAACATACGGTATTTAATTGATCAATTATGACATTTTTATTATTGATTACACGAAGTACTATAGTGCAATAATCTGCCTCATTTTTATTACATTATTTACAAGAAAAAACAAACAATCTATAGCTCATATATTTGTCGGTAAATACCAAACATTCAGAAACATATTTTCTTTAAACCAAGAGCTAGAGAAAATTATATGGCACATCAGTCTTACTTTCTTATGTGTTAATCTGGTAAATATCTATATATTCTTTCAAAGGTAAAATCATATAGTTAAACAGTTATCTGTGGATATGTGACTGAATTTTGTGTGGGTTTCCTCCGGGTTCTCCAGTTTCCTCCCACAGTCCAAAAACATGGATTCAAGGTAAATTGATTGCTCTAAGTTGCCCTATCTAGTGTGTGTCTGTGTGACGGTGAGTGTGCCCAGTGATAGATTAGCCCCCCTGTCCTGGGTGTATTTCCCAGCGCCCAAAACAAAACTACCCTAGTAGAGGATTAAGCAAACGATAATGAATGAATGAATATAATCATATCTAAAAATTATTTGTTGTTAAAATAAGTAAAATTACTGCATTATTTACTACTGCCTTAACTATAAATGGATTTTAAACCCAAATAGAAATAAAACTTGTTTATACGCATTCATAATTACTCATTCATTCATTCATTCATTATCTTCCACTTTATCCTATATATTATGGTCGCGGGGGGGGGGGGGGGGGGGGGGGGGGGGGGGGGGGGGGGGGGGGGGGGGGGGTCCCATGGCCATCCAGGGGAGAACGTTCCGGGCGCTGGGCAGATACACCCAGGACGGGGCGCCAATCTATCACTGGACACACACTCACTCACACAGACACACTCTATATGGGGCGATTTGGAGAACTCAATTGACTTGATCCATGTTTTTTAGACTGTGGGAGGAAACCGGAGAACCCGGAGGAAACCCACGCGGACACGGGGAGAACATGGAAACTCCACCCAGATGGGGATTCGAACCAGGAATCCCTAGTGCTGAGAGGAGAACGTGCTAACCACTAAGCCACCATGACGCCCACATTAATAATTATTCATTCATTCATTATCTCCCGCTTTATCCTCTATTAGGGTCACGTTGGGGTTCCCCATGCCCATCCAGGGGAGAACGTCTCGGGCGCTGGGCAGATAGACCCAGGACAGGGCGCCAATCTATCACTGGACACACACTCACTCACACAGACACAGTCTATATGGGGCAATTTGGAGAACTCAATTCACTTGATCCATGTTTTTTAGACTGTGGGAGGAAACCGGAGAACCCGGAGGCAACCCACGCGGACACGGGGAGAACATGGAAACTCCACCCAGATGGGGATTCGAACCGGGAATCCCTAGTGCTGAGAGTCTCCTCTAACCACATGCTAACCACTAAGCCACGGTGCCGCCCACATTCATAATTAATTTAACTAAATAAAACATATAAAATTAAATGGATCAAACGTGATAGTTTAACTACTGATTAAATGAGTTGATTTATTTACAGCCTCTACAGGATTTACTGTAGCTGCGCACTGTAATGCTACAGACTGTAGTCTGATCTGAATGGACAATGTTTTAAAGCGGTGTATTTATTTATTTTACAATTTAGCGTGTAAGACTGAGATAAATGATTATTAGATTGTTTTCACTGTTTAAAGCTCAACATTAAAATAATCAAAGTTAAAACAACGCACTGAACTTCACTGCAGAACCAAACGCTCATGACGAGCTAAAATACAACATTCTGCTGATCAGCCCGCGGTGTATTTCACTTACCGGAGGAACATACTGAGCCGCTGTAAGTGTAAAAGTAAAAATAAAGCACAAGAGATGAAGAATAATCATTTTGTGAGAAGTTTACTTCACAACGCCGCGTCAAAGCGCGGAACTGTACACTGTAGGCGTAAGGTGCGCGTGATGGCTCACCCGGAGCATACCAACTCGACAGAAAACGGTGGGGGGGGAGAAAAGCGGGAGAAACCATTATTTTCTCATCTAAAAACAATGACAAGATCGCGGATGGATAGAGTTAATGTTCTTACCTTCACTGCGGCATCAGACTGTCACTTTATAGGAACTATTTTGTTTAAAATAGTTATAATGTGCATGTTCGGTGGCTTAGTGGTTAGCACGTTCTCCTCTCAGCGCCGGTTCGAATCCCCATCTGGGTGGAGTTTCCATGTTCTCCCCGTGTCCGCGTGGGTTTCCTCCGGGTTCTCCGGTTTCCTCCCACAGTCCAAAAACATGGATCAAGTCAATTGAGTTCTCCAAATTGTCCAATATAGAGTGTGTTTGTGTGAGTGAGTGTGTGCCCAGCGATGGATTGGCGTCCTGTCCTGGGTGTATCTGCCCAGCGCCCGAGACGTTCTCCCCTGGATGGGCATGGGGAACCCCACCGCGACCCTAATAGAGGATAAAGCGGGAGATAATGAATGAATAATGTGCATGTTATTAAAAACCGAACTTTTGGAGCGCATTATCCTTCCATTATCTTCCGCTTTATCCTCTAAGGGGTGGAGGGGGGATTCCCCATGCCCATCCAGGGGAGAACGTTTCGGGCGCTGGGCAGATACACCCAGGACAGGGTGCCAATCTGTCGCTGGGCACACACTCACTCACACAAACACACACTCTATATGGGGCAATTTGCAGAATTCAATTCACTTGATCCATGCTTTTGGACTGTGGGAGGAAACCGGAGAACCAGGAGGAAACCCATACAGACACAGGGAGAACATGGAAACTCCACCCAGATTGGGATTTGAACTGAGAATTCCTAGTGCTAAGAGGAGAACATGCTAACCACTAAGCCACTGTGCCACCTTGGAGCACATTAAACAACCTTAAATCTGATTGGCTGAGCTGTTTGTTCAGCCGTGATGTTATTGACTGTAATAAACATCTTTGACAGCTTCACATTCGTATCAATGCGTTATACAAAACATTCTTTTAAATTGTTAATACAGATTAATACAATCAGTCAGCCGTTTCCCAAATGAGCACCAAGTCAGTTCGGTTGTTTTTTATAAACTTTGTTTGGTAATTTCGCCACTACTCAGCGATCAGTGTTTACTTTAAAAACCAGACTATATTACATCACGGAAGACCAGTGTATTAAAAAATAAACGCATTTGTGAATCAAACCTCTGGAGGTTGTGTTTTATTGTGAATAAAACACAGGAAAGAAGAGTTATTGCTTCATGTCTTGTCCAATAACACCTCTTTCCACGGATTTATTCATTACAATGTTTGCACTCTCGTAACTTTTAGCTTTAATAACTACTATGACGGCACGGTGGCTTAGTGGTCAGCACGTTCGCCTCTCAGCGCTAGGGATTCCCGGTTCGAATCCCCATCTGGGTGGAGTTTCCATGTTCTCCCCGTGTCCGCGTGGGTTTCCTCCGGGTTCTCCGGTTTCCTCCCACAGTCCAAAAACATGGCTCAAGTCAATTGAGTTCTCCAAATTGTCCAATATAGAGTGTGTTTGTGTGAGTGAGTGTGTGCCCAGCGATGGATTGGCGTCCTGTCCTGGGTGTATCTGCCCAGCGCCCGAGACGTTCTCCCCTGGATGGGCATGGGGAACCCCACCGCGACCCTAATAGAGGATAAAGCGGGAGATAATGAATGAATAATGTGCATGTTATTAAAAACCGAACTTTTGGAGCGCATTATCCTTCCATTATCTTCCGCTTTATCCTCTAAGGGGTGGAGGGGGGATTCCCCATGCCCATCCAGGGGAGAACGTTTCGGGCGCTGGGCAGAAACACCCAGGACAGGGTGCCAATCTGTCGCTGGGCACACACTCACTCACACAAACACACACTCTATATAGGGCAATTTGGAGAATTCAATTCACTTGATCCATGCTTTTGGACTGTGGGAGGAAACCGGAGAACCAGGGGGAAACCCACACAGACACGGGGAGAACATGGAAACTCCACCCAGATTGGGATTTGAACTGAGAATTCCTAGTGCTAAGAGGAGAAAATGCTAACCACTAAGCCACTGTGCCGCCTTGGAGCACATTAAACAACCTTAAATCTGATTGGCTGAGCTGTTTGTTCAGCCGTGATGTTATTGACTGTAATAAACATCTTTGACAGCTTCACATTCGTATCAATGCGTTATACAAAACATTCTTTTAAATTGTTAATAGATTAATACAATCAGTCAGCCGTTTCCCAAATGAGCACCAAGTCAGTTCGGTTGTTTTTTTAAATTAGTAAAAAGTAATTTCGCCACTACTCAGCGATCAGTGTTTACTTTAAAAAACGGACAATATTACGTCAGAGAAGACCAGTTTATTAAAAATAAACGCATTTGTGAATCAAACCTTGTTTTTTTTTTATTATGGTGTGTTTGTTCCCATTTTATTAAAGCAATAAGTCTCTGGAGGTTGTGTTTTATTGTGAATAAAACACGGGAAAGAGGAGTTATTGCTTCACGTCTTGTCTAATAACACCTCTTTCCACGGATTTATTCATTACAATGCATGCACTCTCGTAACTTTTTGCTTTATTAACTACTATGACAAAGTATTGACGTAATTACATCATGACAATTATTTTCATAGATCACAGAGCTAGTTATCTGTAAAGATATAATTACATAATTGATGTTAATACTGGATTTAATTAAATATTAATATAATATTGAATGAACCAGAGGAAAGAAACACCTTTCTAGAGATTTGAGACATTTTTTTATTTCAGAAGTAAAAAAAATCATTCCAAAGCATAATTATTCATAGTATGTTTAATATTGAGATGCAGACAATATTGTTGATACATAAAATAAAAATAAAAAGGGAATCTTCTCTAATTATTTGCAGTAGCGATCAGCTTTCATCTTGGCTCTCCTATTAGAAATAAAAAAAAATAAATTTATGCATATTTTAGGAATTACAAGTTACAATTTCTTTCAAAGTGCCAAAACTCTCGAAAACAAATCTTGTTGCAAGTCAATATGGAGAAAATACTCAACACCTCATATTAACTGCAATAAACTTCAAGCAGAAATACTAGACAGCCAGTGAGACCCCTCTGTATAAACCCAGTTTTGAGACACTTATTAAAAACTACAATAAATTAAACATATACAATATATAGAACACTAAAATTATAGTAACACTGTTCTGAAAGGTTCCACATTTATTGTTTTAACTGGTAACAGATGAGGTCATTGAGGATAAAACTGAATATGTATCATACAAAGAAAAAGCCATATGCCAAAACACCAGCAAGTTCATTGGGGTGACAGTTTCTAACCTGTCCAGCAAAGCTTCATGAAATTTTCCATCTGTTCTGGCTTTTTTCAGGAGTCCACTGTCTTCCTCATTTATTCTCAGCCGCCGGTCCTGAAAACTCTGGAACTTTTTCCTGCAGTTCATCAGCATAATGCAGAACAGAAACAAGGTCATTATATAATGAAGGGGAGAAAGCTGGTGGAATAAAACATGAAGTACATACGACTCACACATAGTTAACTTCACAACTTTTGACGTTTCCTCTGTCTTCATCTGCGATATCATCCTTCTTCTTCACCTCTTGCTCTGCACACGAGCGGATCTGTGTAAAGATATTACAGTTTACACTATTCAAATAGAAAATACAGCAAAACCATCACATGTAAATACATTTTATAGGCCTGAGGACCTCACCTTGATCATCTCTTCCTCTCCAGCTGTTTTGTTTTTAGCAACGATGTCTCCACTTTCACTATAGGAAATAAAACAGCTGTTCGCTGCCATCAGAGCCATTTTACCCTGAAAATATGAACAAAACAATAAAATAAAGCTTTACCCAAAAACTCACATAAACACAAGTGTGTTTAAGACTAAGACCAAATCTATAATGTAATTAGCTGCTGTCAAGAAGAGAAAAGTATACTCACATCCTGAAACACAGGCTCCCACTGTTCTCTGGAGCCGATCGCATCTGATCGGCCGACCACAACTCCTTCTGAGTTAATTCCCAAATACTTGCCATATCCAGATTTAAGGGCTATTCTGCAGAACACCCATTATTAATTTAAGAGCAAACTAATAGGATCAACATTTACAGAACCTGAATAGTGAAATTAAAAATGTTGTTGCAATGGCTGTAGAGATGTGCCTTAATATTTCATTCACAAACACATATCTACACATACAACTATGTGATTTTTTTCACCTGGAGTCTGAGAGCTTAATAGCTGTGAACTGTTCCGGTGGATCAGGACCTTCATCATCTAAAAAACAAATTAAAGAGGGGTGTCAGTATAAACCTTAAACTATCCTAATGAAATCAACTCAACCAACATAATATAATCAACATTTGATTAGTTCTACCCATTAGCGTACAGCCATTTATGTCCTATGAATTTGCTCAGATTAAAAATTTTGCCATGTGTTTCAAAACAATTATTTCCCTGTTTCATATCATTTTGTAAACAAATGTAAAGACGAGCGGCACGGTGGCTTAGCACGGTTGCTTAGCACATTCGCCTCTCAGCTAGGGATTCCCGGTTCGAATCCCCATCTGGGTGAAGTTTCCATGTTCTCCCCGTGTCCGCGTGGGTTTCCTCCAGGTTCTCCAGTTTCCTCCCACAGTCCAAAAACATGGATCAAGTCAATTGAGTTCTCCAAATTGCCCCATATAGTGTGTAGGAGTGAGTGAGTGTGTGCCCAGCGGTGGATTGGCGCCCTGTCCTGGGTCTATCTGCCCAGCGCCCGAGACGTTCTCCCCTGGATGGGCATGGGGAACCCCACCGCGACCCTAATAGAGGATAAAGCGGGAGATAATGAATGAATGAATGAATGAATGTAAAGACGAACTTGTTGGTTGTTAAATTTTTTTCGAGTTTATTGTGTCTTGCGGCACGGTGGCTTAGTGGTTGGCATGTTCTCCTCTCAGCAGTAGGGATTCCCGGTTCAAATCCCCATCTGGGTGGAGTTTCCATGTTCTCCCCGTGTCTGCGTGAGTTTCCTCCGGGTTCTCCGGTTTCCTCCCACAGTCCAAAAACATGGATCAAGTCAATTGAGTTCTCCAAATTGCCCCATATAGAGTGTGTCTGTGTGAGTGAGTGTGTGCCCAGCGATAGATTGGCGCCCTGTTCTGGGTCTATCTGCCCAGCGCCCGAGATGTTCTCCCCTGGATGGGCATGGGGAACCCCACCGTGACCCTAATAGAGGATAAAGCGGGAGATAATGAATGAATGAATGAATGAATGAATTATTGTGTCTTGCTAAGATTTGTCATATACATTTCAAAACCTTAATAAAAAGCAAAAAATGTTGGATAGATCTAGAACTGTGTATGTGTTTGATTCTGACCTCCTGTGTGTGGAGCTCCAACAGTGAAAAGTCCTGTGTCTAAGGCGTGGATGTAAGACCTGCTGTGCATCTCTACAGCCACTGTTCCAGTGATGTCACCAAAATTACGGATGGTCCACCAACCACCTGCGAATAGATACACAAAATCATTTCTAGTTTTATTACATTTCATATACAGTACATACTCGTTTCTATACCTTAATGTCCATTTTAGATACATTTAATCTACACATGCACTTTGTGGTTCTGCAATTACAGAACATAGTTAAGTGGTCACTCCTTGGCCCAGCTGTGCCCGGGCTTGTGATGACTTCGCCTCCAAATGGTGTAAAATTCATTCATGTGCAATTTTTAAAATTATTTTTTTTAAGAAGCAGTTATGTGCACTATTAGACAAATCTACCTTATTGCTCCACCATGAGCTGTAACATCACAAACAGCATCTTATTTGATGTTGCAGTTTGTTAGTCATCCTCTAATCTTACATCAAGCGATCACAGGACACTTTTACAGTGAACTTCAGCAGCACAACGTTTACCTACTTACAAATGTTGACCAAAAATCCCACCCAAACAGCAGGCTCGCCTTTAATAATCCAACTGCATAATAAGAAGGGGGACCATATATATTTAGCCATGACTTCCAGGTGCGGGCGGCACGGTGGCTTAGTGGTTAGCACATTTGCCTCTCAGCGCTAGGGATACCCGGTTCGAATCCCCATCTGGGTGGAGTCTCCATGTTCTCCCCGTGTCCGCGTGGGTTTCCTCCGGGTTCTCCGGTTTCCTCCCACAGTCCAAAAACATGGATCAAGTCAATTGAGTTCTCCAAATTGCCCCATATAGAGAGTGTACTGTATGTGTGTGTGTCTGTGTGAGTGAGTGTGTGCCAAGCGATAGATTGGCACCCTGTCCTGGGTCTATCTGCCCAGCGCCCGAAACGTTCTCCCCTGGATGGGCATGGGGAACCCCCCGTGACCCTAATAGAGGATAAAGCGGAAGATACTGGATGGACTTCCAGGTGTTGTTCCAAACATATGCAATTACATATTAGTATCTGATAGGACCGGCAGTTCCTATTATAGTTTATTTTATTGTATTTTTATCTTTACTCTATCCTATTTTTCTTATCCTTTTAAATAAATTTAATTTTCTGTGGAGAGGTCAAAAAGGAATTCCATGTATACCTACGCATGTGACCAATAAACCTGATTGTGGCGCTGAAATGATGCTGTTCCGGGGCGCCATCTCAACTATGTAGAGTCTGCAGGATCTGCCTCTTTTAGTTCTGCTGCTCTAGTCAGTGATGCCGGAGTCACATGCTGCACTGTGTCAATTAATTACTTATTAATTAAATGTCATGCTTTATTATTAGCTCTAACTGCCTTCCTTGTCTGTTTCTTTTGAGGTGTGACCGGCTTCCTGGAGATCTTCATCCATGGTTCTGCTGACGAACACTGTATGGAACCTGACAAGGCGGTCCTGCAGGACGCCCCCTAATGGACTCACATATAGTTTTCCAGTTGTTAGCTTTTCCATTTGTTTAATATCTCTACATAGCTGTCCTACACTGTTGTTGCTGCCTGGCCGCTCAAGGAGGATGAGTCCCCCACTGAGTCTGGGTCCTCCCAAGGTTTCTTCCTTAAATAACAACATAACAGGGAGTTTTTTCTTGCCACTGTCGCTTTGACTTGCTCTTTGGGGGTCTAAAGACTTTTCATTCTGTAAAGCTGCTTTGTGACAATGTACTGTTGTAAAAAGCGCTATATAAATAAATTCTGATTTGAACTTGATTCTGATTCTGCAAGATGCCCTCAAAGGACTTATATAGTTTTTCAATTGTTAAAGTTTGTTATAATAGGGGCGGCACGGTGGCTTAGTGGTTAGCATGTTCTCCTCTCAGTGCTAGGGATTCCCGGTTCAAATATCCATCTGGGTGGAGTTTCCATGTTCTCCCCGTGTCTGCGTGGGTTTCCTCCGGGTTCTCCGGTTTCCTCCCACAGTCCAAAAACATGGATCAAGTCAATTGAATTCCCAAAAATTGCCCCATATAGAGTGTGTCTGTGTGTGTGAGTGTGTGCCCAGTGATGGATTGGCTCCCTGTCCTGGGTGTATCTGCCCAGCGCCCGAGATGTTCTCCCCTGGATGGGCATGGGGAACCCCACCGCGACCCTAATATAGGGTAAAGTGGGAGATAATGAATGAATGAATATTATAATATGGACATATGATCACTAAACAATCTGTACATGGCTGTTCTACATTGTTGGTTTATAAATAACCTCCTTGTACTTCATATCCCGGGTCAACAAAACAATACTTTAATGCCATATTAAAATCTAATAATAATCTAATAAAAAACCCAATAAATCCTCACCCACGATGTCGGCTTTATCGTCCTCATTATCCCTCTTCCTTTTATCCTTGTTCTTCTTCTTCTTACTGGGAAAATACAAAGGAATTCTCAGTAATTACAGAACTGTTCTAATGCGTGTGCTCTACTGTACTGTACGTTCTAAAGCCAGGACAGTCAGTTAGCATTAGCTCCCCAATGTTCGGCAGGGAAATATCTAAAACACATAACAGTAATACCGCCTAATAACGGCAACCATGAACACGTAAAGTCACCTTTTATTTTTGCATCCCTTTAAAACGAGTTTAGTTGACTTCACGTGTGAATATTCAGCCATGATACCGAAAACTCAGCACATCCACCAGCTTCCAAAAACAAAACACCGCCTACCGTAACCGACAAGGAACACGACGAATGATTTTAACGTTCGCTTTTAGTGTATAGCGTCACCCTGTGTTGGAATATCAGAATGAAACAACAACACGAAATAAAATCTAAATTAATGGATGGATGGATGATCTGTATAAAATATTTAACGGGCGGCATGGTGGCTTAGTGGTTAGCATGTTCTCCTCTCAGCACTAGATATTCCCGGTTCAAATCCCCATCTGGGTGGAGTTTCCATGTTCTCCCCGTGTCCGCATGGGTTTCCTCCGGGTTCTCCGGTTTCCTCCCACAGTCCAAAAACATGGATCAAATCAATTGAATTCTGCAAATTGCCCCATATAGAGTGTGTATGTGTGAGTTAGTGTGTGCCCAGTGATAGATTGGCGCCCTGTCCTGGGTGTATCTGCCCAGCGCCCGAGACGTTCTCCCCTGGATGGGCATGGGGAACCCCCCCCCTGGATGGGCATGGGGAACCCAATCCCAATCCCCCCCCCCCCCCCCCCCCCCCCCGTGACCCTAATAGAGGATAAAGCAGAAGATAATGGATGGACTTCCAGATGTTGTTCCAATCATATGCAATTACATATTAGTATCTGATAGGACCGGCAGTTCCTATTATAGTTTATTTTATTTTATTTTATTTTTATCCCCCACGCGACCACAAAATGAATGTACAAAATTATAGTTGTACACAGAAATTTACCAAAATGCATCAACAGGCCTCTCACTACTCACTAGAGCTGTGCGGATTGATACAAATATCGATAATATCGATACCAACGCTGGTATTGGTATTGAACAATACTTGCGTAAAAAGATCGATACTCAAGTTTTTTGTGTGTGAAAATTCCTTTTTTATTGTTTTGCCTAAGAACAATTCTATTTGAAAAAAAGTAACAAAGAAAGAAAAAACTCTAGTGAGGGGAGCATTTTTACTTTATATTTGTATTGTCGTTTCTCCTTTTGTACCTCAAAAATATATATTTTCCTCACGTTAAAGCAAACTTTGTTTTATTACTGTTCCATTGTTTCTAAACAAAGATGTTGATTGGGATACATTATTTTATTGTCATCTACAATGTTTGGCGAAATTCTATACTAGGTCTTTTGGATCAATGAAGCTTAAATATTAAAAAGTATCGGTATCGGTATCGAATATCGCGATATTGGCCCTGTATTTACTTGGTATCGGATCAATACCAAAATTCTTGGTATCGCACAGCTCTACTACTCACCTCACCGAGTCAATTGAATCGAGCTATAGCGTTTAAAAGAACCGATTCCCTTGTGAATCTCAATTCAAACGTGAAAGACGGTAACGGTAACAAGTAACTAATTAGCAGGTAAGGTTGAACATTTATTTCACATGCATGTCAGAATATCACCATCCCAACCTCAGAAATGTTTTGTGCTGGTTTACTAAGCCTCAAACCATAAGCTTTCTCTTATTCTACTGTTTTCTTTGCAATCTGGTTTTGGACAAAACGGCGTCAGGCAATTAGCTGTTCATTTAGCACGAGCTTATGAAACCTGTGCTTAAAATCAGAGACAGGTGAATGCAATGAATTTGGCTTTAAAATGTCCTTAATTCTTCGAAAACGTTCATTTAAAAAAGTTATGTCACTTTTGCTTTAACTGTTTGATGTACGGAAGACCATTCCCGCCAAAACATTAAAATTTACAAGGTATAACCTGAGATACCACCACCGACAAACAATATTCATACAGAGAAAGAAATATTTATTGATAAGATCAGTTTCTTCAGCACTTAAACAAACAGATTTAACTAGTTATTGGGGGGGGGGGTATATTTTATATATCTTTTTAATTTTATATATAATAAACAGTATATCCATCTGTTTACAGGCAACACTGTACCATTGTGGAATACTTTAAAACATTATTATATATATATATATATATATATATATATATATATATTCATTCATTCATTATCTCCCGCTATCTCCTCTATTAGGGTCGTGGTGGGGTTCCCCATGCCCATCCAGGGGAGAACATCTCAGGCGCTGGGCAGATAGACCCAGGACATGGCGCCAATCTATCGCTGGGCACACACTCATTCACACAGACACACTCTATATGGGGGAATTTTGAGAATTCAGTTGACTTGATCCATGTTTTTGGACTGTGGGAGGAAACCGGAGAACCCGGAGGAAACCCACGCAGACACAGGGAGAACATGGAAACTCCACCCAGATAGGGATTCGAACCGGGAATAGTGTGATATACTAATTATATATATATATATATATATATATATATATATATATATATATATATATATATATATATCATTATGAGACTTTCACTGGTGTGTATGGCCATTTGTAAAGTGCTGCTTTCCTATCAGGTTGCCCCCTATTACCAACGTAAATGCACTGCTTGATTGCACTATAATGTCACAAATTCACAAATGCTGTGTGTGTAGGATGTGTGATGTGGAGGCAGTTAAAAGGATGCTGCGGGCTGTGCTGCAAAGCAGTAAGAATGGCGTGGCCTTGTCACAACTGCAGGCTTATTATCGAGAACTCACTGGAGAGTTCATACCACACTCGAGGTTTGGCTATTACAACCTGGAGGGCTTTCTTAAGAGCATCCCTAATGTCGTGCAGCTCAGATACTCCAACACCGGAGAGGTGAGGTCATTGCAGACACTAGGCTGTGTAGCCTGATGCTGATGCCGTGTCTCTTTGTGTTCAGGTGACGTGTTTTACTGTGGTTTGCACGGAAACAGCTAACCTAGCACAGCTGGTTGCTCGGCAAAAGAACTCCAAAAAGTCAGGCCACTCTCGGCTTGTGAGCTACCACATGAGGCCAAAGTCATCACTACTTACATACAACGGTACCACACGCACTTGCATCCACTCTCATTACAGAATATAAGATACCAGATTCTTTAAAGAATCCTTTCTGTGTTTTATTTTTCTTTTGTGTTGTAATTTATTTGTATTTGTTTTAAATTAAAAGTGTGTAAATGTAAAACCTACTCGGACATAGGAAGGACTGTTATTGCCAAACTGGAAAGTGACCTCGGGACCGTCTTGCTGTGAGGTGGAAACACAAATGACTTTTAATAAATTAACCTTTTTAAACATGTCTGAGACTGAGCTGTTTGGTGCCGAAATTATCCTACTCTGGAGTTGCCTCATATATGATATGTTCAGATCTGATTTGTTCTTTACTGACTTGAGTAATGACAATGTGACTAACAACCTTTAGAGACAGTACTATAACTTGGTTACTCGTTTGCTTTGTTAATATCTTGCAATATTGCAGAAAACTCACATTTTTTTGTTCACAGCTTAACATCAAATGTAGTATAATTAATGTAACGTGTTACACCCCACACTGCCTCTAGTTAATTGAAAGTATTTGGATTTGTTAAAGTCTATAATTTTAGTAAATTTGTTAAAGATCAACTGGTTTATGTGATGCCATGAGTGACCTCATAATTTTGTTTGTATTGTACTGTCTACTTTTATTTGAAAGCTAATCCTCGCTCGTCTCTGAGGCAGCCGGTTCACATGAGCGCTCACATGACCCGACCCTTACAGAACACCGTTTCCAAGACATCAGGTTCATGTGGTCGTTTTCAGGGGAACATGCGTGAAGTCTTCAACCAGTGCTCTCCATCACTACAGCGCAAGATGACTGCAGGGTGAGATTCAGAGTACAAAGAAATGAATACATACAGAAGTTAAAATGGAGTGCTTAATGAAACAAATTTAACACCGCATTAAAGTTCTAACTGAATACACTTTGTATCTCTGATCTCAGATCTGTTACTACTAATAGAAACCCTCTAGCTGTGATGACAAATCCATACAATATCCAAAATACAGGTAATGTGTCTTTCTTCCCACTCCCCTAATCCCATGTTGTTTTTTCCCCCTTAAATAAATTCCTGAAGACAAAGCCAGACAGCTTCTGTTGCTGCATCTATTTGGTAGTGTGAACTAGGCTCTGAACTTCCAGGGGATAGCTCCAAAAATGTGTACAATGTGTGCTTCAGCCCCATGCAAATATCAACTGTATTAGTTTTAAAATTGTGGTGTTTTTTATTCAGACATGCAGCTGATTCAGAGTCGCTTAAAAGAGCTCCTCCAAAAATACAGTAGTGGTGTGTGGCTCTCCAAACTGCCTCAACTCTATAAAACCATGTTCAGTCAGGAGCTCCCGTCACACGTACACACCCTGCTGGAGGAATGGCCCCACATCTGCACTGTGAGCTCTTTGCACTGCACACACTGTCTTTACATGTTAAGTCCATACATTTGTAATATGTAAATAATGTTCTTTCAGGTGGAAAAGATAGGTGGCAATAACACAACAGGGTGTGTGATTTACCCCGCCAATTTTTGCACCACTAATTCCTCTGCCTCCCAGAAACCCCAGCAAACTTTCAGCACTCCAGTTAAACCAGCTGCTTCTCAATCTCCTCTTACGATCAAACTCCCCTCACCTACTGAGTCCCTGAGTTGTTTGCTGCCCACCCCGCCATCCACTCCACCCTTACCTGTGTCTATGGAGGTTAAGAGTAAAATCCGAGTGCTGCTGAATAAATACAGCCATGGCCTATGGGCACACGCTCTGCCAAACCTGTTTCAAGAAGTCTTTAGGTATGAGGTCTAAACATTGAACTGACCTGTTCCAGTTAAATGTATTAATGTGTGTTCTTCTTATTAATGTGTCTTCTTCTCAGGTGTGAGTTCCCACAGTCATTACTAAGTGATCTCTCACCTCTTGCTGACACCTGCCAGATTGAGTATCCCATGCCTTCCAATCGCAGCAGAGCCATTTTATACACCCTGCCCGCTGTCAGCACATCCCCACCAGCACGCCCTAAACCACACTCCCTCATCACCACTTGCTTTGGCAACCCGGCAGTCCCTCAGCTCACTGTGCCTAAGGTGGAGTTTCCATCCATGCTGGTGATAGAAGCCAGCAGCACAAACAATGTTATATTTAGGTAAGACCCACACATCAGTACTGAGTTTATAGCACTGTCCTAAAATCCCAAATAATTGCGTCTTTATACAATTTTTGTTTCGAACCAAATGTTTTGTACTTTTTGTGCACTTATTCTCCTGTATGTGATTGGATTCTATGAATCATGAAATTGTGGGATGTAATACTGATAACTAGAGGCTTTGGTGTTCCTTGGTTATATTACCGTTGATGATTTTATGGTCATATTTTGGAAAAAAAAATAAAAATAAGTGATATGACCTCCTGCCATACTTTAACAAAGTTTAACAAATGGCTATAGCCTGCCTGTGTTATCTTAAAAAACCTATACAGTTTTACCATTTAAAAAAATGTGCTTTTACCCCGATAGTGCCAAACATGGGCATAACAAGAACTACATAATAACATAAATCCAGACCAAATGAGGACTGGAGTCAGGATTTCACAAGCTTATATGTAAAGGCTTTATTTACACGTTGTTTAAAGTTTATTTGGCTGATGATATTTTCCTGTTGCTAGTGTTTCTGCAGGTCGAATCGTTATAAAGGCTTTGATTTTCACCCTTAGTTTTTATATACAGTACAGTGTGCTTTACTCTGTAGGGCAGTTCAAAATCTGAATTTTTACAGATGTTTTTTGCTGCCACAGATATGTAGGTGAGGGATATTCTCAGGCTTTGGAGAGGATTGAGCAGGAGATGCTGGCATTTTATCTCGGCTCGGAAACAAAGTACTGCATCTCATCTACTACTGTTGGGCATCTGGTGGCAGCTGCTGTTGACGATGAAACTGTTCTTCGAGCCCAAGTGCATCAGATCACTGAAGATGACATTAAGGTACAAAACAATGAGTATGTCGTGTGCACAGGTCTGTTTTACCAACAGTGTGGTTATTTTAACATGGTGTTGAAGTGTAAATGTTAGATATTGATGCCTTTCACCTTCTCTTCTTTGTGAGTAGGTGTATTTTGTGGATCACGGTTTCTCGGAGTCGGTAAAAATAAAAAAGCTGCGGCAGCTCACTGCAAATTTCTTCGCTCTGCCATTTCAGGCGTCCAGCTGCCAACTAGCAGGTAAGGTACCTTTCAACCAATTTCCCTGCAGTGTGCTAATAATGCATTTCTGTCTATTTGGTGAGTGTGTATGTGTCTATAAGGCCTGAAGATGTTCAGCGAGGAAGCAGCCGTCCTCGAGACGCTGGAGTCACTTGCGGTTGGCAGAACACTGTTGGCTGAGTTAGTGGAGAGAGACTCTGTGCCTGTTGTAGTGCTGTATGATACATCACAGGACACTGACGTTAACATAAACTCTGCTTGTCTTCATGCACTGCAGGATAAAACGATGGAGAACCCACTGCAGGTAACCATCTCCTTTGTAACATAATTCCACACTTTTCTTTTTTACCTCACCTCAATAACAGCCTTTTTGATTTAAGGAAAATTTTTTTCTCAAGATTTTATCTCGCTGGTAAGATTTTTGAGTCATTTATTGTGAGGTTAGGCTCTGATAAGAGGGACCAACTGTCTTCCTTCTGAAAACATTGGGATGAATTGGAAGTGTTGAGCTCATCAGTAGAAACACCACATGGATGACGTTTTTGGGGGACAACTCTCATTATTCACTTGAAAAGCATGAGTATTATAATAGTGTTGTATCTGAGGGTTGTAAAGAGATTTAATAAGGACGAGGCCAAAAACACTAGATTCACTATTCAATTCATAACTATCACAATTACAATCACTAATATTTGTGTTAATTATATTTTTTTGTATTCATTGAAGAACTTGGACTGGCTCCAGAAATTGCACCACCAGTATCAATAAATAAATGACATGATTGACTAGTTCAAATGGAGGAAATCTATAGTGCAGGGTGCTTGTGTCCTTGCGCATACTGTATGAGTGTGCCGCTTCTGTTGTACAGAAAAACAGCTTGTATTCCAACGTCTGTGTGAGTACTGTGCGTTTAGATGGCCAGGTGTTCTGCCAACTTCCATCCAGAGGTCTCTCTAAGCTCCAAGACGTTATGAGTAAAATACAGTCGTACTACTTCTCCCAGGTAGGAACTCCCTTGGTTTGGGTTTGTTATTATTGTTTGTTATTGGGTTTGTCATGTTGTTGATTGTATGTGAAGTAGCTGATTTTTGCCCACACAGACTTCTTCGGAGCTGCTGGTGTCTCATCCTTTCTGCGGTAAAGTTTGTTTAGCGAGGCACAAAGACCAGTGGGCCAGAGTGGAGGTGATCAGCTCTCTGTTTTTATATCGACGACTTTGACCCTTGAGCTGCATTAACACCACCTTTTGTCAGATCAAGTATAAGTACGGGCGGCACGGTGGCTTAGTGGTTAGCACGTTCGCCTCTCAGCGCTAGGGATTCCCGGTTCGAATCCCCATCTGGGTGGAGTTTCCATGTTCTCCCCGTGTCTGCGTGGGTTTCCTCCGGGTTCTCCGGTTTCCTCCCACAGTCCAAAAACATGGATCAAATCAATTGAATTCTCCAAATTGCCCCATATAGAGTGTGTCTGTGTGAGTGTGTGCCCAGCGATGGATTGGCGCCCTGTCCTGGGTCTATCTGCCCAGCGCCCGAGACGTTCTCCCCAGGATAGGCATGGAGAACCCCACCGCGACCCTAATAGAGGATAAAGCGGGAGATAATGAATGAATGAAGTATAAGTACTTGCTGTTATGGAGTTCCAATGAATACCTATTAACACCAGCATTACTGTCAGAACAATTCATTTGAGTGAATTTTATTTTTTGTTAAATGTTTCTCACTGTCTAACTGCTGCATAAATGACTTCTCAGATCACCAACCTACATGGGAAAAATGTCCTGGATGTGATATTTGTTGACTTGGGGATAACCGCGTCTCTGGAACTCAGTGAATTGAGAGAGATTCCAGAACTGTTTCTCAGAGAGCTCATCACCATCCCTGCACAGGTACTCGCACCACTGTGATCACTTATTTTAAATGATTTAAAATTCTAAATCTGTCTTATAAATCTAAGTAAGGCCCTCTGTGTCCTGAAATTTATTGTGCTAAACAATGTAACTTGGACCCAGAATGCCAAATATGGGCATACTTGGAACATGACAGTCTCAATGTCATTGTGATGGGGGGGTGGGGGGATGCAGATTTTTACAAAACACTGAAGAGGATTGGTTTCTTTATTGTTATTTACTCTGTCATGAAGTTTGAGGTTGCTTATTTTTTTAATAAAGATAAAATAACAATGCTAATTTGTTTTTGTTTAATAAAGGAATTTTCCGATATGAACTCAACCCTTTTAAACACCATTCAGATCATTTTTTATATATTTTACTGTATGTTCTATTCATCTGTAGTATTTATTCTGAAGCTTTTTGAGTGTTTACTTGGTTCTCTGTGTAGGCAGTAAAATGCCGGTTAGCTGAAGTGGAGGGAAACGGAGACATCTGGCCTCCTGACATTGTTCTTTGGCTCAGAGAGACACTTCTCTGCTCAGATCAGTGCACCATAAAGGTCTGTAACAGCTCTTATATAATAAGTAGTAAAACTCTGTGTGTAGGCTTTGCTTATACCTCATGTTTTGATGGAGTTTAATGTCAACACAGAAAAATTATATTGCCAAAAGTATGTGAGCCTGGTCCCCAAGCATCAGTTAATGTTCATTCATTCATTATCTCCCGCTTTATCCTATATTAGGGTCGTGGCGGGGTTCCCCATACCCATCCAGGGGAGAACGTTTCAGGCGCTGGGCAGATACATCCAGGACAGGGCGCCAATCTATCGCTGGGCACACACTCACATACACTCTATATGGGGTAGTTTGGAGAACTCAATTGACTTGATCCATGTTTTTGGACTGTGGGAGGAAACCAGAGAACCCGGAGGAAACCCACGCGGACATGGGGAGAACAAGGAGACTCCACCCAGATGGGGATTCGAACTGGGAATCCCTAGTGCTGAGAGGAGAACGTGCTAACCACTAAGCCACTGTGCCGCCTTAGTTAATGTTAGCAGCATAAATTTAAGTGCTGAAAACATTACTTTAATTGTTTTAACTTTCAAAATGTATTTTTGTTTTGTATTGAAACATGAAAAATCTGATAATTCTTTCCATTGCTCAGTGGAACTGCTTGTTTTAGGCAATATAAAATAATGGTGTTGTTTTTAAGACTTAATGCATTCTTTTTTCTTTTTTTTTTTAAGTGAAATGTGCTGCTAGTAATACACAGAGAAACTGTATTCTTACTGTATTGATTTGTTCCCAAAAAATGTCTGTTGTGTGTGTTTCTAGATATCTCGTTTGGACTCTGGGGGTCAGGTTTATATTTACCTGTTCCTTGGTTTTGGACCTTACGATCGCAGCTCTAGCATCAATCTGCGTCTCTCCTCCCTCTTCTCTTCTTCACTTGCCCGCTCTGCTCGCTGTGGCCTTGCAGTACCACCACTGGTCCCTTCTGAGGTGGATGATGTTTCCTTGATTCCTGATTCCTCAACACTGCCCCCAATGTTGGAACTGCCTGGGGAGGGAGAAAACATGGATGTCTTTGTGACAGTGGCATGCCATCCAGGGCATTTTGTGCTGCAGCCATGGCAGGAGCTCTACAAGCTTGTGGTGTTGATGGGGGAGATGATCCTTTATTACAACCGGCAGGAAGAACTGCCCATACCCGTTAAGAAAAATCACATCTATGCTGCCAAAATCGACAAGAAGTAAGTGGTAGGGGTGGGGGGTGTTCCTGTAAAGTTTATGGTATAGCCACAAAGTGCTTCATAAGCAAGTGCACACAAACACTTGATCTGCATTATTGTGGATGAATCAAGGGAAAGATTTTAAGTCACGGTATGGTACAGTATAACTGCAAAAAATATTCACTTCTGTGGACAGATGCGGAGATAATTTATCTTGTTTTTAATATTAGGCAAAAATAACCTGCCTCATTGATACGAATGTAAAACGGTATTATTGTCACTCGCAATGGCACCACATGAAGGAAAAATTATAATTGTTTTATAGCAGAAGTGATACAAATTTAAAAGGGATTTGGATTATTTCTGATTTGTTTCGGCCTGAACAAGCAGTGTGTTTTAATGATGCGGTGATGGAACTTTTTTTTTCTGGAGCTTGTGGCTATATTTATTAAAGTAGCATGAACTTTCTCATTCTGTGTCATCGCCCGTGATTTTCTGAAAGCGTTTTGTGAATATTTGTACTAAAATGGTGACTTCTGTTTTATCCTGTGTAGTTGGCACCGTGTATTGGTAAAGGGGATATTATCAAACTCTCTGATTTCTGTGTATGAGCTGGACTACGGCAAACATGAGTTGGTTCATATCTCTCAGCTCCGCCCCCTCATTAACGAGTTCAGGCACTTACCCTTCCAAGGAATCCCAGCCCAGCTCGCAGGTAAACACCTTGTTTCTGCATTAGCACACAATGCACATTTATGCAAAAATGTACATTACACTAATGCTTGATTTGGGTTAATATCATTCATTCATTCATTATCTCCCGCTTTATCCTCTATTAGGGTCGTGGTGGGGTTCCCATACCCATCCAGGGGAGAACGTCTCGGGCGCTGGGCAGATAGACCCAGGACAGGGCGCCAATCCATCGCTGGGCACACACTCACTCATACAAACACACTCTACATGGGGCAATTTTGAGAATTCAATTGACTTGATCCATGTTTTTGGACTGTGGGAGGAAACCGGAGAACCCGGAGGAAACCCATGCAGACACGGGGAGAACATGGAAACTCCACCCAGATGGGGATTCGAACCGGGAATCCCTAGCGCTGAGAGGCGAACGTGCTAACCATTAAGCCACCGTGCCGCCGGGTTAATAACAAATTTGCTTAATATGCATATTATTGTAACTTAAATTTAAGTTAAAAATTAACTGGACGCTTGATATTCTAGACCTGTGGTAATTTTACTGTCTCCAGTACCTAAGTACATAAGGGTGAACTTTTTAACGTTTTAACTTGATCAGTCTATAAATACTTTTGGTTATAAGACCCACAAATTTTTTCTATTCAGAAGTTTAAAATGCTACAAGTTTTCTACATAAACATATCAGTCAGTTCATATTTTAGAAATTTTACTGGTGTTTTGGAAGTGGGGGGGGATGGATAAAATACTGAAATAACAAGTGATGCATATTCTGTTAAGGCAAATAAGACAAGATACGAGCTCGCGCTCAAAGTAGCAGTAGAAGTATTTTATTATTGTTGAATGAGGGTCATGACTTTTCCCTCTCTCAGAAAAAAAATAACATTTAAACCAACACAGCAATCACAAAGAGGGTAAGAATTTTTTTGGCAATAAATGCAGCAGGTCATGTTTATTCTTCTGTAGTGGTGCTGAAATGTTAGTCTCTAGAACCACTAATGCATTAAGGACAAGTGAGCCTGTAATATTGTGTACAGACTGTCTCCACAAAATACAAGAAAGATAAGATTTGTTTTACTCATCAGCACATCTACAAAATAATCTCCTAAGAAAATATTATCTTTATTGTATTTTGTGTGTTAAAACAGATTTTTGTCTGATTAACTTATCCCACTGCACTAGACAAAGTGTTACAGCAGTACTAAAGATTAGATCCAGCATCCAAGTAATACCCTTTCTATAGTGGTCCTTTGCAAACATGGACCTTTAGAGAACCAAGAAAAGGGAACTAACAAACAAACAGATTACAGTCTTATTGTACAACTTAAAAGTGAATCTTTATTGTAAGTGAAACTGATAAACTGAACAATGAGAATAGAAACAAGGTGTTTATAGTAGGGGTGTCTTCAACTAAGGATTTTCATAGTCGAATCTGATTCGTCAGATTTTCCCTATAGTCGACTGATAGTCAAATCAGTTAAAATTTCACCACAAGATGGCGCTATAAGCGTGGTTTTTAAAAAAGTTTTTTTTTATATTTTGTTATATATTTTATATTGTTAAAGCGCACACATAATTTAAAAAAAATATTAACAGAAATTAAGATTTAATTTGACAAAAGGCTATATATATATATAACTAAAACAGACATTTCATGTAAAAACTAATGCTTAGCAGCAGCCATGGGCACCCCCATGTGGTCAAAATGGTACATTCGACTATGAGGTTCATAGTCGACTACGGTTCTCCGAATCGAATCGGCGAATATTGCAGCTCACCCCTAGTTTATAGTAAAGTTTTTTTTTTTTTTTTTTTTTTTTTTTTTGGTCATATAAAGATGCTAAACACAATATTTAGTCATCCTGCAAAAATCTGTTCGACATAAAGAAGGGGGATCATTAGCGCAGCTACAATGTTGACATCACTAATGCCTGTTTATTTTCTCAGGTGTGAAGCAAACAGAGTGGAGTGAAGAAGCCTCCATCGTTTTTCGAAATAAGGTGGAAAAGCGCCCCCTGGTGGCTCAACTTCATACAGTGAAGCCTGGAGTGCAGCCGTGGGATTTAAAGCTGTGTGTCTATCTGGTGGACACTTCCGAACAAAGTGATGTCTGGATTCACCATCTCATGTCTGAGGTTATGCATGAAACTTTTAACAGTACATGAGGGTTTTTTTTTTTGTTTTGTTTTTTTTTTAGTGTAAATACTTTAAACCTGTTCAGTTTTTTCTGTTTTCTTTTGTTTGCAGTGAATCCTTTTGTCTGGGTTTTGTTTGACTTGTGTTTTCACTTTGTGGCTTTGTGTTTGGCACTTAAACAGGCTGAATTGTAAATAAATGTTAAAGTTATGACATTTAATTAAAACATTTTTACTCTTGATTTTTTTTTTTAAACAGATTTAGATAATTCATTTTTTTTTATTTCTGATCCAGCACTACTTTTCTTCTTTGTTCTCATGCTTGATTTCTCTAAATCAGCCAATAACATGCCAGTCAGTAAACAATTAAAGTAAAGATAGTAAATCTTACCTTCCCAGTGGTTTAAAAGATGAATAATTAATTGAGTTTTGAGTTCATTCTGCCCAAATCGAAATGGAACATTTGTCCAAACAAAAATAAACACCCTGTTCTAAAATAAAATGGCCAAGGTTTTTTTTTTTTGTTTGTTTGTTTTTTTTGTAACAATTGATTTTGGAGGACGGCTTTTGGAGGTGGCTTAGTGGTTAGCACTTTTGCCTCTCAGCCCTAGAGCTTTCCATGTTCTCCCCGTGTCCGCATGGGTTTCCTCCAGGTTCTCCGGTTCCCTCCCACAGTCCAAAAACATGGATTAAGGTCAATCTCCAAATTGCCCCATATAGAGTGTTTGTGAGTGTGTGCCCAGCGGTAGATTGGCTCCCTGTCTTGGTTGTATTTGCCCAGCGCCTAAAACGTTCTCCCTTGGATGGGCATGGGGAACATGATGGATGAATGAAATTGATTTTGGAACATTGACTCACGGTGGCTTAGTGGTTAGCACGTTCGCCTCTCAGCGCTAGGGATTCCCGGTTCGAATCCCCATCTGGGTGGAGTTTCCATGTTCTCCCCGTGTCCGTGTGGGTTTCCTCCGGGTTCTCCGGTTTCCTCCCACAGTCCAAAAACATGGATCAAGTTAATTGAGTTCTCCAAATTGCCCCATATAGAGTGAGTTTGTGTGAGTGAGTGTGTGCCCAGCGATGGATTGGCGCCCTGTCCTGGATCTATCTGCCCAGCGCCCGAGACGTTCTCCCCTGGATGGGCATGGGGAACCCCACCGCGACCCTAATAGAGGATAAAGCGGGAGATAATGAATGAATGAACATTGACTCACCTCTTACAAGAGAGTCATGGGAGTCATCCTTTATTTGATGTACTATTAAAGGCAAACTTTTGCATCAGATTCCGAACAGTGTAACAAAACCTTAAAGGGCAACATTTGAGGCACAGAGTGTGCAGTATCTAATAACGTTGACGTTAATGCTACACTACACTAGTGTTCATCTGAAAAACAGAGGGTTGTTTACATACCGTTGCTCACGTTGCAGTGTTTTGGTTTCAGGCCGTAGCCACGCCCCTAATGAGCCTTTGAGCGGTGGCTCAAAGTTGTGGGCGGGCCCGGCGTCGCGGTGACGTCACGTGAGTGACAGGTGCGTGTGGGAGGGCGGGTCGCCGGGTCGCGCGTGGTCAGTCGGCGGCGGTTGTCTCGTGGAGCGGTGTGGACGCTGCGGTGGCGGGTTTTTTGCGTGTCGGCGCGGCTTCTGCGGGCCGTGGGCGCGCTCCATCCGAACCCGTGGGGTGAGCGCCCGCTCCTCCGTGTGGATGTGTGAGGCTGTCGGTGTTCATAGCGGCTCCGAGAACCGAACCATATCAGGGCAAAGTATTCAGCAGAGTGTTCAGCGCGCTATATATAGACCCCGTGCACCAGAGCGCGCGTGCGGTAAGAACCGACAACACACACACACACACACACACACACACACACTAGAGCTGTGCGATACCAAGAATTTTGGTATCGATCCGATACCAAGTAAATACAGGGCCAATATCGCGATATTCGAAACCGATACCGATACTTTTGAATATTTAAGCTTCATTGATCCAAAAGACCAAGTATAGAATTTCGCCAAACATTGTAGGTGACGGCGGCTTAGTGGTTAGCATGTTCTCCTCAGCACTAGGGATTCCCGGTTCGAATCCCCATCTGGGTGGAGTTTCCATGTTCTCCCCGTGTCCGCGTGGGTTTCCTCCTGGTTCTCCGGTTTCCTCCCACAGTCCAAAAACATGGATCAAGTTAATTGAGTTCTCTAAATTGCCCCATATAGAGTGTGTCTGTGTGAGTGAGTGTGTGCCCAGCGATGGATTGGCGCCCTGTCCTGGGTCTATCTGCCCAGCGCCCTAGACGTTCTCCCCTGGATGGGCATGGGGAACCCCACCGCGACCCTAATAGAGGATAAAGCGGGAGATAATGAATGAATGAATTGTAGGTGACAACAAAATAATGTATCCCAATCAACATCTTTGTTTAGAAACAATGGAACAGTAATAAAACAAAGTTTGCTTTATCGTGAGGAAAATATATATTTTTGGAGGTACAAAAGGAAAAACGGGTGGCACGGTGGCTTAGTGGTTAGCATGTTCGCCTCTCAGTGCTAGGGATTCCCGGTTCGAATCCCCATCTGGGTGGAGTTTCCATGTTCTCCCCGTGTCTGCGTGGGTTTCCGCCTGGTTCTCCGGTTTCCTCCCACAGTCCAAAAACATGGATCAAGTTAATTGAGTTCTCTAAATTGCCCCATGTAGAGTGTGTCTGTGTGAGTGAGTGTGTGCCCAGCGATGGATTGGCGCCCTGTCCTGGGTGTATCTGCCCAGCGCCCGAGACGTTCTCCCCTGGATGGGCATGGGGAACCCCACCACGACCCTAATAGAGGATAAAGCGGGAGATAATGAATGAATGAATTGTAGGTGACAACAAAATAATGTATCCCAATCAACATCTTTGTTTAGAAACAATGGAACAGTAATAAAACAAAGTTTGCTTTATCGTGAGGAAAATATATATTTTTGAGGTACAAAAGGAGAAACGACAATATAAATATAAAGTAAAAATGCTCCCCTCACCAGACAGTTTTTTTCTTTCTTTGTTTCTTTTTTTCAAATAGAGTTTTGTGTCTGGTTTTGGGTGTGCTGTGTGCTTTTTCATGTGCTTAAATAAGTTTGTTGTGTTTTCTGTGTACCTAATAGACTTTTTGCAAACTGAACAGATTGCCGATGTCACATTTTCGGCTGTAAAATACAGCCAAACAGCGCTTCTCTTTCTTTCAGACATCTTTTTTTATCTCCCACTCCGAGTCTCTCTCTCCGTACTGTGACGTGTCGACTTGACACGTGGCCGCTGTCTTGAATATCGATCTTTTTACGCAAGTATTGTTCAATACCAATTCCAGCGTTGGTATCGATATTATCGATATTTGTATCGATCCGCACAGCTCTAACACACACACACACACACACACACACACGTAGGGACTTTCAGTGCACGTGCACGCGCCTGGCCCTTAATTGCGCGCCCTGCAGATTTCCTACAGTTTGACGTGCACGCGCGCACTTCTCTTGTCCGTCTTAATTGTTGAGCGTAATCTGCACGTAATCGCCGCACGTTGCTCAGAAGTGTTTGACGTCACACTGAGTCAACACGATTAACAACACGAAAGGTAAACTACAACCGCCGCATGCGCAGCTTCACTGTAGCTTTGACAAGCAAAATATATATATTAACTTAATTTTTTTTATTTTTTTTAAATTTTAAACACCACTATATCGTGTTCACTTTATCCTAAATTAATTCTGCTTGTGACGTAGAAAATTTAGTAGAAAATAGGCACTTCATCCATGGAAAACAAAATTCATTAATTACCACTAAATAGTTAATTAATTGTTGTTTTTTTAATTGATTCATGTCACAATTGTGCAAAGTTTCAGCTTAATCGGATAACGGGAAGTGGGTGAAATGGCATTTGAAAACTTTATCAGACACACAAACAGATGAAGCTAATATAGGGGTGGTAATAATAATAATAATAATAATAATAATAATATAAAACAGGTTAAAACATTTGGCAAACACTTTTATCCAATGGGACTTAGAAATATCTCAACTTTGTTGGAGTCCAAGCACAGGGTGTGTATAGATATGGATTCAAAACAGACAAATCAAATGTTTTATAGAAGAAAAAAAAGGTTTTATGGAACAAATTGTTCTAAGAAACTCTTTTTTTTCTTCAAGGTAATCCACTCTATGGAGTTAAAGCTTTATTAAAGTTTTTTTATTTTATTCACTTTTTCACTTCTCATCTAAAACATAGAATAGACCAAATTTAATTCTGTAACCAGAATTCACAATTGTTATGTTTTACTGCTGTTTTATTAAAAGCTTTATATTAGCTTCCATAAGCAAGTAGTGTGTATCTGTGTATTTACGATGTGTAATGTTTAGAAACAAACACTTAAAACACTTCATGTTCCGATTTCAACAAATTCGGAGTGGATGAGGCTATCACAAATACCTTCCAAAATTGTGGATTTACTAAATGTTTTGTCGTTTTGTTTTTAGTTAAAAAATTAACAATTCTGTTTATTTATAATGCTGTTTTTTCTTTTTAAATATTATTTATTTCCAGTTTTTTCCCCACAATATCTATAGTGGCAGGATATCTTGGGTCATTTTCCCTGCACGGTTTGATTAAGGTCTTTTTGCATCATTAACTGATTGATTGGTTTTTGAGGCTTAGCTCAGAGGACAATGGGGCCATTTTAAAAACTTTGGTTTGTCTTTGCAGAAAGTCCTAAGATTTCGGTTGTTTTGATTCATATTGGAAACTGCAGATGAAACCATGTACTTTTTAATTTTGAAAAGCTACTTTGACGTTGATTTACTTCCAAAATTTACTTTTTACTTAAAAGTTTAATAGATTAAACACCATGCCTCAAAGTTAGCAAAGTGGAATTTCAAGATGTGTTTCTTATTTCCACAAATATACCTGTGCTGATTGTTGCCCTGGAAGTTTGTTTTTAACATTTTTTAGTCAGTGTGACACGTTTTTTTTAATTTTTTTTATGAAATGTTTCTAGTTTGGCTAAATGTTATATTGCATACTATAAATGGTAATTAATTACTTTTTTGTAATTTACATGATTCATTTTATAGAATCTCTTTAAGATAAACATGAACAAGCACTTCTCACAGTTAGCACTGACCTGTTTGACCCCAGGTTCTCATCACTGAAGTGTGTATATAAATACATGTGTGAGAGACACAGTGACTCCTCACACCTGTTGCTCCTGCCTTCTGTAATGCAACAGCTGTGTTTGTGTGTGTGTGTGTGTGTGTGTTTGTGTGTGTGTTGGGGCGTATATAAGACTAAGAGGCATTCCCAGACTGAACCTTAGTTGCAGTCATACAGGGAAAATAACAGCGACAGAGTCTCGGTCAAATTTGTGTGCATTGTTAATTTAATTCAGTATAGAGTGTTTTAACTGATAAAAAGTTTTACTGGTAAAGTAAGACAAAGCAATGAAGCTCAGATTTTTTATGCTCTGGCTAAAGTGCCTTCTTCCCATCGTATCATATGTGTATGCAAAAATTAAAGAGTATTGAATTGTGCTCATTTTTATTGATAAAGCCATGGGTTCCTCATTTCCATCCAGAGGAGAACATTTTGGGCACTGGGCAGATACACACAGGACAGGGTGCCAATCCTATCACTGGGACACTCTCACAGACACACACTATATATGGTAATTAATTCATTGATTCATTCATTATCTTCTGCTTTATCCTCTATTAGGGTCACAGTGGGGTTCCCCATGCCCATCCAGGGGAGAACGTCTCGGGTGCTGGGCAGATACACCCAGGACAGGGTGCCAATCCATCGCTGGGCACACACTCACTCACACAGACACACTCTATATGGGGCAATTTGGAGAACTCAATTGACTTGATCCATGTTTTTGGACTGTGGGAGGAAACCCACGTGGACATGAGGAGAACATGGAAACTCCACCCAGATGGGGATTCGAACCGGGAATCCCTAGTGCTGAGAGGCGAACATGCTAACCACTAAGCCACCGTGCCGCCAATGGTAATTTAGAGCAGCAAATTCATCTTGGATCCATGTTTTTGGACTGTGGGAGGAAATCCATACAGACACAGGGAGAACATAGAAACTCCACCCAGATTGGAATTTGAACCTGGATCTCCAGCGCTGAGAGGCGAACATGCTAACCACCAAGCTACCGTGAGAGCCTTGTTTTATCATCATGAATAATTCATTTTTGTCATATGTTTTCAGGTCCAGTGTGTTGAAGGGAGTCTTTCCTTCTCAGTTGTTTCCTCTACGTCTCTCGACTTCTCCATTCCTTTTTCATCATGTCATTTCGTAAGGAAATGGAGAAGTATCGGGACATTGATGAAGATGAGCTCCTGCAGAAGCTTAGTGAAGAAGAACTTCAACGGCTTGAAGATGAACTTGAGGAACTTGATCCTGACGTAAGGGCTAGTAGAGTTTAATATTACTGTTTATAAGGGGGGCTATAATATATAATAAGAACAGATGGATATTTACGCAGTCAAATGAAAGATGTTTGTCTTTAAGCAATAAGACTTTAGCACATGGAGACATTTCTTGGCACGGTGCTCAGTGCGACACGCTAAAATACTTTTATTTTTATTATTTTATTTTATTATTTTAGCACTCCACATTGCATACCTCGGTGCATGTACTTCAGTGTGCTGTGAGCACCTTCAATGAATCCGGTGGTGATTATTCATTCATTCATTATCTCCCGCTTTATCCTCTATTAGGGTCGCGGTGGGGTTCCCCATGCCCATCCAGGGGAGAACATCTCGGGCGCTGGGCAGATACACCCAGGACAGGGTGCCAATCCATCGCTGGGCACACACTCACTCACACTTGATCCATGTTTTTGGACTGTGGGAGGAAACCGGAGAACCCGGAGGAAACCCACGCAGACACGGGGAGAACATGGAAACTCCACCCAGATGGGGATTCGAACTGGGAATCCCTAGCGCTGAGAGGAGAACGTGCTAACACTAAGCCACCGTGCCGCCTGGTGGTGATTATACAAACGTTAATAATAAAATGTATGGTTACATATATTTCTTGCTTTCAAACAGTATAGAGACTTTCCCCAAACATTAAATATAAAAATTACTAATGCCCTAACATAACCTAAATACAATATAAGATGTAGTTATACATTTAGGCATTTAGTGTATCTTGTTTATTTTTTTTGTGTGTATATAAGAGTTAATTGTGTTAATGTTACATTATGACTTGTGTGTTATTTTACAGAACGCTCTGTTACCTGCTGGTCTAAGGCAAAGAGATCAGACCAAAAAAGCCCCTACAGGACTTTTTCACAGAGACAATCTGATCGCTCACCTGGAGAAAGAAGCCAAAGATCATCCAGACCGTGAAGACCTGGTGCCCTTCACTGGAGAAAAGAGAGGTAGTGTTAGGTTCTCCATTATGAATCTAAGCTTACTACTAAATTGAAATGACTTCATGTTAAAAGCAGATGATTATAAGCAGGACTGATCTTATATGTATGGCTGATATTCATTCATTCATTCATTATCTCCCGCTTTATCCTCTATTAGGGTCGCGGTGGGGTTCCCCATGCCCATCCAGGGGAGAACGTCTCGGGCGCTGGGCAGATAGACCCAGGACAGGGCGCCAATCCATCGCTGGGCACACACTCACTCACTCAAACACACTCTATATGGGGCAATTTTTGAGAATTCAATTGACTTGATCCATGTTTTTGGACTGTGGGAGGAAACCGGAGAACCCGGAGAAAACCCACGCGGACACGGGGAGAACATGGACACTCCACCCAGATGGGGATTCGAACCGGGAATCCCTAGCGCTGAGAGGCGAACGTGCTAACCACTAAGCCACCGTGCCGCCGTATGGCTGATATATGTTTCTTAATTTCACTTTGTTACCGAGGCGTCACGATTTTAATGCCATATGATTTTGAGCTGCTGTGTCTCAATAACTAATTAATAAAATACATTGCTTTTAGGGTGAGTGAAGATTAGCATAGTATAGCCTAATATTTTTAATATACAAACATACTAAACATGCTACTCAGCTGTTAGTTCAAGCCCTCATCCTATCCCGGCTTGATAATGCACTGCTTGCCGGTCTCCAGCATGCACAATCAGGCCTCTGCAAATGATTCAAAGCTCTGCAGCCCTCTGTGTTCAACCAACCCAAGTGAACTCATGTCACTCCACTACTCATCTCTCTCCATTGGCTCCATGTAGCTGCTCGCTTTCAGTACAAGACACTGACCCTGGCCAATCTCTGGATCTGCCCCCTCTTACCTTACTCTATGTTTCTTTGTGTGTGTGTTTTGTGTGTGTTCAGGAAAGCCATGGATTCCCAAGACAAAGGCAGTGGATCCAATTCTAGAGGACGTTAAGTTGGAGCCGGAGTTAGAGGAAGCATTAGCTAATGCTTCTGATGCAGAACTGTGTGATATAGCAGGTACATGCTACTTAAACCTAGCTTATAAGCAGGTTTTATTCTTCACAATTAAATTTATTCACCACATTAACTTTGTCACATTAGATTAGCTCTCAGAGAGAAGGCTGCTGAACAATGTTAGGATTCTAATTGGTTAAAGGTGGATGATTAGCTCCGCTGACTTGCAGTAGTCTCATTCTGTATTCATTCCTTTCATGTTTAATACAGTTTAACTTCATTAGTGCTGCTAACCTTCTTCATCCTCACCATGGTCTTTCCTCCTTCTTTTTAGTGTCCATCATCCCTTCTTCATTCCTCTGTTCCTTATACCTCATTTCTCCTCAGAAATCAACACACTGTTATTTAGCACGGTAAACCTGCATGCCATACTAACTCCTCTACCATTATGCATACTGTGTATGCAGCACACACATAATAGACCCACATAATAAAACACCAAGCCTATTAACACAAAGGCACTCATTTACTCAAACCCACATATTCACAAAATTTAGAATAATGTCTTTTAATTAGTATCATTAGGTTTTCTTCATCTTATGCAGTGGTAACTCATATAAAGAGTCCCACACCTTTCTTTTGACAAACCATCCATCAGTGTAAATCCAATCCACAGTAAAACAGGCTCAAGTCATCCAATCATGTGTTTCATGCTATGCTGTTTTCATTGCTACTTTTATATATCAAATTTTATTTTAAATAACAAATGTTTGGTTTTGAAAATATCATAAAACGCTGGTGTAGCAGCAGTGTATAAGATTAGTCATCAGATGGTGATGTGAGGAAGGTAATGGGCTCTGTACACGCATCTCTTCCTGTTACATTCTCAGTTGAGAAAATAATTGGCCAACTCTAATCCACAACACTTGCCTTTGGTTTGGAATTTGGTTAGAAAGGTAAAGCAGAACCAACTGGTGGGTGAACAGGAATTGATGTAGCTGGTGGTGCACAGAGCCCATTGACCCACTAGATTTTCTAATCGAATTATGAGGGCGAGTTGAGTGTTGTAGGTTAGAGTTGGGACTGTTTTTTATTTTAATTTTTTGGCTTTTTTCATTATTATTTTATTTTATTTGTACATGTGTAAGAGCGGCATAGAAAATGAGTCTGTCTGTACATCTGTATTTTTGTGCATTTAGCAAAAATATTTGTGTTGCTTTCTATTTTTCTGTATTTGGGTCTGTTTAGCAATCCTGGGAATGCACACACTAATGAGTAATCAGCAGTATTATGAAGCTCTGGCCAGCAGTACCATTGTCAACAAACAAGGATTAAACAGTGAGTACGAAACTACAACACACACATAAACACAACCACACACACACACACACCAATAAAACCACAATGTATTGACGACAGAGTAAAAGGTCACAGGTCTATGATGTTACTGATGAGCTGTAAGTGTACAGACGTTAGATGTACTGTTTTGTGATTAACAGGTGTAATCCAGTGTGCACAGTATAAGCAGATTCCTGATGAGAGTCCCAATGACACCAATGTGGAAGAAACACTACTAAAGATTAAACACAATGACTCGGAGTTGGTGGAAGTTAATCTAAACAACATCAAGGTTCTTTTTTCTTTTACACACGACCATTATTATATATTGTTTTACACACATTTACTGTATGCACTTACACACATTTGAACCAGCTGTATGTATTGTGTTGTTTTGTACAGAACATTCCCATCACGACTCTAAAAACCTATGCTGAAGCACTAAGAGGTAACACTGTGGTGGAACGACTCAGCATCGTAGGAACAAGAAGCAATGACCCTGTAGCTTATGTGAGTCTCACAGGTTGAAGTGTTAGCAGAGCATCTGGTAAACAGACATTTCCACACCATGTGACGGCACCATTCATCGCATGTAATTGTTTGTTATTGTGTGTATGTGTGTATTAGGCATTAGCTGACATGCTGCGGGTCAACACTACTTTAAAGTGTCTAAATGTGGAGTCAAATTTTATCACCGGGAATGGAATTTTGGCTCTGGTGGAGGCTCTGCAGCACAACACCACGCTCCAGGAGCTCAAAATCGACAATCAGGTACACACACAAACTACATCTGTATATATCTGTATATATATATAAAAAAGTTATAATTGTGCTAAAGTGCTTCATACACTTAATTAAAGAGATTATCATGGAAATAACACTCACCAACATATTTGTACATATGTTACAAAACTATAAAACATACATTATAAAGTACCTGAAATGTGTGCGTGTCTTTGTATGTGTATAGAGTCAGCCGCTGGGCAACAAGGTGGAGATGGAGATAGCTAGTATGTTGGAAAAGAACAGTACACTGCTGAAATTTGGTTATCACTTTACACAGCAGGGTCCTCGCTTACGCTGCTCTAACGCCATGATGAACAACAATGACTTGGGTAACCCACCCACATACATGTATATAGATGTGACTACATTACACGTTATATCATCGAAATATTAGAATTAATTTTATTGTGCCAGCATTGTTCATAACTCCATAAAGTGAAGCCACGAGGAGCATTACAAGCTTATATTGCTTCAGCCGTTAAATAGAATTTTTTTATATAAAATATTAAGGTTCTGCAGTAAAAAAGGAATCCTAACTCATCAAACAATCCTATTTTCATTTTTATTCATTCATTCATTATCTCCCGCTTCATCCTCTATTAGGGTCGCGGTGGGGTTCCCCATGCCCATCCAGGGGAGAACATCTCGGGCGCTGGGCAGACAGACCCAGGACAGGGCGCCAATCCATCGCCGGGCACACACTCACTCACACATACACTCTCTATATGGGGCAATTTGGAGAATTCAATTGACTTGATCCATGTTTTTGGACTGTGGGAGGAAACCGGAGAACCCGGAGGAAACCCACGCAGACACGGGGAGAACATGGAAACTCCACCCAGATGGGGATTCGAACCGGGAATCCCTAGCGCTGAGAGGCGAACGTGCTAACCACTAAGCCACCGTGCCGCCTTGTTTTCATTTTTAGATTTACAAATTAAATCTAAAATCTTTTCAAGAGGTATACATTACATTTGTTCATTTAGCAGACGTACAAGTATTCGAACTTGAATTTACTTACTTGGTTAGGCAGCAATAAAACTTAAGGGCCTTGCTCAAGGACCCACATTGGTAACTTTAGTGGTCCTGGGATTTGAACCCACAACCTTCAGATTGATAGCCCAGCACTCTAACCACTGAGCCACCTCCTACCACTTATTGAAATATCAAGCGTCTTTAAGCATCGCTGCCTGTTCCATTGCTGTCTAATGTAAACTAATCTCTCATGCGTGCCACACCGACAGCTTCTTAAATACCAGCCCAGAAGTAAAGATATGCTGACAGCTGTAAAGTGTGTGTGGATGGACTGCAGTGTAGCCTCCAGCATTACATCCTCTACTTTATTTAGTGTTCATGACTTTTAATGCCAGGTCACAGCAGCACTGAGAATTTCAAGTGGCCTTTTAAACCCAGTACATGGTCAGTTGGGTCTTTAGAGCCTACGGTCAGACATGGGGAAGGGCAGAAGAGTCCATAATTTGTACCTGTTATTTCCGAATTTTTTGCATTCAGATGTTTTCATTTGTTAAAATGTAACTATAATAACATTATTCATTCATTCATTATCTCTCGCTTTATCCTCTATTAGGGTCGCGGTGGGGTTCCCCATGCCCATCCAGGGAAGAACGTCTCGGGCGCTGGGCAGATAGACCCAGGACAGGGCGCCAATCCATTGCTGGGCACACACTCACTCACACATACACACTCTATATGGGGCAATTTGGAGAATTCAATTGACTTGATCCATGTTTTTGGACTGTGGGAGGAAACCGGAGAACCCGGAGGAAACCCACGCGGACACGGGGAGAACATGGAAACTCCACCCAGATGGGGATTTGAACCGGGAATCCCTAGTGCTGAGAGGCGAACATGCTAACCACTAAGCCACCTAATAACATTATGGTAACTATATTTATTTTAATCTTTAAAAGTGACCTGCATCATGTTATGTGAGATTTTAGTGTTACATTCATTACTGCCGTCATATTATAAAAACTTTTGCTCTCTGATATACCTCTGTACCACTGATCTGTTTTTACAGGTACTGTTACTGCTAAGTGCATGTGATTATAAAGTATGTGTGATCTGTTTGCAGTCCGGGTAGTTCGTTCTGATTCCGATGGAGCCATCACATTTACTTTGTCCGTCCCCGAGCTGGAGCGAGCCTTTTGTAAAAAGTTCAAGTTCTCCTCCAAACCTAAGTAAAATAAAAACTCTAAAGCTGCTGTTTCCTGTCAACAGAGCTTTCCTTTCTGCTCTGTTGCAGCACCACTTTCCGATTCTTTGGTTCCTTGAAAGTTTGGCTTCTTTCAGATCTTTCAGTCTACCATCACTTAACTATAGCATTTCTTGAAAAATGTCCACAATTTATTTAATTGCAGTTAGCATGGCTACTATTTTATAATCATATCCAACGCTTTGCTTTAGTTAGAATGTTTAAGTGATTTATAATTGATGGTTAAATGTATAGTTGTTTTTATATTCACACATTTTTGGCTAAAATAAATGTTGAGAAGTTACACCCAGGACAGGGGGTCAAGCTATCACAGGGCGCTACATGGGGAAATTTAGCACATTCATTAATTCATTCATTCATTATCTCCTGCTTTATCCTCTATTAGGGTTGCGGGGGGGTTCCCCATGCCCATCCAGGGGAGAATGTTTCGGGCGCTGGGCAGATATACCCAGGACAGGGCGCCAATCCATCGCTGGCCACACACTGACTCACACAGACACACTCTATATGGGGCAATTTTTGGAGAATTCAATTGACTTGATCCATGTTTTTGGACTGTGGGAGGAAACCGGAGAACCTGGAGGAAACCCACGCGGACACGGGGAGAACATGGAAACTCCACCCAGATGGGGATTCGAACCGGGAATCCTTAGCGCTGAGAGGCGAACGTGCTAACTACTAAGCCACCGTGCCGCCCTTAGCGCATTGAATTTACCTTAAATTCATGTTTTTGGACTGTGGGAGGAAACCAGAGAACCTGGAGGAAACCCGCTCAAACACAGGGAGAACATGGAAACTCCACCCAGTTTCGAACCTGAATCCTCAGCGCTGAGAGGCGAACATGCTAATCACTATGCCGCCCTTATGTGATATTCATTCATTCATTCATTATCTCCCGCTTTATCCTCTATTAGGGTCGCAGTGGGGTTCCCCATGCCCATCCAGGGGAGAACGTCTCGGGTGCTGGGCAGCCAATCCATCGCTGGGCACACACTCACTCACACAGACACACTCTATATGGGGCAATTATTTGAGAATTCAATTGACTTGATCCATGTTTTTGGACTGTGGGAGGAAACCGGAGAACCCGGAGGAAACCCACGCAGACACGGGGAGAACATGGAAACTCCACCCAGATGGGGATTCGAACCGGGAATCCCTAGCGCTGAGAGGCGAACATGCTAACTACTAAGCCACCGTGCCGCCTCCTTATGTGATATTATTTATTTTAAATTGATGTATTTCAGTTTGGTCACTTTTTTGTTTACATCCACTGTTGCATACCTTTCCGCTTGTTCTTCAGACTTTCAGGCTTCTTCATCTGGCACCTGGCTTTTGTAAATTTATATTTGCTTATGTTAGCGTCTTCCATTATTTTGCTGCTTGTTTATTACTTTTAAATTGTCTGTTTTTTGTCCATAGTAAGAAAGAGAAGGCTTGAAGAAGGCCCTATTTACCCCAAATGTCGGACAAACGTGTAGCTGCAGAAGCTACTGCACTCCTTGTGGCTTGAAGGTGAAAAATGTTCTTTCTGCCTTTTTACTTGATTATTTTGCCGTTACACTTTACTCTGGACACACAGACCTAAGAATTTAATTTACCTTTATGGATAAACCAACCGGCAAGTATTGCCACAGCCTTCCAACGTTTTTGGAACATATCAGAAAAAAGATCCCAAATATAATTTGCTATTTTAAACAAAAACTGATTGACTCAGTGACTGGCCTGGATAAGTGTTAATACCATTGCATGGTTTGTAAAATACTGACATGAAGACAGAATATTCATTAGTTTATCTTTGATTTCTTTGTTAAAGTCGTTTGTTGAAGTAAACATTTGCCTAAAGATAAATTCAGCATTCCCGAAGTAGTGTTCCACCTGAATCACGAATTACACGTTACATGAATTAATCTATTGCATTCGGACAGCGAAAGCTACTTTTGGTACACGGTTATAGTTTGGTTCGAACTGTTTACCATCGATTTATAAATGAAGATGTTTGCATGGGATGTGATGTATCTGCAGTGCATTGATCACAGAATTGTCACACAACAATACATCTGTTTGAAGTCGGGATGTTGATTTATTGTTTTTTTTGTCAAATAAATATAATTAATTACATTTGTGTTTTGATGATTACTGATTAATATTGTATATTATCAAGCATTTTTTAACCTTTTGGCTTTGTTACTATATACTGATCTTTTGAAATTTCCCCTTTTTTAAAAAATAAATAAATAAATAATAATAATTCTAAGATATGCCTTTATGGGGAAATTCTCAATTTTTTAAGCAAGCCCTCTGTATAAACTGCATTTTACCTAATACCTACCTCGATCACAAGTTGTATTTTAGGCTTTAACATCAACCTAAACATGAATGGACTCTTGATTTTACAAAATATGAAATTCTGTACAGAATAGCCCATATTAAAAAATGATTATCTGGAAGTTTATGCAAAAAATGACTGAAGACAAACTAACTGTTAATCATATTGCATTTTTTATTGGTACATATTTCACACCAATTTTTTAATAGTTTATTATTATCACAACATTCATTCATCTTTTCCTTTGATCATTGGTTTCTGCAAAGCCGAGCTAACAGAAGAGGCAATTATTGCTAAGAAAGTTCAGTGAAACGAGTGCAAAAAAGTTTTTGTAACGTAAAATAGTCATTGATGATTTATTTCAGTTGCTTTCACCTGAAGTCAAAAATATGCCAGTAAAGATAAACATATTTTATTATTATTATTATTATTATTATTATTATTATTATTATTGCCATCTACGTATTTATACCTTTTGCACTAAAATCATGTCTGAAAGCACAAATTAAACAATGTTGTTACAGACACATGCATAGATGAATATTTATATGTGTTATGTCTATTTATTACATGTACAAAATAGTGACCTAAGAGTACACCTGGAGGCTACACCACATGCACACTATGTAGCCTGCCTATTTTCATTTCTCTGATCAACTTTCACTTTGATGGCATTTCGCTTTAAAGATAAAATATGGCTTATATTCACAAACATTCTTTTCTTTCGACACGTCCCAAATGCTAGACCTCCCCACAGATCAGCTCCATGCTTCAAACATTATCTTGTTAGTTAAAGTCCAGATTCATTTCACCAAATTCATTCTACTAACACAACACATCTATATATAACACATCAGCGTCTTACATTCTGTTAGGGCCCCAGTGCAAAGTCCGCCATGTTCCACATATCATTTAGCCAAGTTGTTATTCTAATAGGAATTGTATTTAACACAAAGCTAATAAACAGCTAATTTGACGTAATATATAAAATAAATACTGAATGCAGGTCATTTTATCACTGGGTTGGTTTGCTTTCCATGGTTATGTAACATTTTTAGCTTTGTGATGATTGGCATTTAACAGTTTTATCGAACCTTCAGCATATCAGTTATTATTAAATATAATATTACTAACATTTAATGCCCAGCTTTAGGTAACCTACAAGTCAGCGACACCAATACCTTTGCCACTCCTTTCATTAAACACTTGCATTTGGGACACAACCAAATCTATATACACATCTAACCTTTGCAAAGCGAGGGTGAATTCTACAATTTAGCTTATGTGTGCCCTCTGCTGTTTGAAAGCGGAAGACCATGTTACAGTTGTAATCTGAGATTTCTTTTCCTAAATCTATGTGCTTTGTGGTGCTTCGTGTCTGTTATTTCTTCAGCATGTCCTGCAGTGGTCCCGGCAGGTATTTCATCACCGTGTCCATGATGCTCTCTTCTTCCTCTTCCTCGTCACCGCAGCCAGAGGGAACGGCTTTCTTTGGGCGGGTTAAACTTCCCTCACTTGCAGCATCGATAGCACCTTGAGCCTCTGCCTCGGCCTCCTCACGTTTCTTTATTCCGTACTGAAACAAAAAGGCACAAATCAGCAACTTTATTTGTAGTAAACATCCCCAGAATGGTCATAATGTTGCGATCTCTGAGTCAAAGCAAGTTTGCGGAGTGATGCAGTTGATGTGTGAGGGTCATGTGAAGAATGTAAGGTGAGGATGCGGGATGAGGTTATGCCTAATGTAGGGGTAAAAGGTATGTAAAGTAGCTGAGGTGTGTAATGCATGCTGGTGTGTAGATAATAAAGCAATAGGGTGGAATTATTGTGAATAAATTGCAGGAAAAGCTGTTATTAGGTATGACACGAAGCGGAGTACAGTTACACCGCTTTCCTGTGATTTATTCATAATAATACACAATTTTTTTGGAAACAAATCGGAGCACACCCCTAAAATACATGCAAACCACACAAAAAAGGGACCCAGGCTGTCCTCTGGAAGTGAAACCCAGTATAGAAGGCTGAATTGCAGGGTAGGTAAGTACCTTATCTCTGATACCTTGACGGAGCACTTCCCTCTCAGCTTCCATTTTAGCGTATTTAGCTTTCCTCTCTTCCTCCTGCTGCCTCAGAGCTTCCTGTCTCTCCTCCTCTTTCTCTTTCTCAGCCTCAGGGTCCTTGTCCTCCTCTCCCCCGAGCATCTTCCCAACATCAGGAGGGCCGCCTGCATTCACACATACAAACGTCTCCTGGTTAATAGACATCAGCTGGTTTCTTTCACCTTTAATTCAAGAAATAAGCAATGTGGCTCCCACAAACCTAAATCGGGTGGCGCTACATTTACTACCGCGTGTGTGCAAAGATGTTTACCTCACAGATCATGCACACCCTACATGAAATAAATAAGAAAAGCGAAAGCAAAAGGGGTCCTTACCGACCTGAACATAAGCAGCTGTGTTGATCACGCTAAGACACTGGGGGGAGCCCCTGTACAGCTCAGCTACTTGGTCGACTGACAACTGCGGGGACTTTGAAGTGCGAACATGACTTGGTGTACCCTGGGTACATGTGCTGGCTAGCTATTATCATGGCTTCATTCATTCATTATCTCCCGCTTTATCCTCTATTAGGGTGGCGGTGGGGTTCCCCATGCCCATCCAGGGGAGAACGTCTCGGGCGCTGGGCAGATACACCCAGGACAGGGCGCCAATCCATCGCTGGGCACACACTCACTCACACAGACACACTCTACATGGGGCAATTTGGAGAATTCACTTGACTTGATCCATGTTTTTGGACTGTGGGAGGAAACCGGAGAACCCGGAGGAAACCCACGCAGACACGGGGAGACTCCACCCAGATGGGGATTCGAACCGGGAATCCCTAGCGCTGAGAGGCGAACATGCTAACCACTAAGCCACCGTGTATTATCATGGCTTTAAATCTTAAAATTGTACTTTTAACAACACTGTACAATACCCAACTGGGCTTCTGAAGTTTATTCATTCATTCATTATCTCCCGCTTTATCCTCTATTAGGGTCGCGGTGGGGTTCCCCATGCCCATCCAGGGAAGAACGTCTCGGGCGCTGGGCAGATAGACCCAGGACAGGGCGCCAATCCATCGCTGGGTACACACTCACACACTCAAACACACTCTATATGGGGCAATTTAGAGAACTCAATTAACTTGATCCATGTTTTTGGATTGTGGGAGGAAACCGGAGAACCCGGAGGAAACCCACGCGGACACGGGGAGAACATGGAAACTCCACCCAGATGGGGATTCGAACCGGGAATCCCTAGTGCTGAGAGGCGAACGTGCTAACCACTAAGCCACCGTGCCGCCTTCTGAAGTTTAGTGATTTCTAAATATTCTGAGTTGGTGTTCTGATGCAGCTCAGATTCCATTCTGTTTTTACCAATACAGCTGTGAGATATGTTACAACAGCTTGGTGTTTTTGTATCATTGTGTAGAGTCCAGACTTTAATGAAGATGCTGCTGGATCTTAATGGCTGTTCGATGGCTGTGGCGCTGACCCAGGCAGAATCTGGCTTGTCGTTCAGCACCACTGAAGTGATAACGATTTGCACTGCGGCAGTGAAGTGCTGACTCAGAGCTCCACACACACACACACACACACACACATACTCGCACACACTCGCACACACTCACACAGCACCCACCTCCCAGTGCTGCTTTCATTACAAAATTCATGGCTCCTCTCTAGTCGTCCTTCTGCAGTGTAGAGAACAGACTTGTTCCAGCAGATCTACAAACAGACAAAAATACTTCATGTACAAATTCTTTTTAAAGCAAAGATTGAAATGTATTAAATATGCTACATTAAATGGCCAGTCCATGTATTTTAATGATGACCTGTGTTTTTATAGCAATACATTTACAGTCTCATACAGTTTAATCTCATAATGACCCATTTGGTATCAGCATTATATTTTTCTATTTCTATTTATTATCGGCAACTTCATTAACTATGGAACCTCACCTACAACCAGGGTCTGATATTTGCTAATATTAGCAGTCATTTGGTGTTAAAACATTTATTGTTTAAAACCATTTATTCTTTTAAATTATGTTAACTACATTTTTAGATTAACATTATATATTATTATGTTTATGTCCCAAAATTTGAAGACACCTGTTTCCACTACACAACTGACAAACACATACATTAGCTTTTGGTATAGGTTTATGGTTTCGTATGTTAGATTTCATTCTAAGTAGATTATCTCATTATACTTGTTCTGAAAAAGATTTGAAAAGGCTTTTAACAAGATTTTAACGTGTGTCTGTAGGAATTCTTGCTGTACTTGTTCTGAAAAGGATTTGAAAAGGCTTTTAACAAGATTTTAACGTGTGTCTGTAGGAATTCTTGCTGTACTTGTTCTGAAAAGGATTTGAAAAGGCTTTTAACAAGATTCTAACGTGTGTCTGTAGGAATGTGTGAGGTCAGACACTGATCCTACATGAGAGGACCTGGCTGAAAATCTCCATTCTTGTTCATTACAGGTGTTTGGTGTTTTGAAATCATGGCTCTGTGAGGGTCCATTTAGGTCTTCTCCACCTTCTTCTTCTACCTCTAAAGGTACAATGGCAATCACTTGTAATGTACCTTCTAATGTCACTTTGCATACAGACTGAAAACATACTCACCAGCCATTTAAATTAATGATCCTCCTTGTATCTACACTCATTGTCTATTTGATTAGTTCTACTTACCATGAAGATTTCTATTTGTATCTCTGCACATTTTATTTATCTTCTTTACGTTTTTCTCCAGTGAAAAGGTCACCCACAAGACCAAAAGAAAGCAGGTACTATCTGAATGATGGATTATTCTCAGCATTGCAATGACA